>LPNX010293979.1:0-54515 GCA_001517045.1 Pseudotsuga menziesii
ATTAAAAGTAATAACTTCAAAATGTCTTTCCAGTAAATGTATTTGCATGAACTGACGTAACAATGTAGGATTACGCACCTGGTAAGCTCGATTGAGCTGGGAGACAACCAATTGAGAATACAAACGGACTTCAAGCTGGGTGATGCCTCGTGACAAGGCATCCCATAAGAGCTCAATTACAGCCCTATACTCAGCAACATTATTGGAAGCAGGACCTAGACAAGCGCCACCCGCGGCAACAAGCTGTCCTGAGGGGGAGTAGATAACCCATGTTGCCAAAGCCAGGTTACAAGTGTGACGGCTGGCGCCATCAGCAAAACCTACATACATCTCGGAAGACATCTGCAACAACCAGCAGATAGTATAAAAAACAAAACTAACAACCTAATGTACATAAAAATACATACATTAATATACAAGAAAAAGTGCTAAGCCTAGGCGTAGTACTTCTTCAAGTAGAGCCCATTTTTAGGCTCAGGCAGCTTATTCCCATCATATTCCACTAATTCATATGTGCCTTTACTCAAAACTTTAGACACAACATAGGGTCCCAACCACATAGCCTTGAATTTTCCCACCCCTAGAGGCTCTTTGTCTTCGTCCCAAAGCAAGTCAAGTTCCCCCTCAGAAAAAACCCGAGGTTTGACCGTTTTATCATATTGAGATTTGACCCTATTCTTATGATCTTGATTTGCAGTCAACGCATCTCTACGTTGTTCATCAAGGTGTTCTAAATGGAGCAACCGTTCCTCAAGCTCAGTTGTGTCAGGTAGCACATGAATAGCTATCTGCAGGGATGGGATTTCGCATTCAATCGACGTAATAGCTTCCACCCCGTGAACGAGTTGGAAGGGGGAAAAACCCGTAGCAGTTTTGACATTGGTTCGATAAGCCCAAAGAGCAGGATATAACATGATGTGCCAATTTGAACGGGCTGCATCAATAGTACGTTTAAGAATAGTTTTTAAATTTTTGTTTACAGCCTCAACTTGACCATTTGCTTGGGGATAATAAGGAGAAGAATGTTCTTGTCGAAATCCGAGCATGGTGGTCAGCTCTGTCATCATGTGATTTTGGAAATGACTGCCATGGTCAGTGACAATCACTTTGGGAATACCAAACCTAGAAATAATCTAATTAAACACGAAGTAAGCTGCCGTTTCCCCATTGTCTTTGAAAGTAGGCATTGCCTCTGCCCATTTTGTGAAATAGTCGACAACGACAATGATGTATTTGTGCCCCCCAGCCGAGGCTGGGTTGCATGTCATGTAATCGATCCCCCACTTCATGAAGGGGCCTACCAAGACGACGGGAAACAAGGGAGCAGGATGTGACCCCATTTTTCTAGTGTATAGCTGACATGGATGACAGTGTTTTACAGCTTCCACACAATCCTTAAAGATGGTGGGCTAGAAATACCCGGCACGTAATATCTTCTGGGCCGTTGCTAACCCAGATAAATGTCCCCCACATGCTTTTCTATGGGAATCATTTAGGACAATCTCCGCTTCCTCATGAGTAAGGCAGCAATGCAAGACAGAATCTACCCCTCGTCGATACAATGTATCTCCTATAATGAGGTAATTTTTAGCATGAAGACGCAACTTGCGTCGGTCTTCCCTAGAGTAAGCGGTAGGATACTTCAAAGTCTGGAGATATATAAGAATATCTCCATACCAAGTGTCAGAGGTTGATATAAGGAAGATGTGCTCATCTGGGAATGAGTCATCTTGAATCACTACATCTTCTTCCGTAGGGAATTCTGCTATAAGCTCGGAAAAAACTAAGGACTTTTTGGATTTAGCGGATTGCAAAACCAAGTCAAACTCTTGGAGAATGACTATCCACTTATTGAATTTTCCCCCAACAATCCATCGGGATAAAACATATTGGAAAGGGTTTACATCCACCACTACAGTAGTGGTCCTTAGTAATATGTAGTGCCGTAACCTCTGTACAGCATAAACAGCCGCTAAGGCTAACTTCTCGACGTGAGAGTACTTAAGCTCAGGCCCAACCAGAGTGCGGCTAAGATAATAAACAACATGCTCAATGAGCTTGTCATCCTCTTGAACTAGCACTACCCCAATGGTAGACTCCGACGTGGCTAGATATAATAAAAAATCCCTAGAGTAATCTAGCGGGCGTAATAAAGGAGCCGACAACAAGGATTTCTTTAATGCCTCGAACGCGAGTTGTGCAGTTTCATCCCATAGAAATGGGGTGTCCTCTTTAAGCAGGCGCATGAAACCTTTTGTGATCTTGGCATAATTAACGATAAAACATCAAAGGAAGTTAGACTTTCCTTGTAGAATCTGAATTTGCCTAAGTGAACGAGGAGGAGGCAGATTTACAATGGCCTCGACTTTTAAAGGATCCACCTGTATGCCCCTACTAGAGACAATGAATCCAAGCAATCTACCTGATTCGACGCAGAAAACACACTTGTGGGGATTCAAGCGAATTTTATAGTATCTGCATCTCTCAAAAATCAACCGTAAATGATCTGGATGCTGGATCCTCTTGCGAGAATGAGCAGGCAAATCATCAAGGTAGGGCTAGACAATGGATTTTATGTCATGAAAAGAAAAGTTCATGGCTCATTGAAAGGTTGCCCCTACATTTTTCAATCCAAAGGGCATTTTTCTATAAGCAAATGTACCCCAAGGGCAAATAAAAGCAGTTTTATGATGGTCTTCCGTTTTAATTTGGATTTGATTGTAGCCAGAGAAACCATCCATAAACGAGAATACCTCACTACCCGCACATGCATCTATGATCTGATCAATAAACGGTGTAGGGTAGTTGTCCTTGGGACAGGCTTTGCTAAGGTCTTGAAAGTCCGTACAAACGCGAATAGTCCCTTGCTTTTTATCAACAGGAACTGGGTTGGACACCCACTCAGTCAAAGAAACAGGATATATAAAACCTGCTTTCAATAGCTTTTCTACCTCTGCCTTCACAGCCGCCACTTTACGCGGGTTCACGGGGCGTAATTTTTGCCGAACCGGCTTAGCATCAGGATAGGTTGGGATCTCATGTTGAACAATAGATGGATCAATGCCTGGCATCTCCTCATATGACCAGGCAAAGATATCGTGGAATTCCTTGAAAAGGGCAGTATAAATGGCAATCTCCTCCGGAGAGCAGCTTGCACCTATATAGATATTTTCCACAACATCTGGCTTTACAGAGATGTTGATCGGTATAGTAGCAGAAATGTTTGCCATATTCCCCTCGGCAAACACTCCTTCCCTAGGTAAAGGGTTGACAGGTGTATCAACATCATCCGACAGTCTCACATGAAACTCTTGGTTTTCTATCTTGCTTAGCTCTGGAAGGAAATAACATTGGTGATGAAGATCCTCACATATCTTATCACGTGAACACATAGCTTCCAGAATAGCTTCGTCAGAAGGTAAAATAGTGTCTAAGCAATCTATGGAATGTAAAGAGTTCTCCACCCATGCGGGCATATATACTTCTTCCAGATCATTCGAGACTGTAAGAGGATATGGAATGGGATCTACAGTGGTTTGGGTAATAGCTTGATACGCCACTTCCACTGTAGATAAGGGAACTTCCAGTTCTTGAGGGGTTGGGAGGACCCAAGGATCAGTCCTATCGACCACCGAATCAATGGACTTCCCTACAGTAGTAGAACCGATATAAAGGACTGGAGCTGGAATATCGAATGTGCCCATCAATGATGCGTACAGTCTATCCCACAAGCTCTATGCAGCAGGTTTGGCCTGATTAACCAATGGCACAGTGGAATCTTTAGACTCTAGGTGGCATTTTCGGGTAAAATCAAGCTGGTCAACAGTGACTAGCTTGCCCTCATGTGGAAAAACCACGACACAAAAGACAGCAGATGAAACAGCAGACATTGCATAATTCCAATTCCTACCTAGAAGCAAATTGTAGTCCAATGGAGCATCAATCACCTCGACTTCAACAAAGACTGCTTTGCTAGCCAACTTAATCTTGAAAGCAGGCAGGATACCATGTGGACGGAAAGACCTTCCATCAAAAGCAGTAAGTGAAGTGGTTGATGGGACCATCTCTGGGGATCCGAGAGCTTTCCAATAGGCCAGGGACATGACACAAGTAGAGGCTCCCTCATCAACAACTGCTCGTCCAATGGTCTTACCACCATGGATGACATCTATCGATAGAGCGACATGATAAGGGAGGTGAATTTTAACATCAGAGAGATGAAATTTTGCAGTGAGACCAGAAGAATCCATGCCACCTAAAGCTGCTAAGAGGGCATCCAGCTGAGCGGGACAGCTCTGTAGCACCTCCAAAGCTGACATTGCACATGGATTTTGAGCCAAGTCTTCAACCACCGAGTAGTTAGAAGCGGCTTGGGCATTTGGGTTATGAAAAGTCTTCTTAAAGACACCTTTGGGTATCTTTGGCATTATTTCCGCAGGCTTCTCTATAGTGAGAGGGTTGGAAGGTTCACCTACAGCTTTACCCTTCTCATCAGTCTCTTTCTCATAGTTCTTGTTCCTGGTTTGTAACAAAGTTGAGGATCGTACCATGTTGATATAATTAGGGTCAGGAGCAGTTTGACTGCCCCCTGCTATGGTAGAAGCTGAAGAAGAATTCTGCCCTCGGGGAAAAGGATCCTTCAGGACAGTCGGTGGTTGCGTTTGTAACAGCTTCTGAGCTTGTTCCATGAGGGGACAAAGATGAGTAAGGTGGTCCCCTTGGCACAACTTACAAGGGAACTTGACTTTCTTCTTTTCCTTTTTTCCCCCATCAACATTGTTTGCGGGCTTTGGCTTGTTTTGATTTTGGTTTCCCTCTCCCTTTTTTCCTTTCTTCTTCTTCCCGTCGGGCTGCTGATTGCCCTTCGAAGAGGATTGTGCAAAAACATTTGCACTTTGGGAGGAGGGGGCAGCGTTTTTTGCCTCCGCCGTAGACTGTTTGACAGACAATTGGTGAAGTTGTTTTGTCAAAGAATCTACAGTGGGAGAGTTTACGGACCCAACCACACCATCGACATGGGGTCTAGGCTTGGGTTTCTTGGCCTCATGTGAAGGCCTTGGTGCCTCAGGGATGATTTCATATAAAATCCCAGACTATGAATAAATCAAGTCCAACTGCTGGGCCCTGAGTATGGATTCTTCCTCACTAGTCACTCCTGATGTGGAGACATCCTTAGATATATAAGGTAGTAATGATTTAAGGAACCATTCTAATAGAAACTCGGGAGGGATGGTGGCTTTAATAAGGCTCTTTCGCCTCCTCCACTCTTGGATATGATCCGAGATGTGGGTTTCCTTGTTTTGTCTAAAGGTGGACAACAAGTCTATTCTGAAGTCATAATGGACTGGAAGCGGAAAGTGGCTAAGGAAAGCAGTAGCCAAGTCCTAGAAACTGCTAAAAGTAGCAGAAGGCAGCTCAATGTACCATTTTGCTGTAGTGCCTGTCAAGGTCCTCTGGAACAGCCTCAGTCTCACTGAATCTTCATTCAATGAGTTGGAAGAACACCATAAATGGAAGGTGGTGGCATGTGCCCTAGGATATTCACCAGCCTTACCTTCGAACTTAGGGATGTCCGAGGGCAGTTTCGTGGGAACAGGTGGCCACAAGGGGTCATGCCTCACTGGATCGTTCATCAATTTTGATAAGTCTAGCAAGTTCAAAGTTGCCAGAAAAGGAATTTTGGGCCTAACCGGTGTACTAGAAGTGCCAGCTTGGTTATTCGAGGGTCCAGCCCCTGAATGCCCATAGGTAAAGGTGGGGTTGCCCCATGACACCGGTTGTGAAGTGGGAAGTTTGCTTTGGAATGGATTCCATCTGTAAGCCACCGTATTTTGGGTGGGAGGTGTAGTGCAAATGGTTCGGGCCGTCCCCATAGAAGTAGGGGTCTGAAAGACTGGAGCAGGTATCCCTCCACTAAACAAAGAGAAGGGAGAGCTCGTATATGGGACCAAAATAGGGGTTTGGTATCTTTTCCCATAAGAGGTGTTGCTACCAAACTGCACTCCTACATATGAAGGAGGTGGACCTACGTATGGACTGGATGGGGGTATGTGCCCCCCATTCCAAGGGAATCCTTGGACAAAGGCCGAGGATCCCACCGGACCACTGTGGGTAGTGTAAGGGAAGGAAGAAGGAATTGTAGGCATACTAGGAATCCCAGTAGCCATATCATCAGACATACTTCCTATGTTCGATTAAACCGGTGGTTGGACCACCTGGCTTGCTGGAGTTAAGGGTATGGAAGGTAAACTAAATCTAGGGGTACTAACCGGGGGAGGGAGTACCCTTTCAACCGGAAGGGTTGAGGTGAAAACAAATGAACTTTCTCCCTCAGAATACATAGCTCTACCTACAGGTACACCTAGCACAGGTGAACTAAAAGGCCTAACCTGCACGATCACTGGATCGTTCAAATCAGTTAAGGGGGTATTATAATTTCTTGCAAACTCATCAGCTTGCAATTCCTCTAGCTCGACTGTGTCAAAGTCAAAGCGGTTAGCTATTAATTCCGGTTCACCAAGAACCTCACTTACTCCTACTGGTTCAAAAGAACCACCTGTGCTTAGTCTCCGCCTTTGGGGTAAAGGTGGAGGTTCCAGTGGTGTGAGAGGAGGAAGGTTTCTCAACCTTCTTAACCTTCTAATCAGTTGGTCCTCCAGATTTAAGACTTTAAAAAATCACACCCTAAGGCCAACTAAACACAAGCAGATCCACAGAGCATACACTAAAAAGATCCTAGAGTCTCAAGCAATCAAAACAGGCTATAAAGATATGCTTTCCCAAAGAAAGCTGATGAACAGTTACTTGGCATCCTTTACGGGTTCTTAGGCACAAGAGAAGGAATCACCCAACCTCCCTCCTACACTTTCCACAAGGGTTACCTTCCAAGTCCGTTCAAGGTGAACCAGAAATAACCTTCTGGTTTACCTGGGTATGAGCCCTAAAAAGACAAGAGACTAAGGCTACCTTGACAATACCTACTATTTTTGGGGATAGTCGTCAACCAAACCCGTACGCATGAGCAGGGTAGCTGAGCCCGAAACTCTGTCTAGGACAGAATCCCCAGATGCATAAAATTCCTGGGTTACGTTTTGACAAGGATTCGGGGGGTTATCCCCTCTGTCCAAGCCTCCACGCGGCCTAGTGCTTAACTCCTGTTTGAGAGGAGCTTCCCAGATACAGTGGTAGAACCAAGGATTTACCTAATGAATGGTCCACTATGTCTGAGTTTATAATTTGTGGGAAGTTTACACTCCCTAGCCCACAAATCTAGCCTAAGCTAGTAGGTAGAAGGCCCTAAAAATAAAAGCTTACTAATAAATTTTAAATTTATGCATTAATTTTAAGGGCTGTTCTTTACTCAAAGGAAGTGGAAGTGATGGACTGTATGGTGTTTTGACTCAGCAGAAAATAAATGAAAGTAAAAGTGCATTTAAAGCAAACTAACGCTATAAAACAAACTTCTTTTCATTTTTTCAGATATGTATTGATGAATTAACAGCACTTAATAAGAGAAACTAGCCTATGTTTTTGTATTTTTCTGAGATAATATTTTTTAAATTGAAACAAACACTACTTTATGCAAAAATTACCATGCAAAAGATTAACTATGTTTTGTTTTTCACTTTAAAAAATGCTCAAAAAAAAGTACTATGCATCTACAATGCACTGCTTGAGTAAACTTGATACTTATGGACTATATAAAAACTACAAACTGAAGTAAACAGGCAAACATGACCAAAATACCAGCAAGAAAAGCAGGCTAGGACCCAAGCTTGGGTGCAAACATTGACACGAAATTAATGCAGACTTTAAACAGGCAAGTGCAAACCAATAACTGACAGAAATCAGACTGGAAAGACAGAGTCTAAGACCCTGATCATTGATCTAGACTCAGGCACTCTCACCAACAACCCAAACAGGCCAAAAAACTTCAAGATGCAAATAGTGAATAAAACAAGTAAAAAAGGACTCAAGGGCTTTCAAAAGCACTAAGATGTGATCACCTGAGACATTCAAAACAACTCTACAGCACTCTTAAAGAAAATCTTCTTAGAAACAGGACTTGTAACAGGAAAAAGAACAAGCAAACTTTCACACAGAAATCCCAGTTTCCAGGAGTACTCACGACTTTCAAGCAATGCAAGTCGTGAATGATTCGCGACTGTTTAGTGGAACAACCCGCAAATGCAACTCAAAATTCACGACTGTCCAGAAGGAAAACCCGTGAATGGGTATAAAAATTTCTCAAAAATAGAAAAAAAAAGAACCCAGACTTTCAAATGCTGAAGTAATTAAGAAGCAGGATAAAAATCACAAGCAGACTTCAAGCAAACACTGGTCAGGAAAACAGAAAAAAGACCTAAAGTAGACTAGGATTTCCCAGCGGAGTCACCAGTTTTGTTGTACAGGATAATTCACCTAATAACCTAGGTCTGGGGGGTTACCAACATACTCATTACTTGCAGACAGTTTGACTCTAAAAGCACAGAATAGGAAATAGGAAAGTAGAAGGACTTACTTGTATTAAACGAAGGCTGATCCTCGCTATCTTCTCCCTCTCTAATCCACTTCCAAAGTCTCCAGGATAGCTCCTCCTTCACCTGTTAATAAACACTCTTCCAGATACAAGACGATTCATATATATAGATGCAGGTTAGGAAAATCATATATCATATTGAAATGTAAACATTTACCAATCTACAAGATATGAAACACATATGGAAGAAGTAATATCTTTATTAACAATAATGGAAAGAGTTTAGGTTACAACCCAATGTCTGAACAAGGACTCTGAGTTTCTCTGCTCCAAAGATTTCTGTAGACAATCCACCAGCATAACTTTTCTCTCCAAGTATGATTATCCAACACCCTCCCCAAGGCCTCTATTATATGGATGAAATGAGGCAGTTCTCGAAGGTTAGGGAGGTTGTGGCAGTTAAGAAGATTAAGTTAAATGAGTAAACTGATCTTCCATTAGCACATGGTTTTATGTTTTAATGTTGAGGAAACCATTTGCGGGTCTATAGTAGAGCAACCCGCGAATCATTCACGACTATATAGAAGAGAAACCCACAAATACAAGGATTCACAACTTGCTATATAGGATACTCGCGAATGATGCGCGAGTTGTCAGTATAGAGAGTCGTGAATACAACTCAACATGGAAAAATGGCAAAGTAACCAGCTGGGTATATAGGGAATGTACTTCATCATAAGCCAAGGTATAGTGAATATGGGCAACCGCAATCCATAAGTGTCCTTTTGTGTGCCAACATGAGGGATATCAACACTCGGATGGAGAGGTGCCATTCAGGTGTATAACATGCAAGTTAAGCAGTCACTTAGGGTAGTCTAGGTATTAGTATAGGGAAGAGGGTCGAGACTATTGGGTGAATTAGGTTATAGTTTAATATTGTATCAAGACTCTATGGGATATATAATATCCCCAAGAAATAGGTCACAAGGAACAACAAAATTCCTTAGGAAAAGTGTATGTATACCTTGATTGTATAGTGTATTCCTATCTGGCGACTCCATATTAATAGATATTATGATCAATCAAATTAAAGCACCTTTTGTGCCCTTGAAAGGAAATTTACCCATCATAAGGAATTTCCTAGAAAGACAAAATCTCATATTTTTTTTTCACGGTGATACCATGCATTCATATATTGCTATAGAAAATGCTTCAAAGGCATGCATTGTTGTCAATCACAAAATCAATTACAAGTAAAAAAAAAATACCATTCTCGCATAATATCGGGTCGTGTATATATTTATCTCTATGGATATATTTTTTTATCTCGTACCAATGATAAAAAGGAATAGAAATGAAACCGTTGAAAAAATGAACATTATAAATGTAAAATTACTATGGAAACTCATCCTATATCAACATTACAAGGATTACCTGCATGTTGTAGCCTTGAAATTGGCCACCACGTACAAATTTCGGTTCACAATTATGTAGTTAGGTTTTCTCATGCTGCAAGAGTGGATGGATGTTTAATGGGACCAAAACAGGCATGGGTAAATTGCCCAAGGGGATTTTTTCCCAGCTTTATCAATAACTTATAAATTAGAAAAAAGAATTACCTGCAAGTCAGATTGTTTGAACTTTGTACACTGTATTCCTTGCTTACATCAAATATCAAATCTGGAATTTCCTCGATGTCTGCCAGACCAGTATGCTCAGGTGAAACAACTGAATGTGTCTGATTACTCTCATCTAACAAAGATTCTCAGGTTCCTCTCATTGCCGCTCCTATAATAGCCTCTTGGGCACCTTTTCCTGAGACTCCACTTAATTCCTCCACAACAACACAATCCTCGTAAGGCTCAATGAATTGTTCCTCCACATTTTCTTTCTTATTTTCATGTAATAAAAAATCTGGCATCCCTTGAATCTGAGTGTGTTTAAAATATTTTCTCTCTTGATGAGAAGATACATCCAAGGTGGCATTTTCCAAGTGATTGGCAATACTGCAATTATTTCTATTTTGCTTGCTCCTTTTTGATCTAATTAACTTTTCCCCTTCTCTTTTTTAAAATTTTGGGTTTTCAGTGATTATCAGTTACTGAAGCTTTAGTAAATCACACCAACTTATAATATTATATAGCCTCGGTAACAATATAAAAAATCTTCATGGACACATTTGTAGATACATCTTTCCTCCCTTATAGAGGATACACACACTTGACCACCTACCTGCATAAACATGTATGCATACATAACAGTTTTTTTCTTTCTCTTTTTGTATAGTTTAATGTTATATCAATATGTTGATTAAATGAGTGAGATAATTATGCTTGAAGATCAATACATGTCTAAAGCTTGTTCCCTAAAAGTGCTAGGTTAAATGGAGAATTAAACCATATTTTAGAAGTTGATTATTATGTGACCTATCCATGATTCTATTTTTGTAAAATGCTTAACCTATAAAAGTTTGGACTTCTGAAACATGTTTTGTTGGAAAACATTTATGGTAAAAATTCATGTGCCTTGGACAGAAAAATAGCTAGATTATGAGACGTGTGCATGGTATGGCATTGGAAAAAGTTTTATTTCATGGCTAAATTCATTTAAGAAACAAATCAATCTATGCATAAAAGTGATAGTAATGTATTCCAGACACTTATTGATTTGTAGCTATCAGTCTTCAATTTCTACAATTAGTATTTTAAAGTTAGTGAATATTAGAGAGATTTAAATACACACGCCCTGGTGTTATTGGTTCCAACTCCCAAGTCCTTCACATAATTATAAATTTGCCTATAGGTTGCACAAGTGCATCGAAGTCATCCTGGTCAATGAACTCATTAGAATCCTGAGCACTATAAACAAGGAGAGGAGTTCCACAACTTGAAATGCATACATATTATTTTAGAAGACTTTTGTGATATTTATACAGGTTGAAATCTTTGCTTTGCTAGTATTTGTGGTCTGACATGACAGGATAAATTTACATTAAAATCATTGTATTATTTTAAGGTTATAAGAAAGTTTGTTATAACGGATGTGTGCATATTGATTTAAGAAGGGCTAATAACTGTGAAATTATGCTTACCAAGGTCAAAATGCCATTATCGGATGTAATGGTAAGCCATTTAACACTGTGATGGAATACATGTTGCAATTATGTTTATTTAAGGTTTGATAATGGGTAGCTTGTAATTTGGTAATCATTTTATAGCTGACAATGCCAACTGAATCTTAACATGGAAATCTTCTCTAAGATTATAATCAATATTTTTTTCACCAGTTGACTGTTGGAAGCATAAGCATGTAACTTGTAATATTAGCAAAAAATTAGAAATTTCTTTTTGTCCTTGATATTTCATACCTGAATTTGCATTTTTGTTTTTTTCCATTTTAGCATTATTTTCTTTCATACTTGCATGATCTCCAGGCACCTTGAATTCATAAGTTGTCAACGTCAATGTATTTTAATTTTTTGCTCAACCTGAGAGGGGAATGTTTAAATGTCTTATTTGTTTGAATAGGAACTTTCCATCTAGTAGTTCCTTACTGTCAACATAGTTTGTCAGGATGTTATTTTCTAAGTTCTATTCCACTATTTTATTTTTATGATTTTGCAGTTTTGAATTCCAAGTAGGTTATATGAATGAGTTTACTTGGAAAAAATGTAAGGGTTAAATCCATAAAGCAATATGCAACTCTTTTTCCTTTCTATTTTGCTGATTATCTTTCTTTGTTGTGTTGTGGTTGCAGAGTGCAGTACTGGCTTGGGATGACACAGTTTTAGATATTGATCAGGTAGAAAACCTCATAAATTTTTTCCCCACAAAAGAAGAAATGGATCTTCTCAAGGTAGGCACCATTCAGAAAAGTTGTTGCAAGAATCCTTTTATTTTATGGTATGTTGTGTGTCTCACCATTAGATACATGGATGCCTCTGCATCTTAGACTTTTTCCAATTAAATATCTGACTTTCGGGCTTCTGTACTTAATCCTATAAAGGAGCAACAACAAATAATCCTTTCTTCTGCAATTTTCCATAATATTTTCCATTTGATTCCTGATTTACTCTTTGTTTTATTGAATTTACTTGGCTTACAATTATAGGGATATAATGGAGAGAGAGGGAATTTGGGCAAATGTGAGCAGGTTTGGACATCTCTTTACTTTTGAAAATATATTATTCTTAAAATTGATCAAGGAAAGTGCTTGTTTTTGCTTGTATCAGAGGTTAGGAAATTTATCAGCATTGGTGGTGGTGTTGCTCTGATAACAGATTATAATGCATGCTATAGAGTTGCTATTATCTTCTGATTTGGGCTTAGCGATTCCTTAGATACTATTATTTCCTGAAAGGAATAAAGGTTATTTTGATGCTAGATAGCATGCACTTGGAGATGGCTCAGTTTCAGGGGGTCCCATGGTCCATGTCCATGTCACCTGTGAAATTAGGATCTTTTAGGCTTTTTCAGATATTTGAAGGCATATCATCCCTTGGAGGAGTGATGGGATTTTGAAGATGGTTATGGGATAGGTCACACATTACCTAAGTCATTGGCTACATATTTGGAGGAGTTCTAGTCTAGAGGATGTCCTAATACTATCTTCACACCTCAAAACATGGAGAGTATGAAGAGTGCCCTTCTTGAATAAGTGATATATGGGACCAAGCCACATTCCTTGCATGAAAAAAGGTAAGAGATGGCTAATAGCCTAATTTAGGAGCGCTAGCTTTGAGGAAAAGGAATGTGGACCCTAATCACTATTTTGCATATGTAACTAGGCAAGAAGACCCTATTTTGAGGATATTATAAGGGGTTTTATGCCTTTTTCTATGGAAAAGGGGTCAAAGTGCACCTACCTAGAGGAGCGCCCTACTTTGAAGGAAGTCCCACTTGTATTTTCCCTTGATTATCCATATTTATCACTTCGATCCACTCTCCAGCTCTGTTCTTCACCCTCACTGTCACTATATCCATCAGAGAATCTAATCACAAGGTTATCATCTTTCTCTTATGTTGCAGGAAATATAATATAAGGATGTAGATCTTGTAAACTGGATAAGAAGACATCATTTTCCTTATGGCCACATAATGGAACTGATAGTGCACTAGAAACTTGTAGTTCTGTCCCATTTCTGTCGAACAAATTATTTATGGAAATAAATTTCACAGATGAGAGTGGGTGCGGCGGCCACTTCTTTATCTTCCTCTTCTTATTGGGCATGGAAGCCATAGCCCTTTCTCTGAGTTCTTCAATGTCCATAGTGCCGAAGTTTACTTCTATACTGAAATACTTCGACTTGGCAAGTAAAAAATGTAATTGGGGAGGTCAAACCCTCTCTTACTCTTACCGTCTGCTCTGTCCTGCCTCTATCCTCCCGCAGAAACATACCCTATGTTATAATGCTATACTAATGGTTGGTTTTGAACAATTCTTCATGAACCTTGAACTTTGTACTTGTAAATATAACTTCACACCAAAATAGGAGACCCAGGTCTTAGTGAGGCTCTTATATTCCATTGAAGAAGCAACGCATCCCACATGGGGAGTCAGAGTGGAAGGTGTAAACATGCCATAGGGCCTGAAGGGAATTGGAACTTAAAACTAATTCATAATCAGATAATCAAGGTAGGGCACTTTCAAATTCCACTCAAGAAGGATGGAGACATGCTTTATTACCATTATGAAGAAATAGTTTCTTGTAGGCAGTTCAAATGGGGAATATGAACCTCATCATGATTTTCTCTATCCTTTGCTTCATCATAAATGTGCATTTCATGGTCAAGTAAATTCCTTCATTTTGAAAGTCATAAATCTTGATAATAATATGCCTTTATGCAATTGTGCATTATAAGAACACTGTAGAATACCAGTCTCTACAACCTTTTCAATAGGTTTAGTCAATCTACAAAACTTACTAGAATCTAAATTTTAGCGTGGTCTTATTTTAGGTGACCATACATTCTAAGGAAAGTTCATTTCTTATCAATGGTTATTTCTCTCTGTGAACTGTTGTCCAATCATCATGGATGCTGTTTCAGATCCTGTACATCTCAACACGGAGCTGATATATATTTTGTTATACCTAATAGTTTGCAAGTTTTTCAAGTTTAATTCATGCTTAACCAGTTGTCATGCCTTTCAAATAACTGGTATCATCACCTAGAAGCCAAATATACAACGCTTTAAAGGTTTCTCTAAAGACGCAACGTTGTAGGAGCAGGGTATTTCTCTTTATATTTGCAACATGACTCTTTAATTATTGAATCCACTATTAGGTGCCCTTATAGCCAAGGAATAATGATTCACAAAGCATACCTCCTCCATACAAAATGGTACCTTTGAAACAGTAAATGATTCAATGTTAAATACTTGCAATACTTGCAATTCCCCAAGTCAAAATACTTGAAATTCTTTGAATTCTAGGTGTAGAGATCATTTTTGCAAGACATTACGGTGCATAGGGAGTCAAGTCTCTAATTTTGCAAATGATAGTCGTCGAGTCTCCATTAGAAATAATTTTCTAAATCTTCCCGGCTCTTAGAATGTTTATCACTTGATTTAAAGCTAAAATAGGCGTCACAATAAGAGAAGAAACCTTTTGCAGTTTGATCACAACCATAGACCTGCTTATTATGGAACCTTCTCAAAGAAAAGGTGAATATACTTTGCATAATTTCAAGTTTATTAATTATCAAAGCAACAGGTTGTGTTTTAATTTTGATAGCCCATGGTGAGGAACATTTGAAACACCTTGAAGCTCATGGATTCTTAATATTGCAGTAGACAAGAGGGAAAGTTTTGTTTTTGACTCTTTGTTTTTGATGCAGTGATGGCATTGGGATTCGAAATCCTTTCAGGAAGGACTCTTCTTTATACTATGAGAATGATAGTGATGAAGAATGGGAAGAGTTACTCATCACCAAATATCTTTGGTAAGAGTATTTGTAGTATTTTTATTAGCTTTAGTTATAGGGAAAATTGTACATAGCTCTCATGAATTAGTTTATCATAAATACTAGTTACTGGTAAGTTGTAATAGTAATAATTATGTAGTTTGTAGATTGATATATATCATAAATTTGTTTGAATATCATCATTTTCAAGTAATAACAACTTATTAAAGGGTGCTAGCTCAATGGTAGAGCGCCTGCCTAAATATAGGCATGAGCTTGGTGGTTCGATTCCTCCGTGCCCTATCATAAATTTGTGACTCCAAAAACGACTAAATTCGCATATAAACGACTATTAGTAGCTAATTTCCTATATCTTAGTCATATTTAGCTTAGTCATTAATATGTTAATATCTAGTAGTTTATTTAGTCGTATATTTGGTCATTAATGGTTGCAATCAGTGACTAAATCAATGACTCACTCAGTGACTAAATCATTGACTATCAATGACTAAATCAATGACTACTAAGTCAAGCTATTAATGACTAGTGAAATACGACTAGCTATAAGATAGTGGAAATTTGTTAGTATTAGTCACCAAGTCAAAAATAGTCCTTTATAGCCTGATTTTAGTCATTTTTTTAGTCATTAATTTTTCTTTTTCTACTAGTGGATGATTGCCGCTATTCACAACCTTCCTCTAGAGTGGGTTGGTGTGATGAAATAGATGGTGATGGCTTATGAGCACTTTCGCTGGGTGGTGAGAGGTGATCTTCCTATAGAGGATGAGCCCTCTAAGGAAGATGATGCCACTAATTTGGATGATGATTCTGAGTCAAATTAGTAACCTAGTGGGGCTACCCGTAGTGCATTGGTGCACTTAGGGGTTTTTGTGTCGCTATGTATATCCTGTTGAGAAAGCATATGTGGCTTCTTGTTTTTGTATTAGACATGTTTTGGACATGAAACTGATCAATTTATATATGTTAGCTGGAATATTTCACCTCCTGTAGATAGTAAGGTGTTCCACTGGTTTGAATGGTTCAGATCTAGAACAAATAGAGGACAGAGGTTGAAGACTCTCCCTAGACACCGTAGATACCTGGAATACAATGCTTCGATCATTACCCTGTGTACCTGCAATAAGCTTCAACACAAAAACAGATCAAGGAAGCCAGAATATAATCTACTGATCTATGTTAGTGACTAAGGAATACAACAATATACATGTGAAATCAAACAACAAAAATATATGTGGAACAGAAATCAACTTGCATTAATATAGAAATATGAAGAAGTTTACAACCAAGCCTTAGTGCTGACATGCATCTCCACGAAACCAAGCATTCTCATCCCTATAAACTCTGACTCTAGCTCTCTCTATGCTCTCCAATGGTATGGACCAAGTGATCAATCCAACAGCATAACAATACCTTAAGAGTTTTCCCCCTCAACCATGGCCATAAGCTTGTATTTATAAGGCTAAATGGATAGGGATGGTTGAGAGATAAGTGTGTGAGGTGGCCTCTAATATCCTAGGATGAGGGATCTCGAGCTCAACTAACGCACAATAGTAGGGATAAGGGAGGACACAAGGCTTATCATCTAGAAGCCTCGAGAAACTTCTCTTTTTCCCTTTTTACCCAGGGTACTGCATTTCTCCTTCAATGACAAAGCAGTTCTGGTAAGAAACGCTTATGGACTAAGGGCCATAAGTGGTGGCACCGCTTGTGGATAACAAGGGATAGGCGATGCAAATAAGGTATTGCTTCTGGATAACAAGGTAAGTGCAGTGCTAGGAATTTTCATGAAAGATTGAGATTTAGTATGGGTTTCCACTCCAAGAGCTAGGATTCAGGGAAAGCAGGTATGTCAAATGTCTTATCACATGATGGTGACAAGATTTTGGTATAACAGGATGCCCCCCAAAGCATGAGTCTTAGAGGGATATGATAAACAAGAGATTTGAGAGAACAAGTCGTCACCATGAGATCATAAATTTCAGCTCGATCAGAGCACGTTGTCAAGTAGGCATCTGTAGTACATCAGTATGTTGACTCATAGACACAAGTAACCAAACTCATGGCTGCAGACCAATACAAGGCAGATCCATGAGAGGAATAAACAATCATGGCTACTAGAATACAGTGTAGATCCATGTAATAGAGGACTCAAGCTTGGACATAGCTACCAAACATACAATGTATATCTATGCCATACAAATGAAAAATTTGAGCATAGCCATGACCATACAAATGTGGATCCATGCTAGACATACAAAACTCCATCACAACCTGGGGAAAAGCAATGAGTGATTTTAAACAACTACCTAGGGTCTTCATCTTGTCTTCCACAAAGTACGATTCTATCCATGTGATTACAATGATCTGAAGTCGAACATGGTAGAAACCAATCGATTACTGGTCAATATGTGAACCATTAACAAGTGAAAGGGAGATCACCATTAATGTCAATGATTCCCAACATAATTTAGTACAATCTACTGAGTGTGAATAGGTGTCCTGATGTCAAACACCCAGTCGATTCCCTCGATCAAAGGTCAATGATGTGAACCTATGTTGAGAGCAAGAGAATCTGCAATTAAGGCATATAGATCTCAAGGTACTAAATATTGTTTCTAAGACTATTTCTTGGATGATGAGATGACGTTGACGGGAATAGTCTCGTTGAAGCAGGGCCATTGTGAGTCCCACATCGATGACACGAAACTTGGAACATAGTTCTAGAATGATGTGGATGTAGTAACTAGATGACTGACTCAAAGATACTGACACAAAGACTATGTAGACTGTAGAGATAAAATTCCTTCAAATCCCCTTTGAACATCGGGTGGCATGAAAAAAAGAATTAACAGCAGGACTAGATGGGATAGACACACAATGAGATAGTGGACACTGCATTCTTTTGAAAGACTCAAAGGAGTGACATGACTCATGAAAGTGGATCGTCATGGAGATCAGCTGAATACCCAATTGACTGACATGATTGTGTAGACAAGTGCCATATTCAAAGGTAACGACAAACAACTACCATTATTTGCAAAATGATTCCCTTCCCATTTCCCCCATCATGATTGATGAGTGCCTCTTTTCAGTTTTACGAGTTCAAAGAGGGTAACAAACACTCAATATAGCTTATCGAAATACAAGTCCAGACTCATATATTTATGAACCTGAGAGAGGAGGGGTTCACTCCCAAAATGGGTCTCTCAATGTTTAATTTAACGAGTCCAATAAAATAAAAATTGGCATCGTTCATGTTTAGAGAGTCTGAACGAATACGAAAGAAGACTCCAAATGGGTCCTTTTTCGTATGATTTAGTCTTTAAGGCCCGAAAAAGTATAAAATCATACCTTAGAGAACTCTTCCAGTCATGATTGGCTGGAGTGTTCCTTTTTGTAAATAGTCCTATCTGAACCGAAAAAGAGATAACCTACCGCCAGATGGATGACTCTTCAAATACTCTAACGAGTGTGAAGAAGACAAGATAGCTCGACAATCTTTTCATATTTAGGGAGCCTAAAAAGAGTTTAAAGAGGACTCCATGAGGTTTCTTTACACAATGTCACTTTTTACGAGCTTGGAAAGATTCAAAAACAGACTTGATGATATTTTCATGTTTAAGGAATCTAAAAAAAGATGTGAAAAGAATACTCCACGACACTTCTTTACACAATGTCGCTTTTCACAAGCCTACAAAGAAAATTGAAATGGACTCAGACCTTTGATACTAGATTTTAACGAGCATGACAAAGTGTCGTAAATAAACGCTCAATGACCTTTTCCATTTTATGAAAGTAGGAAAAATCCATAAACAAACTTTCAAAGCTTTTTTGCTAGAGTTCCCTATCCTGCAATACCCTCAAAAACAAGTGTTAAATGCATTTAAAACTAGCATTAAGGGATTATGACATATAAGTTTTTCATAAAACATGATTTTATATCAAAACTATAGTAAGTTGGACCCAAAAATGCCTATATAAGTTAAGCAAATAGTAAAAAATCAAATCATTTCACTATTTACCTCTAGCAGAGAGCACTTGGAGGATTTTCTTAGCCAGATCTTCCACAGCTGATACCGGGAGTTTCCACCATCCGTTTTCAGCATCGTCAGTTGCAGGTAATAGTTAATACCTATATCTTTCATTTCATAGTATTTATTTTGAGATTTGGTAGGGTTTTGGGTTCATATGGCAAGCCCTAAAACCCAAAATGCGGGCACCACGGCTACCCCTTGCGGGATACATGGTACCACCCAAGAACAATGCCAATAACACAATGGATAGGCGGTTTCACCACCTATCTCCAATAGTGCATAGGCACTACCGACCGTGGATAACTTAAACTAATAGCATGGGAAATATAAATTCATTCCTTTGATTTTTAATGATTGGGGAAGACTCTAATTAATGCCATTATTGTTTTTGGCAGGTCTAGGTTGCTCAAAACATCGTGATATGGAAAGAAAGAATGCATGACAATGAGGATGTTGCTGCTGAGAGAAAATTGGGTTGTATTGCCGCATTACGGGACTGCGGGCTGCTGAATTTCTTTCGAACCCCAAGCATGGTGTCACACGAGTGGTTACTGGAACATATACTGCGGATGTGGAATCCAGAGCAACAGTATTTTGAGGTGGGGTCCCATATCCTTATGGTGGAAGTAGAGGATATATACTTCTTAACAAGTCTCTCGAGACAGGGTGCCCCCATCTCACTGACAGATTCCCATGGCGGGTACATTACTACCAGAGAGCTTATAGATCGACACTGTGCACCAGGGACAGGTACATTGGGGAAGAAGATCCCCATCAAAGCAGTGATGGATAGGGCCCTATGGACCGTTCTATTTACCATGCAGATGGTGGCCAAGAGTTAGGGTGTGCACCAGGATTCTAGGTCACACATGTTGTACGCCATAGAGGCCATGGCACCCACGGTGTTCAACTGGGCGAAAGCAATGCTTCCAATATTCAAGGATCAGCTAACTAAGTGTCGGTAGGGAGAGCTGAAGCAGTTCAGTTTTGGTTCCATTTTATCTTGCTTCTTCTTTGAGTGGGTTCCACAGATGAGACCTTAGGTGTTCTTCTAGATTTTGAGAGCACGAGACCCCCATATGCTGAGGTGGGTCCAGGTCATGGCTCGTACAGGAGCAGGTAGGGGAAGAGTGAAGTTCAGAAATCCGTTCTTCAAATGGCTCCGAGATCAGATCCTCATGGTTGAGGATTACACTTACGCAGGCATGAACTTCACCGGAGACCCTGACCTACCACTCCCACCTGGTGGACAGTGGGGCGATATCTATAAGAAGCAAGAAACCCTAAAATGGATGAAATGTTTTTATGTTTTTAAAAGTTTTATATTTTTTATGTTAAGTGACGAGACCTATAAATTCTCATGCAAATGTTGTAGAAACGCGACCTGGAGGAGCACCTCCATTGGATAGGCGAGCTGGAGCTCACTTTGTACCACAGGGTGATGATATCATCGGGGAGCTGGAGGAGAACCTGGAGAGGCCAACCTTGGATATTGCAGATGCTGACATAGATGACCTCCCGATGAGATATTAGATATTTACAGTGGGAGTACCGGGTCGATTCAGTAGGCTGCTACGTAGGGTATCTTGAGCAGTGATGTGCTATCATGAGTACCACTAGTGTATGAGACATGTACTAAAAGCTGATAGCTTCAGGATTTTGTATGATGATTTTATCTGAAAGCCTACATGCTTTAGAGGAGGTATCAGGACCTATTTTTTGTAAACTGTTTCGTATATATATATATATATATAGACTTTTACATGGTGTTTGTATGTTTCAAATGGCGAATGCATTTTCTATGAGTTTTATGTCTTTCTAAATGTTTATTTCCAATGTACCATGTTTTATTTTAACGTCATGAATGGGTAATATGCCAATCTAGGATGTAGTTAGCCAATGAGTTAGCAACTATATTATGTCCCCTAGGGATATGCCTATAAGTAATAGTTTCGAATGACCTTTCTAGTAAAAGCACTCTCCGGAAGAGGCAAAGGAGTACCGAGTTCTTAATGGTGTAGACATGATTCAAATGGTGAACCACGAGCTATGAGTCCATCAAGACTACTAGATCATGAACACCCTGGGAGGAAGCTTCAGTCAGAAGACCGATGACTGCTTCATACTCATTGATGTTATTAGTAGCGAGACCTATACAAACTACTCCTAAACTGACCAAATATTCAGCTGGGGAATAGAGAACCAAAGCAGCCGAGGTGAGATTCAAGGTGTGGTGGCAAGAAACATCAGTGAAGCCATAGAAAGCCAAAACATGGTATAAACAGATGTGGACACTAAACTCAAAACCATCTTGAAAATACTTAAAAGCACACTTAAATCCAATCAACATACATATATACAAGATACTATCCAAGAAAGACCTAGGCATAGTACCTTTTTAGGTACAACCCATTGTGAGGTTTCCCCAAATGGATTCCATCATAATCAAAAAGCTCGTAAGCTCCTTTCTCTAACACCTTAGAAATAACGGAAGGTCCGTACCACATGGACTTAAACTTACCCTTCCCTAGTTTGTCATATCTTTGATAATAAGTCAAGACTAGGTCACCCTTGTTAAAGACATGAGGTTGGATAGATTTATCATACTGCACCTTGACGCATTTATTATGTTCCTCATTAGCCAAGGAAACATCTCTGTGAGTCTCATCAAGGTTACTCAAGTACAAAAATATTTCTTCCTCCGTGGAAGTGTCTGGGAGAAGTTCGACGGCAAATTGTAAAGATGGAATCTGACATTGGATCGGTAAGATAGCTTCAAGTCTATAGACAAGCTGAAATGGCGTGAAACTAGTGTTTGTTTTCATCGAAGTCCGATAAGCCCAAAGAGCAGAGAAAAGAATGTGGTGCCAGTTAGATTTATGATCTCCAACCATGACAGGGGGGTGAACTTCTTCAATCAAGGTGATTTCAGACTCAAGGGAATGTTGATGGAGGTTAGCTAGAGCCATTTGAAATTCAGGCAAGTCTTGGAAATGGTGAGAATAATGGCCATACAAGCCTCAAAGGGTGCAAGCATGGTTTGTTCTCAATGCCTTGTTCCTGACTATTGATGCGATTGGGAGTTCAACCATGGGGATATTTTTGTTTGTATCCATGGCATCGAAATGCGAATAGATCATTGGGATTTTAGGGCAATTCTCAGTTGGATGGCCCTGTTGTTCACAGACGGCACAAGGTGGGACTTGTTGTGGCTCTGCGATAGGTTTCACATTCTTTCCCGTAGCCCTTTTTGGGTGGGGTGGTGCGGGTATTGTTATAGCAGATTTCACCACTCTAGGTGAATCACACTTTGTATGGCCTTCCCCTGTCCCGCTGCATACTCTTTAGACCCCATGGACCATATTTTATCCTTTGATGTTTCCTTGATCATCCGTAAAACTATATGAAAAATGATATACACGGATTTTTCCCTGATAACCGCATACATACGCGGGTTTGACTCCTATAACCACATACATCGGGATATGTGCATAGTCCAAATCCTTTTGGAGTTTTCCTTGACATGGATCCAACTCATTTGACTCCTGGCCTTCCCTATGCCTTGAGATCGCTCAGATTCGACCCTTCATTCTCCCTTGTGAAGCTATATAAGGAACCCCTTGGTACATTGAAGGCATATAGAGAGATTGAAGCAACGAAACTATAGTCCATTGTTGCCAGAACTATACTTGAGTCTGCATCCCTTTGTCCCTTTGGAGCATTGTTGTGTTATTCCCAAGCTTTCCTTTGCTAGTGAGCTTGCTATCGAGAGATGGAGGATTGAGGTGGTGGAGGCCCAAGTGGGGGATTCAGTTTCTCTGATTCGCAGACGTGTCGTCAGAGGTTGTATCTATCTTGTAATCTCTGATTTATATTAATAAGAACTATCTTTCCTTGTCCAATGATGTGTATTTGATTGAATATTGTATCCATTGGAATATGTCAAATGATTTTACATTATTGATTATATATGCTAGAATAGATCTAACACCATGATATATAGTATGCTTGTATTGTTTACTTGTTGTTGAGGAAGTATTATATCAATTCAAGCTGAAGATTGGAAAGCTCAACGGGGATCTACTTCAACCGTCCAGAATAAGGTACGAGGTTTGATCCTTTAGTGTTAGACATTTTATCTCTATTGCATATTGGGAAAGATTGATTTCTGGAGTCAAGTCTGTCTATTGTGGTACCCCAAGCCATAGGAATTTCTCTCCGTAACAGAATTGGCGACTCGGATGGGGATGTCCCTTGTTTTTATTTGGGGTTTACGGGTACAATGGGATTGATATTATTGACTTGCTCTCTATTTATCCTTGTTTCTGTGTTGCATTGTATAGTATGTTCATCCATTGACACTCCCCTTTATTTGTTTGACACGTGGCTGGCTTTTTACCACTGCCTTCCTTGTATACGCAGGTTATTGGCCAAAAGTCATGTACATACGTGGATTTTTGGCCAAAAGTCACATATACACTCAGGTTTTTGGCCAAAATCCGTCTATACACTCAAGTTTTTGGCCAAAAGTCGGGTACATATGCAACTGTTCTTTATACAGTCGCGTACATCCTCCCTTTTGGTGAGTTTGATGTTGTGGGAAGTTGTTGGGTGGGTTGTGAGTGTGGTTGGGTCTTCCTTGGGTCTAAGGTTGTTTGTTGGATGCTTCTTTTGTGACCAAAGACCACTCTTTCATTGATTTTTCTTTGAAATTAGTTTTAGTCATTTATCTTTTTGTTTTGCCATTAGTGCATTACTATTTTTTGTCTTGGTGTCTTGCTGGGCTTGTCTTTTATACTTGCTACAGAGACTGAGAGTTTTAGATGACTTTTATTACATTTTTCATTCTTTTATATGGAAAAATACAAATTAGTTGCACTCTTAGTTACATCTTAGATATGGATTTGAGGAGGTACTTGCATTGGATTGCTTGGATGAGAGTTGTGTTTAGGCTTTCATATAGGAAGGATTGCATTGGCATTCAGAAAGGAATATATATTTATGCATCTCATGTAGTGGCATACCCTATTTTTCATTTGACAAAGATTGCACTTAGCATTGTTTGTTATGGTGTGCACTTTTATTTCACTGCTGAGTCTTCATATCACTAGTTGCACGGCCATTTCCCTTTGAGTAATCACAGCCAATTAAAATCAATGCTAAGTACAATGAATTACACTCTTCTCTTTTTTAGGGTGCACTAACAAGCTTAGGTTTTAGGATCTTGGAATAGTTCATTGTAAGTCAATTCTCCAAGATCACTAAACAACAACATCTAGGTGTCTGTCCAGGGAGTGTGTGAAATCCTTGGTATAACCATTCTTCTCAAGATCCTCCCCTCAAACAGGAGTCAAGCACGAGGCAGTGTGAGCGGTTATTGATTGGGATGACCCCTAGTCATAACTAAGCAGCACCGAAGATATTTCCAAGATTGTATTCGTATCTGGGGGCTCTTTCGAGAGTTTCGGGCTTTGCTACCCTGCCCATACGGTTAATCCCACCTGCGATTGTCCGCCTGAGCTTTGATTATATTGAGGTGACCTTAGTGACCTTACCTAGGATATCAAAGGGGTACTTGCAGAGGTTATTCTACAGGTGTCCCGGCCAGGTAGAGGTCGGACAGCATAGTCACTTTATGTGTTGAAGCTGAGGGCCACTATAATTGGTTACGTACCTATGCTTGTAGCGTATGGGAGTTTTGAGCCTCTCCTAGGCGAGACATACCTACTGCATTCGGGAGCTCACATATCCTCCCCTTGGTTTGCTTGTATTTTGGCTGTAGATTTTCTTAGGAGTGTGCTCTTTATGCGCTAGTTGGCCTTTGGGATGGGTGTTACTTGAGTATATTTATGCTCTCTTGAGTTTGGGTCCTTTTATTTTCGGCATGCCTGGTATCTTATCACCCGTCCTTGGTCCTAGTACGAACCCTCGTGTTAGACTAGGGGGCATTACAGCCCCTTACCGTGTTCATAGATTTGGGAATGGTCATATTCCATCCTCTACTCCATTTGCGGAGGATTTTTATTCCTTTCACTCGGTCTTTACACCGGTGGTCACCCTCATGGGGGTGGTAGTTGATGCGTGAATGTTGGGTCTACACCTTACTTTCCTTTTTATGTCCTATTGTTCACCACATTGTTTCCTTTGGGTGCATTTGTCATGATCATTCCTCCCTATATCTTATAGTTTGGATTCTTTATTGACTATGTTGGGTTATGTTGAACTGATATGGTTACCATGTAGGGTCCAGTTTTTGTACACTCTCTCCGAGGTTTCGACCCGTTCATGCCTATCATAGGTATTATGTCTGAACTGGCATATGGGTTAGGATATCACATCTTCTTGCACTTATGCATTGCCTTATGACCGTTCCATCTGAACCTTAGGTACGAACCCATTCCATGGTATCAAAGAACCTTCATGCCACTGTTAGAAGTGGTACTATGTGAATGGTAGATATTTCCTTTACATGGGTGCCCTATTTAGCTCCCCTTTGCATTTGGTACCCATGTTGTGAGTCCTCTCTTAGGTCCGGGAGTCCGTTGTATAGTATTTCCATGACATTTCGCAAGAGCCTCATACTCCTCTTGATCTTATGCTGGCTTGTTTCCCTCCGGACTCCCCCTATGTCAAGTTGTGAATGAATTATCATGAGATTTTCCTGCCTTATTAAGATTTATTCCAGCTCCCATGACATTGCATTTCAGCCATATAGCCTGAGCTTGTCTCATGTGTAGCCATGTAGAGCCATTTTTATATCCTTTGCAGCTTGATTCCCTTTCTACCGGGAGGGGATTTTCCCCCGAGTGTCGATATCCTACACATGTATCCTTGAATTGAGCATAGGTATGTTCCACTGCTTGGAACTAGTTTGTTTTCCCTTATGACACTCATCTCCTCCTAGTTTGTAACTATAAAGCTAGTTTATTCTTTTTTCAAGCTTTTCAAATAACTGAAAATTTTGAAAAAAATCAAAAAACCAAAAAGCCGGACAAGGAAAGATGTTATCTTTGGCAGCTATCGAGTTGTGTCGCCTTCGAACAGAGCACTGTATATCACATCCATTGGATGGGTTATAGTTTGACTTAGGAGATGTACTCATTTATCTGAGTTTATCTCCACCGACTGGTTAAGCTTCCAGTCCCTATGGAGCCTCTGTTGATGCCTCCTGTGTCATAGAGATGTACTAGTTTGTATATCGAGTCAATGCTGCCTTCGTTTTGTCACCATACACTGTTATACTCTTGTTCGAAGGAAGTTGAAACTTGTGTCATCCATTCCTCAGTTATCTTGACTTTGTATGTTGGCCATTCCCAGTACAGTTACTAGTTTGTGCACTTTATGATCGAGTCCTTCCACATTGGACAGCTTTGCTGAGTACCTCATGTTGGATGATGGGGGATGCCTTAATGCCCTCCTTCCAGCGGATTTCATCCCATCGACTTCAGATCATTTATTCTGGGATTGGAATCTAGAGTCCTTTTGAGTGCCTTGAGACTTGCAATCATCAGTGGTAGGTTCTCTCGCCATCGACAGTTTCTTGGGAATACATCAATGTCCCCTGATCAATGGATTCTCTCAAGTGTTCGACCTCAACACATTTATTCACACTTGTTAGTTTGCACTCTAGTACCTTGATTCCCATTTTCATTATCAGTGGGTAATCTCACGTCTGTTAACAGTATACATCAATGACCGGTAATCAGACGATGGACTACTATGTTCGACCTCGACACCTCTATTCGCATAGTAGGACATGTACTCGTAGTGGTTTGTGTAGAAGACCTTCCCGACTGGTGGCATCTGTTTGCTACCTCCTTGATCGTGCCAGTGTTCATGAGATTTCATCTCTCGTGACTTGATTCTAGTGTATGTCAGACATTTCCATCCACTATGGAGATTTTGATCTATTGTATATCTTCAGCCATTTTGGAGATCATGGTCCTTTGTATATCTGCATCATGGATATTCTAATCTATGTATATTGTACGTGGCGATGACCACATATGTGATATCATGTATTACGCCTATTCATGGCCATTGTACTCTTATGTATCCGGGACTACTATATGTACTTGCAGTTATATGCAGAGTTGTATCATTGTACTATGATGATTGGGTGGTTGGTCTTCCATTTGGGATCCTTCATCACTCCACTTCTGGGATGGACTTATAATGTATTTCGGCCATTGTATGACCCCTCTGACCTCACACATTAGGGGGCATCTGTTATAGCAGATTTCACCACTCTAGGTGAATCACACTATTTATGGCCTTCCCCTATCCCGCTGCAGACTCTTTAGACCCCATGGACCATATTTTATCCTTTGATGTTTCCTTGATCATCCCTAAAACTATATGAAAAATGATATACGCGGATTTTTCCCCGATAACTGCGTACATACGCGGGTTTGACTCCTATAACCGCGTACATCGGGATGTGTGCATAGTTCAAATCTTTTTGGAGTTTTCCTTGACATGGATCCGACTCATTTGAATCCTCGCCTTCCATATGCATTGAGATCGCTCGGATTCGACCCTTCATTATCCCTTGTCAAACTATATAAGGAACCCCTTGGTACATTGAAGGCATATAGAGAGATTGAAGCAACGAAACTATAAACCATTGTTGCCAGAACTATACTTGAGTCTGCATCCCTTTGTCCCTTTGGAGCACTATTTTGTTCTTCCCAAGCTTGCCTTTGCTAGTGAGCTTGCTATCGAGAGATGGAGGATTGAGGTGGTGGAGGCCCAAGTGGGGGATTCAATTTCTTCGATTTGTAGACGTGTCGTCAGAGGTTGTATCTATCTTGTAATCTCTAATTTATATTAATAAGAACTATCTTTCCTTGTCCAATGATGTGTATTTGATTGAATATTGTATCCATTGGTATATGTCAAATGCTTTTACATTATTGATTATATATGCTAGAATAGATCTAACACCATGATATATACTATGCTTGTATTGTTTACTTGTTGTTGAGGAAGTATTATATCAATTCAAGATGAAGATTGGAAAGTTCAACGGGGATCTACTTCAACCGTCCGGAATAAGGTACGAGGTATGATCGTTTAGTGTTAGACATTTTATCTCTATTGCATATTGGGAAAGATTGATTTCTGGAGTCAAATCTGTCTGTTGTGGTACCCCAAGCCATAGGAATTTCTCTGCATAACAGGTGCGGTGGTTGGATTTTGTGGGTTGGGTGGAGGATGAGACTCCACCCCAATGGGTTGTACCACGGTTAAAACAACCTGGGGCATTAGTGGTTGAGCTGGTGGATCGAGATACCATACCGGAATTCACAATGTAAATTTGGGCAGGCTTAAGGTGGCCATGAGGGAATCGTATGGACTAGAGATGAGCCTAGATAGCTCCCTCATGGTTGCATGTGGGGATGCAGTTGTGGTTACGGCTGCGCAAAATTCTACTGCTGTGCGTGATGTTGTGGCTGTGGACGATGTTGTGGTTATGGTTGGGGATATGGCTGCGATGATTGTTTGGGTGCAACAATGCTAGATGAGACCATGCACAAGTCCGCAGTCTCATTTTGTTTCGGTGGCGATGACACGGAGGGGAAAGGAGCCGTCATGGTGGGATCGACAAACATCCCAGTGCCCACATTCAACAATGGGGAGGATAGTGTGTTTTCAACCATAGTGTTGATTGCAAGGACAACATTAGCGTGTGTGGTCACCCCTTATGGCTCAATGGTGGTGATGGTAGGGATAATGTTGGTAGGTGTCGTTAACCCTTGCGTATCATGATAAGTGTGCTGATTGACCGTCACAATCTTCCCTTCATGGGGGGACATCATGAGATGGAAGACACTTGATGTGAATGCTCTCATGGCATACATATAACTTCTTCTGAGGAGAAGGTTATAGTCCAATTGAGCGTTGATGACTTCTATGTCGATCAGCACTGTCTTCCCGGCTAATGTAATGGGGACATGGGTGAGGATTCCTTGGGATTTAGTGGGATGTCCATCATAATCCCATAGAGTTATGGAGAATGGTTACAGAATTGGTGATCCAACTTTTTGCCAAACCAGGGTGGACATAACGCATGTGGATTCCCCCTCATCCCTAATGCACCGATGCACAACCAGGTTCCGGATAGACACCGGAATTTGGAAGGTGATGGTGGATGGCATGTGTGGTTCTCTGTTCTCCATGTCAAATGTTATCAACTTGGAATCGGAGGGTTCTACTACCCCAAGGGTGGCTAGTAAGGATTTTAGCTGCATTGGACATGTTTTAAGTACCTCAAGAGTGGACATGGTGGTTCATGTTTGGGCCAAATCATCCACAATGCTATAGCTGACTCACAGGGACTTCACTTAGTGAACATCTCACATATCACATGCAATCATGGGATATTAAAGAATACCCTTAATTTCCATAGATATTGACCCAAACTCTTTTTGTTGAAACCCCCTCCCAATACTTAAAACCTCCTCCCCACCCCTTTTTATACCTCAATCCTAATAAACCACCCTACCCACCGCCACCTTAAACACATCGTCCCCCCCAATACCTACCATATATTGGTTCAATTTTTAATAATTTTAAAACCCATAATGTGAAATAACGTCATAGGATATTGGTCAATAAGTGAATCCCCCATGAGCTGACTGCAGGTCTAGCCATGGAATTATTGGCAATCCTACGTACAAGGGGGCACGAGAATGGGGTTAACTGAAGAGGTAGGTTTACTATTTTTGACGTTGATGCCGCTGATGTGTCAGTGGGTTTAGTGGTGGTACCGTACTGATTCCATCTGTTTTGCATGTTGACCTCTTCAGTAGTCATGGCTAGCAAGTGTTGAACACCTGTTTCATCCGTGGGAGGTTCCCCTGGAGAGTTGGGATTGGGTTGGGGAGGGGGTGTGGTTGCCACCAACCCTTGGACTGGTAGTGGGTTTTGAAGCACCATAGGAGGAGGTCCTTGTGGTGTTGGGTTGGGTTGGGCTTGATTTGCAGCATTGGCAGCCTGTTGGGCTTCATTTTGAATGGCCTGCTTAGTTCGACCCATGAGGGGACACTCAAATGTGTAGTTCCCATAAACATCACATAATGTGCATGGTTGGTTTGTGTGCAACGGGGAGTTGCGTCTTGGTGCGTTTGGTCATGGGGGGTTTTGAGCTAGCCGGTTTGTCGTGGCATTGTTGGGAGGGTTCGGTTGTTTACCAACTCCCTGTGGTTGGTTGTTGCCTTGGTTCTGGGGTCGATTATTTATAGCTTTCCCTTGTTGATTGTTTGGGGTAGGCTGGTTGGGATGGTTTTGTTGTGCGAACACTTGTCCCAATAGAGCAGGTCGAGTTGGGGTGGGGGCTTGAACTGCTTGCACTGGAATTTCATAGTAGATTTGAGTGGGAGGCGATGCCCCAAATGTGGCCATTTTCCTTGCATATTGTTGTGTAGGCCAAGCCATGGCCTGAGCCTGCTGCGGTGGCAAAGGTTGTGCGTAGGAAGTTGTTGCTACAGACTGGGACATCATTCTAGCGTAGTCTGGAGCTTGGGTTTGGAAAGAAACATTAGCAGTGTTGCTTGGTTGTGATGGAAATTTAGGTGGTGTCGATCGGTGTTGTGACTATTGGGAGACCAATCCTATGATGTCATTTGCAACATGGGATGCCCCCGGTGCATCGCAGTAGGAGGTGCCTGCGCAGGGAGAATCTGGAAAGACAGTATATAGGTATCCAAACTGAGCATATATGAGGTCAAACTGTTGAGCTTTCAGTATGGCCTCTTATTTTGATTGGGGATGTTCATATGCGACGTCCTTTGCTATGGGTGGGAGAAAGGTCTTAAGGAACCAATCCAAGAAGATCTTGTCATCAAGTTGTATTTTATGTAGGTTGCAGCATCACCAACACTCATGGATATGGTCAGTTATATGAGTGGTAGTATTTTGATGGAAGGATAGCAATATCTCCACCCCCTCGTCATATCTGATGGGGAGTTGGAAATACTATAGGAACATGAAAGCTAGGGAGTTGAAATCAGGGTACTTGGCTTGTGGTAGCTCAATGTACCATTTGGCCGCAGTGCCTGTAAGAGTGCATTAGAATAGCCTCAGCCTAATGGAATCGTCTACGAGGCTGTTGGATGAGAACCATAGATGGAATGTCATAATGTGGTTTTACGGACATTCCCCTGCTTTGCCTTCAAACTTGGGAATGTCTAATGGTAGCTTGGTTGGCATGGGTGGTGTTATAGTGGATTTTACCACACCTGGTGAATCACACATGTATGGCCTTCCTCTATCCCTCTACAAACTCTTTGGACCCCATGGACCTTTTTTACACCTTTTATGTTTCCAATATCATCCCTGAAAACATGCTTAAATTGCTATACGTGACTTTTAAACCCTTTCTCGCATATATACGCGGGTTTGACCCCTAAAACCGCGTACATTGGGATGTGTGCAAAAGGTCAAATTCTTTTGGAGTTTTCCTTGACATGGATTCGACTCACTTGTCTCCTGGACTTCCATATGCCGTGAGATCACTCAGATTTGACCCTTGATTGCCCCATTGAAGAGCTTTATAAGGAACTCTTTGGATACATTGAAGAATATGGGAGAATTGAGAGCAAAGAAACTATAGTCCATTGTTGCAAGAACTTATGCTTGAGTTTGCATCCCTTTGTCCCTTGGAGCACTTTGGTGTTCTTCCCAAGCTTGCCTTTTTCTTGTGAGATTTCTATCGAGAGATGGAGGATTGAGGTGGTGGAGGCCCAAGTGGGGGATTCAGTTTCTCTGATTCGCAGAAGTGCCAACAGAGGTTGTATTCATTGTAATATCTGGTTTTATATTAAATGAAATATCTTTTCCTATCCAATAATGTATGTTTGAATGAATAATTTATCCATGGATGATTTCAAATTCTTATACGTTGTTGATTATATATGCTAGAGTAGATCTAACACCAATATATATAGCATGCTTATTTTGTTTACTGATTGTTGAGGAATTAATTTATCAATTCATGCTAGAGTTGGAAATCTCAACGAGGATATACTTCAACCGTTCGGAATAAGGTACGAGTTTTGATCCTTTAGTGTTAGATATTTGATTTCTCTTGCATATTGGAAAGGATTGATTTCTGGAGTCAAGCTGTCTGTTGTGGTACCCCAAGCCATAGGAATTTCTCTCCGTAACAGAATCGGTGACTCCGCTGGGGAGTTCCTAGTAGTTTTCCTTTGGGGGTTTTTATCGGCATTCAATGACTTTGAATCGCTCTTATTTTCTCTGCTTCTATGTCGGGTCTGGGGGCATGTATTCCTGGTAGTGTCTAATTGGTGTGAAATTTGTCTCAGCTTGTTTGTTTTCCTTCGTTTTTATGCACTTTTCTTCCTATACATGATTTTTTAACTCATAGTTGCGTATATACGTGGTTTTCAGTGATATATCCATGTGCATATGTGGTTTTAGTGCGAACAGTCGCATATGCCCTTAGTTTTTCCTTATAGAGGAAGATTGATTGTTGCTGGGTGAATTTTGATAATTGTTGAGTCTCCTTTGACACTGCTGGGAGTCTATATACACCTCTATTTCTGACCAGAGACGTTTTTTTTTAGTGTAAATTTTTTTTTTTAAGAATGTTCTTGTCATTGCATTTTCAATTTTTTGTTTTGGGATTAGTGCAATAGATTTCTTTTACCTTAGTACTTTGTGTGAGTGTTGTTTGAGTGTGCTTGCTGATTATGGGGGTAGTAGAATCATTCTTTTACTTTAGTATCTCATTTTTTTTCAAAAAATCCAAAAATATTTTCTTATTTGCATCATTATGCATTGCATTTTGGCATTTTGCATGGTACTTGCACTAGGTTTTGCTTTGAAGTATTAGTCAGGATTTCATATAGGAACGATTGCACTTATCATTTGAAGAAAAAAAATTCATTTCACGTAGTATCATACCCTATTTTCATTAGACACAATGCATTTGCATTGATTGTTAGGTGTGCATTTTGCTTCATGTTGCATCATAACACCATTGGTTGCACGGTCATCTACCTTTTTTGAGTAATAAATCCAATTAAAATCAATGCTTAATTAAAATGAACTACACTATTTTATTTCATAGGGTTCACCAATAAGATTAGGTTTTAGGGTCTTGGAATAGTTCATTGTGAGTAAATTATCCAAGATGACTAAACAACAACATGTATGTGTCTGTCCAGGTGAGAGTGTGAAATTCATTGGTATAATTGGTGTTTCTCAGGATCCTCCTCTCAAAAGGGAGTTAAGCACGAGGCAGTGTGAGCATTTATTGATTGGGATTACCCCTAGTCATAACTGAGTAGCACCAGAGATATTTTGAGGATTGTATTCGTATCTGGGGGCTCTTTCGAGAGTTTCGGGATTTCCTACCTTGCCCATATGGTCAGTCCCACCTGCGACTATCCACCTGAGCATTGATTATAATGAGGTGACCTTAGTTTCCTTACCTAGGATATCGAGGGGGTACTTTGCAGGGGTTATTCTGTAGGTGTCCCAGCCAGGTTGGGGTCAGATAGCACAGTCGCTTTACGCATTGAAGATGAAGGCCACAATAATTGGTTACATACCTCCGCTTGTTGTGTATGGGAGTCTCAAGCCTCTCCTAGGCGAGACATACCTGCTTCATTCAGGAGCTCACTTATCCTGCCCTTGATTGCTTGTGTTTGGATTTATATTTTATTGGTGTATGCTTTGTGCACATTAGCTTGCTTAGGGTTTGCGTAATTAGAGAGTCTTTTATATTTTTGAGTCATCATGGATTTGGGTGCGGCTCCTCGTCGTTCTTGTCATTTAGTAGGAATTCTGCCTTCTACCTCTCCTCCTCCTTTGGGAGAGAGAAATAGACGGTCCAGGTGGACTACTTCACACATTGATTCACACACGATGGGATATCATGAAGATGGTATTCCTGAGCTTTCTTCTCCACTTCGAGTGGATGATGGGGATTTTACTCCTACCTATGATCCTTCACTTGATATGCCTGTAATTTCTGAGTTAGGTCCTATAATTTCTGAGATAGGTACTTTTCATGATAGACCTACTTACTCTAGCTATGATCCCCCATTCATGCATCACTGGTATGGAATGATAGATGACAAGACTTAGTATGAACCCATGAGCACTAGTTATGGTAGTTATGGTATGTCTGGTATTCCCACACATGATTTGACATTTCATGTCGAGATGAAGTTTGAACCTAACACTACACCTGGGGGCACTCCCATTCTTTACCATGCGGATAGGTTTGGGACCACGAGTCATATTTCACCTTCCATCTTGACGGTGGAAGCTACATCAAATATTCCTCCAAGAACTAGGGTTAGTGATCCTATTAGGACACCAGAGCCAAGAAGAGTGACTATAGGGAACACCATGTATAATATTTCACATATCCCTTCATCCTTGGTTCCTTTTTCTTCGAATGTCATTCCTCAACCTCATTCAGGTGGTCCTTCAGGCCAGAATGTCAGTCATGTGCGTACTACTGCTACTCACGCAGTTGTGTCTCAAGTTCAAGTACCTCATGTTGTTTCGAGGGGTCGTATTCCTACTTCTAGAGGTCATGTCATGACTTCTGAAACCTACATTCCTACTTACGGAATGTCTCATTGGACATCTCATGGGATGTCTTATGGACCTTATTATGGGATGCAGTATGGACATGGTTATTCACCTCATGGGTATGGGTATCAACAATGCACTTACTCTCCTAATTATGGCTTTGTAGCCCCACATAGTCAAGATACACCACATTATTGTTAAATTTTTCATATGCTTAGCTAAGACATCAGTATTTCATTTCATTTTCATGACAAAATCATATAAACAGGATCACTGAACGATAGACAAGCACAACCATAAAAAGGAACACAAATATTTATCCTGGAAAAACCAAGCAAAAGTTTCCTCAATATAGATGCCCAAAAAGATAAAAGATAAAACCAGCAAGGAGATGAAAGCCTGATCCTCCTCCTCCTCCAACTACTTCTCTTCTCCACTAATGCGCTACACAAGTGAGAGTGTGTGTGTCCCAAATGAGGAGTACTACACCTCTATTTATATTCATCCGTTCACTTAAGTTAACTCATTTGACATGTAGGCTCGAGTTAAATCATGTCGGCTCGAGTTACACATGTAGGCTCAAGTAACCACACTGGGGTGCTAATGACCCACCTTTACAATTAGAGGGGACTACCTCATGACTCTTATTAGATCTTCTGATTAGGAGAATCGGGGTACAATGTAATACAAGTGGTTCACCCGGTAGGACCATCGGGGACCACAAAAATATACATATAGAATATTCTTCGAAGTTACAATATTTCAACACTCCCCCTTAATGAGAACGGTATTCTACAGCAACATCAACAACAACAAGAGTAGAGATAGGGGACATCATCAACATCAGCAGGGTAACACATCTATAAATCATTGGAAGCTTTTCAACATCATGTAGTCTTCATCTTCAACCATGATCAACATCTTCAGTCTTTGATCAGCAACATCTTCAGCATTTTGATCTTTCAATTAGCAATGACATCTTCAGCACTTGAACCTTTCGATCAGCAACATCTTCAGCACTTTTCCTGTTCAATCAGAAACAACATCTTCAGCATTTTGACCTTTTGATCAGCAATATCTTCAGCGCTTTGACTTTTCGATCAGCAACAACATCTTCAGTATTTTGTCCTTTCGATCAGCAACATCTTCAGCATTTTGACTTTTCGATCAGCAACAACATCTTCAGCACCTTGACCTTTCGATCAGTAGCAACATCTTCAGTACTTTGATCTCTCGATCAGCAATATCATCATCAACACTTTTCCCGTTCGATCAGTAGCAACATCATCATCATCATATTTTGATCCATAATCATCATCACATTCTGATCTTTCGATCAGAAACATCATCATCATAGAAACATCATCATCATACTCTGATCTTTCAATCAGAAACATCATAATCATACTGCTTCATCATCATACTCTGATCTTTTATATTAGTATGTCATCATCATCATAGTTTGATCTTTCGATCAGTACGCCATCATCATCATACTCTGATCTTTCGATTCAGTATGGCATCATCATCAGCAGCAACAACCTGCAATCCACAACTCAAAGACAAAAATTCTTTGGATCACTTTTGGACTTAAAGTCCAGGGATGATACAATCCCACCACATTCTTGACAACCTAAGTTATGGGATTGATTACGGGAGATTCAGTCCCTATCAATTTAGGACTAAGTCCAAGGACGATGCAATCCTACCACATTCTCGACGACCAAAGTCACCGGATACAATTACGGGATAATCACTCCCTATCACTTTAGGAATTAAGTCCAAGGATGATGCAATCCTACCACATTCTCGATGACTGAAGTCACTGGATACAATTACAGGATAATCACTCCCTATCACTTTAGGACTTGAGTCCAAGGATGATGCAATCCTACCACATTCTCGATGACCGAAGTCACCGGATACAATTACGGGATAATCACTCCCTATCACTTTAGGACTTGATTCCAAGGATGATGCAATCCTACCACATTCTCGACAACCTAAGTCAACGGATACAATTACGGGATAATCACTCCCTATCACTTTAGGACGATATCCAAGGATGATGCAATCCTACCACATTCTCGAGGACCGAGGTCACTGAATCTATTATGGATAGATGTCCCAGGATGATACAATCCCTCTTCATTCTCGAAGACCGAGGTCTCCGGATCACTTTAGGGAAAGTGCCCAGGGATGATACAATCCCACCACGTTCTCGAGGACCGAGGTCACTGGATCTATTGTGGACAGATGTCCCAGGATGATACAATCCCTCTTCATTCTCGAGGACCGAGGTCTCCGGATCACTTTAGGGAAAATTCCCAGGGATGATACAATCCCACTGCAACATCACTACTCCCCCTTTCGAGGAAGGTCTTTCTGAACAACACCAAGCTTGTCTTGAAAGTGTTCGAACTCTACTTGAGGCAGAGCCTTCGTCAGTACATCATCATCCAAACCATCATCATCTACATCTTCAATATCTGAATACTGATCTATCACCATTTGTATTTCCAGTATGTGAATACCAAAATCATCATCATCTATATCTTTAGTATAAAAATACTCAAATTATCATCATCTCTATATTTAGTATAGAAATACGGAATCACCATCATCTATATCTACAGTATGTAAATACTAAAATATCATCTATATCTTCAGTATGGGAATACTGAAATCATCATCATCTATATCTTCAATATGGGAATACTGAAACATCATCATCTCTATATTCAATATAGAAATACTAAATCACCATCATCTGCATCTACAGTATCATTATCTTCATCTTATCTTGTATGTAGAAATACTGGATTTCTATGTGTTATGTGGAACACAGGGTTCTTTGACATCACAACTGTGGTTATCACATAGATTCATTGTTGTGTCCATCTTCAGGTCAAAGAGACTTGATATCAGCTTCTGAATCCATATGGCTTCACAACTTAGTAGAGCAATCTGCTATGTATTCTGCTTCAACCGTGCTAAGAGAAACACTGGATTGTTTCCTGCTAAACCATGAACTCATAGCAGACCTCAAACAAAAGCATATACCTGATGTGCTTTTCCTATCTGAGATAATTCCAGCCTAATCTACATCTATGTATCCATACAATCTATACTCATGGGTACCATCATAGTATAGACCAAAGTCTATAGTCCCTTTCAGATATCTCATCACATGTTTTGCAGCTACTAGGTGAACTCGTCTTGGTTGAACAAGATATTGACTTAAGGTGTTCACAGCAAAACAAATGTCTGGTCTGGTATTTGTTAAGTACATCATTGACCCAATGATTTGTCTGTAGTGAGTCACATCCACTAACTCTAATGAGTCATCAGCTAACAGCTTCAAGTTGGAGTCCATGGGTGTGGCCATGACTTTGCTTTTCAACATATTGAATCTCTTCAATATCCCTACCACGTACTTTCCTTGGTTGAGAAAGATTCCTTCTAAACTTTGCCATACTTCCAGACCTACGAAATAATGCATTAACCCAAGGTCTTTCATCTCAAATTATTCTGCTAGTTTCTTCTTGCTTTCCATGATCTGTTTCTCATTCCCTATCAAGAATAAGTCATCCACATATAGTAATAGAATGACAGGTACATCTTCTACAACCTTGTAGGAAAGGTTAGGATCGACTTTACTCTTGGCAAATCCCATGCTCATCAGGAAACTATCTATTCTTCCATACCAAGCTCTGGGAGCTTGCTTCAGTCCATAGAGGGCCTTCTTCATCTTGCATACTTGATTCCTTCTGTCTTCAGCTTCAAATCCTCGTGACTATTCGATGTAAAACTCTTCCTCAATCATACCATTAAGGAAGGCTTGTCTTTACTTCATCATGGGAGAAACTACCATGATATTTTTGAAGGAAATGTGCCTTGCTTCCTGGAGTAAGTGTCTCTTTAGAATTAATTCCCTCTTTCTGATATAACTCTTACCTTACTTCTATCAGCAACATATCTTATCTTGTAAATCCATTTGGAAGATACCACATTTATCATTCTAGTATCACAACATCTTCTATGAGTTTGTCTGCTCAGGTCATCAACATATCCTAGTCTTCTACATTCAACCTTGAAGGTTGGAACCCACTTTACTCTTGGTAAAGTCTCAATCCATCACAAAGCTATCCATCATGTCGTACCATGTCAAACTCAGATATAATTTTCTGTAGTCACTCCCCCTGAAGTGGAGTATCATCTTGCCTCTTCATTCTGTTAAGGTGGTTCTATGCTTGATATATACTCGTCAATAGAGTATGTCATGTCATAGTCTATTCTTTCTGGGGAGAATCACGAACCTTGCTTTGTACACTTGTTCCATCATATCATATACATCATTCCCCATGATCAACTGTTATTCTTTGATCATATCATTCTTTTCTTCATCTTGAGTTATCTCTTGTACCCATGGTGGTCTTCATCCTTCAAGGTGGATCTACCACTCTCTGAAGCTCTTTCTTCTGTCATGGTATCTCTGACCCTGGGAGCTTTAGATTCATGTTTATTGGAGTGGATCTTGAATTGTCATCACTTGTTCTTTGGAACAAGTCTCATCCTTATTTTATTGTAGGAGGTTGTACATGACCTTTCCTACAATTCAAATGCATCAGTTGCATGGTTAGAACTATTTCATAAAACATATGCATAACGACAAATTGTTATGCATCATGCAACTATTTAGTTAATACAACATTTATAAACTTTCTAGATGCCTTCCATCTCCACCATGACATTATTGAGATTGTGCACTAATCCAATATGTCAGCAAAGAGGTTTGACAAGTAGCAATGGAGAGTTGTATAGCACCATGAGCTACGTACCCATCACATGCATATCAGAAGTATACAGTCATTAATGCAAACATTCTATCATGCATAACACATCAACTAAATATAATCAAATGTATAACAAAACAATATCATGAAACGACAATTGAATACTTATATTTTATTTGTTTCATGGGTATACTCCTTCTTGAGTCTTCAGCTTCATCATCCTCTTCATTCATGATAGCATCATTTCTTATCCAAATGCTGAGGTGGATAAGCAGTTCTTCAAGAGTTGAGATATTCATATTCCTCATTGATTGAGGGATCTTCTTTGGAAGATGAGAGCTTGATCTTCAGAGATGACCTTCTTCTTCTTCCCAAAGTCTGCTGAAAGTAACTACTTCCATCTCGAACACATTTCTTGAATGAATGAATTCCATGATCCTGGAAATCCATTCAAGGTGGCCATCACCACTTCTGCATTCTTCACTTCTTCTTTCCCCGCTTGAAAGTGTCCTTCGATTTGAGAGATCCTTATGACTACATGGTCTCTGCATTCTGGATCTTCATATTCTTTAGCTAATTTCTTAAGGTCATATTTTGATCTATGTTCTTCCCTTCAAATAGCTTGGTCAAGGAATCAAACCTCATCGATGTCTTTAGAAAAGACACTTGTAGTACAAGTTGATTCGTAACTGAATCATCAATGATCTTCTGGGATTTGACCAAGTTCTCCTTGAGAAAGGCTTCTAGCCTCATCTCCCTCTGAAACTGGAACCTCTATGCTCATGTAGGTGTCCAATCCATTTTCTTCAGAGAGATCATATAATTCTAGGCTTGGAATTTGTCAACTTCACCAAGATTATCATCAAGCTGATGTCATAGATCACTTTCAAATTAGAACCTCAAATGAACATAGCAAAGGATTAGATCTTACCGATTTGAGGTGTCCGTCCTAGTTCCAGAGCTGGCTGATCTAGGGTTTGTCACAGAAACCCTAATTTCAAAAACTTGGAATATTTCAGATCTAATTGGATATATCTCTTCAAGTGGATCTGTCAATGTACTCCATTTCTGAAAACAGTGGAGGGAAGCTCCCGAAACAGGAAGCCCTAATTTTCCAATTTCTTCAGCAAAAATGCCTGTTACTGTTTCTGTGATATCTCTGAAATTTCTACTCCTCTGTGTCTTAAATTTTTTTACTGAGGTAACCTCACATGTCCCTGATCCAACACTACAGGTTTCATCAGAATTGGTTTCACCATTTGGGATTTATGATCCTTTTCCAAGGTGACCTGTTACATGACTGTTCAGAATAGTGAAGTTGTACGGTATGCCACGTGTCACTGGTTCATCTTTTGAGTATGATATTTGGACCACCGAAATTAAATTCCATTCCCTTTCTGGAACATCTTCAGAAATTCCATTTGGACCTATGTATCCCAAGATATTGCAATTCTCCCCAAGTGTCCTGTTTAGGGATGAATTATGGAAGAGGCTGGAACCCTAACTTGGAGAGAACATATCTCCTGGAATACAGCGAATCTAAGGATGAATTTTGGAGACAGTGTTCATCAAGATTGTATCTTCAGCCCTTGAATTTTGCAGCTCTTGATCCTTCACCAATCTCAGAATATAGTGAATGTACCAAAACGTAGCAGTTTTAGTATTTAGGGTTTTTCTAGCTCGGGGTCAAACTAGGGTTTGAGTTTCCCATAGTTTCACCCAACCAAATTTCTTGATCCAGGGCTCTAAAATTAGGTTTTGATGAGGATAAAAATCCTATGCTGGTCTCACTCAAAAATTCCTCTTCTATAGAAATCCCTAAATTCCACATTGAAAACTGAAAATGCTCGGAATCAAATTCTGCTTCGACAGAAAGATGCGCCCTTCAATGGAGAGTCATCCTAGCATACTTTTTCTGATGGATTGTGGAGAGAGACCCAAAAAGTAAGAATCCCTAGCGTTTGCAGCTGCACAATGTCTTCTTTTCAGGTTATCTCTGATACCATGTTAAATTTTTCATATGCTTAGCTAAGACATCAGTATTTCATTTCATTTTCATGACAAAAGCATATAAACAGGATCAATGAAAGATAGACAAGCACAACCATAAAAAGGAACACAAATATTTATCCTGGGAAAACCCTAAAGGGAAAAAACCAGCAAAAGCTTCCTCAATATAGATGCCCAAAAAGATAAAAGATAAAACCAGCAAGGAGATCAAAGCCTGTCCTCCTCCTTCTCCACTAATGCGCTACACAAGTGAGAGTGTGTGTGTCCCAAATGAGTAGCACTACACCTCTATTTATATTCATTCGTTCACTTAAGTTAACTCATTTTACATGTAGGCTCAAGTTAAATCATGTTGGCTCGAGTTACACATGTAGGCTCAAGTAACCACACTGGGGTGCTAATGACCCACCTTTACAATTAGAGGGGACTACCTCATGACTCTTATTACATCTTCCGATTATGAGCATCGGGGTAAAATGTAATACAAGTGGTTCGCCCGGTAGGACCATCGGGGACCACAAAAAGATACATATAGAATATTCTTCGAAGTTACAATATTTCAACAATTATGGTGTTTCCATGCCACACTACACAGGTCAAATGGGAGGAGGGCACTATGGCCAAGGCCATGGTGGTTATGCTAATAAGACCTATGTGAACCCACACTATCAGGGAGTGGCACATCGACCTGCTCATCCTAGGCTTCCTTTCCTCGCTATTAAGTCAGTAAATTTTTTCTCCAATTTTTGGTTTGTTTTCTTTAATTTTGATTTGTTTTCCAATCAGCCTCAGTTAAAAGTTTGGTTATTTTTTAGTTTTGGTCTTCTTGAAGATTCTATTGGGGATTTATTAGTTTTTAATAGTTTTTAAGCACATTTTGTTTAGGTTTTATTTGACTTTTTAATGGTCTTTTTAGATTTTAAAGGGGTAAAGAGGGTCTATGATTCAAAGGTTGAATCAATAATATGTCTGGAGATCAAGTAAACTTGTCCTTTAAGCCTAATAATGCTCTAAAACTCCGACAATTTAGCAAAAAGCTGTAAAACTGCGAGAAATTGGCTCAAGAAATATTCTTGTAGCGCTAGTGAAAAAATTAACAAAGATAGCGCTACAAGAAAATCGCGCTTTTCTGTTTTTCAAATTTTTTTGCAGTTTTTCATCATGGGTATCATCTGGAAGTGATTGATTGTCTTTTGCAAGGTATTTTAACATGTGTGACTGCAGTTTAGACACGCATTTCAGCCGATCTCAGTCACGCAGCCAAAACGGGTTCATGATTGCTAAAAACGTAGAATTAGTTGGACAAATCATCAAATCTCGGTTTAAACTGTCAAATTTCTCGTTCCACATGCATTTTTATAGGAAGGCAAGTTCGTGCAGAAGAATTAAAACGCTAAAAAACTGGATTATGTTCCTGTGAAGGAAGACAGCGCTGGCAACGTTAGCAGAAAGTTAGGGCTTCTTAATTCTTGCATTTACGGTTGAAGAGATGACCTGGAGACACCTGTCCACCTGAAGAGAGACTGTTACTGCTTTAAAGAGAAGCCTAAAGCTCCTACATTCGAGAAGTTGGTAGGTACCTCGCTACAAAACCCTTATAGCTCTAAGGTTTGGGTTTTTATAGTTGCGTGGTGATTTAAAAGAATTTGTTTGGAGAAGATGATAAGATATGTTATAGGATAAAAGTTCCACCACTGAAATAATCACCAGGAGCCATTACAAAGAATTTGAAGGAACAGAGCAGCCAAGAAGCCTTGAATTTAAAGCATTCAGCCTGTAGATTTTAGTGATTGATTGAAGGAATAAAATTTATAATTAGTTCTCCCACATATTCTATGCTCTGGTGATGATGCATGATGTTTGTAAGGAGCTGATTGAAGAGTCTTTTCTCACGACCTAATGCACTAGAAATTGCAGAAGACAGCACTCAGAAAATTCATAGATTTGCTGGTTATGCACAGAGGCTGTTTTGTTGATATATTTGAGTGGTTTTAAAAACTGTGAAATAGTCATGATGTGTGAAATATTTGCTGGAAGAACCATACTCGAATGACTGTAGAACATATAGGCTGAATGTACAAGAGTTGGTGACAGTTTGTGGCTTGGATAAAGATTTTGCAAACGCTGGTGTATTTGTTCCTTCTTTTCATGCTGACAGTCCAACTTGATCCGATGAGCTTATGGAGATGTTGTGTTTTGAACATATAAAGTACTCAAAGTTTTAGGGTTTGCAATGAAGCTGTCTTGATGCTTTTGGATGCAGGAATTCAAGTGAAGCGTTAATAAACAATATCCATATCTATTGATAGTTTTCCACTGCATTTAAGTATTCTGGACATTGCAGTGCCATCTTGAAGGTTTCAAAACAGTTTGTAAGAAGGATGGAATTTCTGTTTGAAGACACAGTACACTGTTTTTCCTAAACCTTAAAACCAGGAATTTGATTGGCTTATGTACCCTAACAGTTCAACATTATGCTGGTTGGTGTAGTTCGAAGTATGAGCAGATCTATATTGTGCTTATCATAGTCTTCCTGAAGGTCTGATCTGATCTCATAGTGTATTTATTCATGAACCAAATTGTAGGGTGAACACAAAGGAAAAGTTGATATTGCAGGCCTGTACAGAAGTACCTAGCAGAGTGAGAAGGAGGTCAAACAACAACAAACTAGTTTCAAAACATTGCTGAAACCTCAATCTAGATTGTTTCTATCAGTTGAAAGGAGAATATGGGAAAAAGTGGAAAGATAAACAGAGCTGAGCCTTCAGACCTAACTTGGGTTCAAAAGCTTCCAGACTGTGAAGAGATATTTCAACAGGCAGGGTGGTTGAGTTTTTTCAAGAAGATTGATGGTTTTAATTCTCAGGTGTCCTGCAAATTTGCCAAAGGACTCAAAGAAGACGTGATCATAATGGATGCTCTGAAATTTAAGCTAACTGTGGAGTTAATATCAGAAGCCACTGAAATAAAAAATGAGGGAGAGCACTAGTTTAAAAAATCACCTTTTGAATTTGACCCCCAAAGATATTTACTGCCTAATGTCATTCCTAACTGGAGCAAAGGGATTCCTATTCAAAATTTTAGAAAGGAGTGGATTGAGCCTTTAAGAATCCTTCAAAGTTATGTGACTTGTGAAGGAAGATACTCCTTTGTCTTTAAATACCACTTCAGGTTCCTGCAGCACTTAGTAGGGGTGTCTAAAATGAATTTGCCTTTCTTTTTCTTAAAAAGTCTGCAGAAGATGGCAAGAAAAATAAAGGAACAAGATGATCACACCTCACAGTCACTGTTTCACCATGGCCTCATCAAACTAATTATCACTACAGTGTTGCAGCATGAGGAAAGGAATTGGGAGTTCTTTTTATTTTGGTCTGACATTCATCCTCAAAGAGAAGACCAACAACCAAGAAGACAAACTGACAAGGGTAAGGTGATGATCAAAAATCTAGGTTACTCAGTCCCATCTACAAGCAAGGATTAGATCAAAGCCAAGAAGGTGACAGAGCAAGTCTCAGAACATGCAAAGGACGACAGTCAGTTCAAAGTAGTTTCAGAGTATCCTAAAGCCAAATACTCATTGTTTGCAGGTGAAGAGGGACAGCCTGTTTTGACTGTGGATATGGAGAGAGCTGTTACTCATGAGCAAGCTAAGACTGTTGATATGGAGAAAGCTGCTACTCTTGAAGAAGAACTACAAACTAAATCAAGGAGCCCCCTTACCATCATATCTGAAGATGAAGGTTATCTGTTGGAGGATGAACAGCAGGTTATCATGACTGAACCAAATACAGAAGCATTTGAAGATTTTCCTACTTCAAGGACCAAATCAGTAAAATCTAAGAGAAAGAAGAAGAAAGGTGTCACTGCAAGCAGAAAACGTAGAACTAGGCCTACAAACAAACTGAGGTGGAACATGAAAAAATTGCTTAACCCTAAACTAGATTCCAGACAAGAAGCAGTGTTAATCAATTCTTCTTCCAGTGAAAGAACAGAAAGTTTTCAGCAGGGCAGTAAAGGCAAAAGAAAAGCTGTTGTTCATCCTTCTTCCTCTTCCAAACCTGCAGAGACAAAACCTAGGTCTGAATTAGTTGAAATAATTGATGAAATTAAAGCTAAACTTACCCAACAGCAAGAAGAAGATACAGCAAAGGCAAATGCTTTTGGAGATCATAAATTGGATGAAGAGGATCAGGATATTCTCAGGAAAGCAGGATATTTGGTAGAATCTATTGTTCATGATGATTTTTCAGAGTTTTTAATGCAGGAGGACATTGTATCAGAGATCCCAGACTTTGATGAAGAAAATATACAGGGAAGCATTCAGAGATACAGGGAACTTATGAAGCACCTACAGGAAATGAATGATGGGTTATTCAAAGTTAATAAAGGGATGGTGGAGAAGTTGCAGGATATGCATAAGCATTTTTTGGAGCTGTCAGAGGTTTCTAAAGAATTCCTTAGTAGGAAAAGGGTTGCTGACGGATACACTACAGAGCTGGAGAACACTGTTGATCACTTGCAGCAGGAAAATAAATAATTGCAACAAAGGTTAGCTGAGCTAAAGAAGAAGCATAAAAGGGCAAAGAAGAAGTCTTCAAGTGTAGATGGTATATCTCTTCTTGTGGAGGCACCAAAGGAGCTTTGAGGCAGTTTGTAGTTAACTGTTTTTTAAGATGAATAGTTTGTTTTAGTTAAGAGTTTGCTATTTTTAGCAATTTGTAATTTTTGTAAAAGCTATTTTTGACTTTACCCTCCTTGGTAATTCGATGGGAGCGGTTAGAAAGTAAAACCTAACTGATTTTGGAGGATGTCTATTTAGGAAAGTTAGGAGGTCATTGTAAAGGTTCTAATTTTTCTGGGAGCATCAGGAGGTTTGTGGGCTACTATACTTTCAGGCTTATTCAAAGATAAGTGTTGTAACTCTCTTGTACATTTATTGATGAAACTATGGATATATGACTCTTTACCCTACTTTTGGTCTGTGTTGGCTTTACTGTGAGTTTATTTAGCTTCTTAATTGACAATTTCAGTGCTGGTTAATGTGTGTTTTCTAGCAGTGCTTGTCCATTATGTGTAAACCTCAATACAGGCTTTTGGTTAGATTTTTATGATATATATGCATCTTTATCAGTGATTGTGTTTGATTTAGTTGTTGCTTATCTGATGAATGTATTCCCTGCATGCTCTTGAAGTTTATGACCAAAACATTTAAAACCAAAACCCTAAACCCTAGTTTGAATTGAATTTACTCTTGAGATTGTGTTGGCATGTTTCCCTAGCCTTAGAAACAATTTCTGACACAAACATCTTTGGCGCCGTTGTCGGGGACGAAGCTGAAGCAAATCTTCCCAGGGATACTTATCATTTTCCTGGTTTGAGAGGTGGACTCGAACCAGCATCTTTAAAGGCTATTTTCACCAAATTTGGACACACTGGCTTCTAGAAGTATTGGTACCAGGAGCAGACCTACATCTCCCTTGCTACGGGGTGTGACAGACCCTGAAAAGATTATTAAAACAGCAAGAAAGCTCAGAAGGTCCCAATCTTTTCCAGCTGCTTGTGATCCTCACCAGTTGGGTGATTCTTTAGACCCAGCTGAAAACTCACCTTGGTTAAAACCTATCATTCCTGAAAATACTTTTCAAGTCTTTACCAATCCAGAAACATTTTTGAAAGCTAAAACCACTTCTCCTGGAAAAATCCCACTCTTTCAGCTGAAAATAGGAAAGAATCCTTTCCAAGCAAGTACTAGTCAAGTTTGTTCCTCTTCAAAACCTCAAACTAAGCCTCAGTCCACAATGGCATCCCAAAATCCACCTATGGATATGATGGAGAGAATGATAGCTGCTAGGTATGCACCATTAGCATTACCCCAGCCTTTACATGCCTTGCCTACTCATGATTATCAGAAATATATGCCCCGATTCAATGGACAAGGTGAAACAACTGCAGAGGAACATTGGGAAGCCTTCCTGAGCTATGCAGACAATCAGAACATTGAAATTAAGGATGTATGGATGAGAGTATTTGTGCAGAGTTTAGATGGAGATGTGAGCAAATGGTTCAGGGAGCTGCCAGCCAACTCCATTACAATCATTGAAGAACTCCGTGACCTTTTCCTGAGACAGTGGGGAGACACCAAGGATCATACTTATTATATTACTGAATTTGCTGCACTCAGAAGAAAGAAAGATGAAACTGTGGCTGATTTCTCAAAAATATTTAATAAGATGTATAGTAGGATTCCTGCAGAGATCAAACCTACTGAAACATCATCCAAGCTGACCTATGCAAATGCATTTGACCATGACTTTTCATTACTACTCAGAGAAAGAAGAGTTGTTTTGTTGCTGAACATGCAAGATGCAGCATTGGAGGTGGATTCAAACTTACTGGCTTCAAATAAACTTAAAAAAGAAACACCTCAACAGTCATATGAAAGAAAAGGGAAGAAGGAGGCTATTTCAACAAGTGCTGTACCCCAATCCGCTGAAGCTAAAATTGATGAAATGGCTAAACTTGTAAAAATTCTTACTGCTAAGTTGAACAAGTTAGAGATGGAAAAGAATGCTGCTAAACCTGTTCAAGAAGCTCCAAGAAATCCCAATAATCAAAATCAATTTAGGAGGCAGTTTGCTCCTAGATTTATGCCAAGGGAGCGAAGGAATAATGACATTCAGCAGGAAAGAAGAGAGAATGAAGAGCAGAAGGTTCCCCCACCTTTTCAGAATAATTTAGCTGATGAAGAGGAGGTTGATGAACAGCTCCTCTTTGAGGAGACTGAAACTGACCAAGACATGAATCACTTTGGAGATGGCTTATCCACAAGTTTCGTAACAGAAGAAGATTTTTTGAATTCTGAATTTTATGATGTTGATTTGTATGAAGTTGAAGATGATTTGGAAGTTGAGAAAAATGCTGTTAATGCTGCTGCTAATCAGAATGGAATTAAAAAGACTATTAATCTCAGGTCTGGTCCGAAACAAGTAGTTTAAGCTCCCAAGAAGAAAGCTGCTGTACCTGCTGCACCTGCTGCAAATGTTCCTAAAAAACAAGTTGCTGATCCTGTCACAGAGAAGAAGCAGCCAGCAGAAAAGTCCAAGAAGAATGTTGATACTGAAGAGGTAAACAAATCTTCTTAGAATTTTAATTTGGAAACTGAATTAGCAAAGCTGAAAATTCCTGTTCCACTGACTGAACTTATTAGAAATCCATCTTATAAACAGACAGTCTTAAAAGTTATGAATTCTGCTAGTGATCAGCCTTCTGCTAGTAGTCAACCTTCTATTAGTGGTCAGCCTGTTTCTGATACTGTCAATTTGCAAGAAGAAAGCCCAAAAATATTTATTGGATCTGCCTTAGCTGAGAAAGCAGAAAATGAAGCCGGAGCTTCTCCCCCCTTCTATGTTACTCTAACTGTCCATGATCAAATGATCCATAATTTCCTGTTAGACTCTGGAGCATCCCATAACCTAATGCCTAAAGCTGTGATGGAAGCCCTTGGTCTCAGTATTACCAAGCCTTATCATGACTTATATGCCTTTGATTCCCGAGCTGTCAAGTGTCTAGGGGTGATTAAGGACATGGTTGTTAACCTTACTCAGCTGCCTATGAAGAGTGTCATAATGGACGTTGTTGTAGCTGATATCACACCCAAGTTTGGTATGCTTCTTTCAAGATCCTGGGCAAAGAAGGTTGGAGGAACATTGCAGATGGATCTCTCTTATGCCACCATCCCTGTTTTTGGTGGAGAAAATAGGAGGCTTTACAGAGAATTACAGTTTTCCTACATTGTCACAGATGATAAGAACCCCACCAATCACCCATTGTACTCTGTTGATAAAGATATCGATACCTGCATGTTAAATTTTTCTGATGAAGACAATTCAGGTGGTTTGTTACAAGTAGAAAGAGATCATCCTGTTAAACACAGCAGAGAAGAGGAGGATGCACTGTGGCAGATGTATTTTGATGGATCTTCTTGTAAAGAGGGTGCTGGAGATGGATTTTTGCTCATATCTCCTGGAGGTGAGATAGTAAAACTTATGTATAAATTGGAATTCGTAACTACTAATAATACTGTAGAGTATGAAGCTCTGCTACTGGGATTGAAGGCTGCAAAGGACTTGGGCATTCAACAAATTATTGTATTTGGCGACTCCAAATTAGTTGTTCAACAAGTAAAGAACAAATATCAGGTAAAGCAGGGTTTGTTGAAGACATATAGGAATGAGGTATGGGATATGTTAGAAAATTACTTCATAGCATTTAACATCTCACATATTCCCAGAAATCGCAATGAAACTGCAGATTCACTAGCTCTAGCAGCTACATATTTCAGAATTCCAAAAACAACACAGCTTAGGTATCCAATAGAGGTAAGATATAGACCATCTGTCCTAGATAATGTGAAGCATTGGAGGGTTTTCGAAGATGATGTTGAGATTAAGAAATTCTTGGAGCTTACATATGAATTTTCCAATGCTCAAATTGATCAGGATGAAGGAGAAGAACAAGATGATCAGACTGCTGAAAATGAATCTGTTGAAAGTGTATTTCCTGAAAATGAATTTCCTGAAGGCAAGATTGCAGGGCATAAGATCATTGAACTGAAGAGTAATTTTATCCCTAAAGGTTTAGTGCCTTTAGAAAGGATTTTTACTAAAGATGACACTCCATCAAAGCCAGTTATTCAGTCATCAGAAGAAAATGTAATGGACTGTAATATTGGTACTGCAGAAAATCCCAGAATGGTTAAAATTTCTAGGTCCCTGACAGCAGAGCAAAGGAGCAGATATATCAGACTTCTGAAAGAACATGTGGATGTATTTGCATGGTCCTATGAAGAATTAAGAACCTATGACACATCCATCATCCAGCATAAGGTTCCCTTGAAGCCCAATGTCAAGCCTTTTAGGCAGAAATTGAGAAGAATAAATCCATCCTTATTTCTAGTGATTGAAAAAGAGATAAAGAAATTGTTGGATGCTAAGATCATAGTGCCTCTCAGGTACTCATCCTGGGTTGCAAATATTGTACATGTCAGGAAGAAAAATGGGGAGATTAGACTATGTGTTGATTTTAGGAATCTTAATAGGTCTTCATTGAAACATAACTATCCTCTTCCAAAGATCGAGCAGGTCTTACAGCAGGTTGTTGGAGCATAAAGGATTTCCATGGTGGATGGATTCTCAGGGTACAATCAGATTGCCATGCACCCTGAAGACAAAGAAAAGACAACATTTACCACCCCATGGGGGACCTTCATGTACGATAAAATGCCCTTTGGTTTGATGAATGCTGGGGCAACTTTTCAGAGGGAAATGGACATTGCATTTGTGGGTGAGAAAGATAAGTTTGTTGTCATTTATTTAGATGACATCACTGTGTTTTCACAGTCTGATGATGAGCACTTAAAACATTTGAGACAAACTTTTCAGAAATGCAGAAAATTTGGAATTTCTTTAAACCCCAAGAAATCTCATTTTGCTGTTCAAGAGGGCAGATTGTTAGGTCATTTGGTGTCTGCTGATGGTATTAGAATTGATCCAGACAGAGTCCAAGAAATACTGAAGATCAGTTTGCCCAGGAGTAAGAAGGATGTGCAGTCTTTCATTGGTAAGATAAATTTTCTGCGGTGGTTCATTCCTAATTTTGCTGAAACAATAAAACAAATCACAGCTATGTTAAAGAAAGACCAAGAAGTCAGGTGGACTGTTGAAGCCAAGGCAGCATTCGAGAAGATCAAGGTGGCCCTGACTGAAGCACCTGTGTTGGTAAGCCCTGACTTTACCAAGGAATTTCTTACTTTTTCTTTTGCTTCAGCAGACACAATTGCAGCTGTTCTAATTTAGAAAAATAAGGAAGGACTAGAGCAGCCCATTGCATTTTTCAGTAAGACTCTGAGGGATTCTAAACTAAAGTACAACATTCTGGAAAAACAGGCTTATGCACTTGTGAAGGCTCTGAAATTTTTCAGGATTTATATTTTGCATTCCAAGGTGATTTCTTTTGTTCCAAATGCAGCAGTAAAAGATATTCTGACACAGCCTGACAGTGAGGGAAAGAGGGGTAAGTGGATTGCTAAAATCATGGAATATGAAGTGGAAATCAGACCTACTAAGCTTGTCAAAGGACAGGGATTGGCCAAGCTGCTTGCTGATTCAAATTGTCAAGCATTAGGTCTGCATATCATGGCTGAAGATAGTACTAATGAAGAAGATCAAATAGCACTTGAAAAGGAAAAGATCATGGATTCTTATTCATCTTCAAGCTGGTATGATGATATTGTTTATTTCTTATTGTTTTTGCAATGCCCTGATCACTTAGATAGGAAGGCTGCTAGGTATCTGAAACTAAAGGCTACTAAATATTGTTTGCTGGAGGGTCAATTGTTTTGGAAAGATCCAGGAGGTATTTTGCTAAGGTGTTTAGATCAAGCTGAAATAGGGGAAGTAATTTCAGAATCACATGAAGGAGCCTATGGAGGGCATAAATATTGGAAAACCACAGCTTACAAAATCTTGAGAGCTGGATACTATTGGCCCTCCCTCTTCTCAGATGTTTACCAGCAAGTGAGAGCTTGCATACCCTGCCAGAAATTTGCAGGTAAACAGAAGTTGTTGTCTTTACCCTTAAAGCCTATTTCAGTCAGTGCTCCTTTTCAGCAATGGGGGATGGATTTTATTGGAGAGATCAATCCAGCATCTTCTGGACAGCATCATTGGATTTTGACTGCCACAGATTTCTTTACAAAGTGGGTGGAGGCCATTCCTACAAGGAATGCAACAGATAAGGTAATTATGGAGTTCATTGAAGACAATATCATGAGCAGATTTGGTTGTCCACACAGGTTAATAACTGATAATGCCAAAGCATTCAAATCTAAAGCAATGGTGGCTTTCTGTGAAAAAAATGGCATTGTTTTGAAACATTCAACTCCCTATTACCCTCAGGGAAATGGCCAAGCTGAATCATCCAACAAGAATGTCATTCAAAGCATTAAGAAATTACTGAAGCACAACAAAAAATATTGGGATTCAATGCTGAAATATGCATTGTGGGCAGACAGAGTTACAGTAAAACAAGCCATTGGTACTTCTCCTTATCAGCTGGTGTATGGCACAGAAGCAGTGTTCCCTGTTCAGCTGGGAATTCCGGTGTTGAAATTCATCCAAAACTCTCAAGAAGAGCCTGATGACATGCAAAGGAGGATTTTTGAGATGATTGAGTTGCAGCAGCATAGAGAGAAAGTGGACAAAGAATCTCAGCTGTACAGAGCTAAGGTAAAACACAGGTTTGACAGAAAGATTAAAGAGCATACATTTTCAGAAGGTGAGTTAGTGTTAACATGGGATGCAAGAAAGGAACAGAAAGGTAAGCATGGAAAATTTGATAATCTGTGGCTTGGTCCCTTTCTGATAGCTAAAGTTTTGGAAAATAATACATTCATCTTGCAGTCCTTGGAAGGTGAGGAATTGCTCAGCCCAGTCAATGGGCGATTCCTCAAGCATTTTTACAGTTTATGAGATCATTTTCACTCTTCATTGTACATACCAGTGTGAATGAGGTTGAATAAAGACTCCATAGCCCAATGGAAGTTTTCAGATAGGTGAATAAAGGACGGAAGGCACTGGTCTACAGGTTCTTGAAGCCTCATAGGGAGGACTTCATCCCGCAGCTGGAGCCAGATGTTAAGTCAGTAAATTTTTTCTCCAATTTTTGGTTTGTTTTCTTTAATTTTGATTTGTTTTCCAATCAGCCTCAGTTAAAAGTTTGGTTATTTTTCAGTTTTGGTCTTCTTGAAGATTCTATTGGGGATTTATTAGTTTTTAATAGTTTTTGAGCACATTTTGTTTAGGTTTTATTTGACTTTTTAATGGTCTTTTTAGATTTTAAAGGGGTAAAGAGGGTCTATGATTCAAAGGTTGAATCAATAATATGTCTGGAGATCAAGTAAACTTGTCCTTTAAGCCTAATAATGCTCTAAAACTCCGACAATTTAGCAAAAAGCTGTAAAACTGCGAGAAATTGGCTCAAGAAATATTCTTGTAGCGTTAGTGAAAAAATTAACAAAGACAGCGCTACAAGAAAATCGCGCTTTTCTGTTTTTCAAATTTTTTTGCAGTTTTTCATCATGGGTATCATCTGGAAGTGATTGATTGTCTTTTGCAAGGTATTTTAACACGTGTGACTGCAGTTTAGACATGCATTTCAGCCGATCTCAGTCACACAGCCAAAACGGGTTCATGATTGCTAAAAACGTGGAATTAGTTCGACAAATCATCAAATCTCGGTTTAAACTGTCAAATTTCTCATTCCACATGCATTTTTATAGGAAGGCAAGTTCATGCAGAAGAATTAAAACGCTAAAAAACTGGATTATGTTCCTTTGAAGGAAGACAGCGCTGGCAACGTTAGCAGAAAGTTAGGGCTTCTTAATTCTTGCATTTACGGTTGAAGAGATGACCTGGAGACACCTGTGCACCTGAAGAGAGACTGTTACTGCTTTAAAGAGAATCCTAAAGCTCCTACATTCGAGAAGTTGGTAGGTACCTCGCTACAAAACCCTTTTAGCTCTAAGGTTTGGGTTTTTACAGTTGCGTGGTGATTTAAAAGAATTTGTTTGGAGAAGATGATAAGATATGTTATAGGATAAAAGTTCCACCACTGAAATAATCACCAGGAGCCATTACAAAGA
>LPNX010293979.1:56228-130508 GCA_001517045.1 Pseudotsuga menziesii
TTTGGTAGAATCTGTTGTTCATGATGATTTTTCAGAGTTTTTAATGTAGGAGGACATTGTATTAGAGATCCCAGACTTTGATGAAGAAAATATACAGGGAAGCATTCAGAGATACAGGGAACTTATGAAGCACCTGCAGGAAATGAATGATGGGTTATTCAAAGTTATTAAAGGGCTGGGGGAGAAGTTGCAGGATATGCATAAGCATTTTTTGGAGCTGTCAGAGGTTTCTAAAGAAGTCCTTAGCAGGAAAAGGGTTGCTGACAGATACACTACAGAGCTGGAGAACACTGTTGATCACTTGCAGCAGGAAAATAAAGAATTGCAACAAAGGTTAGCTGACCTAAAGAAGAAGCATAAAAGGGCAAAGAAGAAGTCTTCAAGTGTAGATGGTATATCTCTTCTTGTGGAGGCATCGAAGGAGCTTTGAGACAGTTTGTAGTTAACTGTTTTTTAAGATGAATAGTTTGTTTTAGTTAAGAGTTTGCTATTTTTAGCAATTTGTAATTTTTGTAAAAGCTATTTTTGACTTTACCCTCCTTGGTAATTCGATGGGAGCGGTTAGAAAGTAAAACCTAACTGATTTTGGAGGATGTCTATTTAGGAAAGTTAGGAAGTCATTGTAAAGGTTCTAATTTTTTTGGGAGCATCAGGAGGTTTGTGGGCTACTATACTTTCAGGCTTATTCAAAGATAAGTGCTGTAACTCTCTTGTACATTTACTGATGAAACTATGGATATATGACTCTTTACCCTACTTTTGTTCTGTGTTGGCTTTACTGTGAGTTTATTTAGCTTCTTAATTGACAATTTCAGTGCTGGTTAATGTGTGTTTTCTAGCAGTGCTTGTCCATTATGTGTAAACCTCAATACAGGCTTTTGGTTAGATTTTTATGATATATATGCATCTTTATCAGTGATTGTGTTTGATTTAGTTGTTGCTTATCTGATGAATGTATTCCCTGCATTCTCTTGAAGTTTATGACCAAAACATTTAAAACCAAAACCCTAAACCCTAGTTTGAATTGAATTTACTCTTGAGATTGTGTTGGCATGTTTCCCTAGCCTTAGAAACAGTTTCTGACACAAACACTCGCAATGCTAAATCTTCCTAACTTGTCAAGACTGACAAACAATCCTATATATCATGACCCGTCTTGGTCGATTGTCCCTACTAAGCTTGCCTCAGACATACCCAAATTCGAGGGCAAACCTAGAGAGGATCTGAGTGAACATGTTACTACATTTCACCTATGGTGCTCTTCCAACTCCTTACATGAAGATTCGATCTATTTAAGGTTGTTTCAACACACCCTTATAGGGATTGCGGTGAAATGGTATATAGAGTTACCTAGGGGGGCATTCACTTTGTCCGATGACCTAGTGATGACTTTTATTAACCACTTCCAACTACCAGTGCATTATGACATTGGTACGGAACTCTTGTCAACATTTTGATAGGATAAATCAACACATATCTCGGACCATATCCAAGACTAGCGTAGATAGAAAAGGTTGATTAAAGCCTTCATACCACCAGAGTTTATCCTCGAGTGGTTCCTTAAGTTGTTATTGCCTTATATAGCGAAGGATGTTTCTGCATCTAAAGTGAAAAATTAGGAATAAGCCATTTTTAGGGTGCAGGAACTAGATTTGATTTATGCTCAATTTGGTTTGTTATATGAGATCATTCCCAATGCTCCGTGTTCTAGTTTCGACCCCAAAGTTAAACCTGGACCACATGCCGATGGTATTGTTGGTTGTGTGAGTTCTAAACTGTAGATTCGATTGTGAAACGGGTCAGTCAATCGTCAATCAACCAATCCGCTTTGGGACAAGCCATGGCTTCGTCTTAACCCACCCAAATGGTGAGTGTGCTTTCGGTACAATCATCGGACCAAAAGGGTAACTAGAAACCTGAAAGGAATATAAATAAGGGTAAGAACAATCGTAAGGGTGGGAATAGATATGAAAATGATAATACTAATGAAAAGAATGCCTGTAATGTTGGGGGGGACAAGAAATCTAAATGTAAGGTTAAATTTCCTTGCAATTTATGTAAGGAGGATCACCTCACTTACTTGTGCCCTCGTATCGATGAAGCCTCGAGATTCTTAGCGCAAGGCCCAGCTGTGCTGACCAACCCTTTACCTCACAGTAAAAACATGAACTCAAGGACCCATGATCAATCTAGCAGTGATCAAGACCCACTGGAGGCTAGTGGTCATGGTTGCATCAACATGGTGCATGCTACGAAGGTTGTGACCCATGTGAAGGACTATGGTTCGCCACAACCCGACCCAGGAAAGGAACCTGATCCACCAGGGACTCCTTTGCGTATTAAAAAACCTATGGATAAACCCAAAGTTGCACCTCACATTCCTAAGGGATTCATTAAGCATTCAGGGCACAATCCTAATGCTCGAGCCACCTAGAACTATTTTGTTGTTGACGATTTGGGCCACACTCATTGTGCGATGTCTACACTTGAATTACTTCAGAGTTGTCCTTCCCAAAGGAAGGATTTGCTTTCTATCCTGGGTGTGAATGATGATAAATCCTCCTCCATGATTAAATTTGAAAACACAGGACTACAGCCTCACTTTCCTTGCTATGTGTCTCTTTTGATTCATGTAGAATGTCTTAACATGACCGTCAAGCGCACTGTGATTGACAAAGGCACTCCTGCTTCTGTGATGTCTTTATCGTGTTGGAAGCGTTTAGGTTCCCCTGAGTTGTCTAAATCTGGTACTATGTTGACTGCTTTTCATGCGAGATCATTTAGGCCACACGAGATCCTTCCTTCCCTTAAGGTCCTTTTGGGAAGGAATATCATTGCGATAGAGGTTGAGGTGGTTGATGCGCCCCTTGACTATAATCTCTTGCTAGGTAGGAACTGGATGTACAGTTTGCAAGTTGTAGATTCTTCTCTATTTCGTGTTATATTCTTTCCATTTAATGGGAAGATAGTTACGATTGATCAAACATCATTCAAGAATCCGTCGATTACCGCATCTTTGGGAGCACTCTCAGTCGGCAACTGGGAGTGTGGGTGTGGGCATGTATCCATCCCTTATGGGAACCTTTAGTTGTCCTGCACCTCTCCTTATGATAGGGTCTAGTTCCGATGAGGCTTCAACATCTATGAGATCAGTGTCTTTTCGCACGAACCATATGGAAGATCCTTGGATTATTCCTACATGGAATCCTTTGAGTGAGCCCATTGTGACAGATGTGCCATTTCCTGCAACTATGGTAGCTTATTAAGCTAATATTGGGTGTGTTATAGAGCCTATTCCTTCCTCTTCGCAGACAGAGGAGGAGGACCCGTATGTGCTTCCTGCATGGGTAGTTCAATCTTCTCACACGCATGATTGCCTTGATAGTGTTTTTCCTTCAGACGAAACGATTATTGAGGCCATGTCAGGGGTTGAGCCACCTTGGGAATAATTGCATCATAGATCTTATTTTCTTCCCAAGCTTGACCACTTGGAGCGTGAGAACTTTAGGGAGGTTCTTAGTGAGAGAATTGATAGTCCCATGGCTCCATTAAGCTCTCCTAGTTCAATGGCTGATGGGAAAATGGCAAATATATCTCCTACCATTCCTATCAATATCTCTCGCGATCCTAGAAGTATTAAGAATGTCTATATTGGGGCAGAATGTTCACATGTTGAGATTCAAGAATAAACCAAGATGTTTAAATAATTTCGTGATATCTTTGCTTGGTCTTATGATGAAATGCCAGGTATCAACCCTCGCATTGTTGAACATGAGATTAAAACTTATCCCAATGCTAATCATGTTCAACAACGCTTGCATGCAGTGAATCCTAGGAGAGCACCCGCGGTTAAGGCAGAGATAGAAAAACTGTTGAAAGCCAGTTTTATCTATCCTGTTCCCTTGACGGAGTGGGTTTCAAATCCTGTTCTGGTAGATAAGAAGAAGGGAGCGATCTGTATATGCACTAGTTTCCATGACTTGAATTGTGCCTATCCTAAAGACAATTTCCCCACACCATTTATTGATCAAATTTTGGATGAGTGTGCGGGTAGCGAGGTTTTTTCCTTTATGGATGGCTTTTTCGGATACAATCATATACAAATTAAACCTGAGGACCAACATAATACCACCTTTATTTGTCCTTAGGGAACCTTTGCATATCGGAAAATGCCTTTTGGCCTTAAGAACACCGGAGCCATTTTTCAGTGGGCTATGACCTTGATCTTCCATGATCTCAAATTGATTATCGAAGTATTTTTGGATGACCCTGCTGCTCATTCTCGTATGATAATGCATCATTCATATCATTTGAGATTAGTATTCGAAAGGTGCCACCATTATTTGGTCAGGTTAAATCCTCAGAAGTGCATCTTTTGTGTGAAGTCTGGTCGCTTATTAGTGTTCATTGTTTCCAGGGAGGGTATAAGAGTCGACCCTTTGAAGGTTGAGGTAATACTTTAGTTGTCTCCCCTGAGGAATATTAGACATCTTCAATATTGGAAAGGCATGACAAACGTCTTACGGAGATTCGTTGTCAACTTTGCCAATTTGACTAGAGGCTTTGTGTGTCTTTTGAAAAAGGACACCAACTTTTGTTGGGATGAGCGATCCCAGGAGTCCTTTGATGCGCTTAAGTGAGCCCTAGCATCGTCCCTAGTGCTTAGTCCCCAAGACTATAGCCATGATTTTCGACTTTATGTGGCCACGTCCATGGAGATGATTGGTATGGTTTTGGTTCAAGAGGATGAGGAGCTCCAAGAGCAAGTCATATACTATCTGAGCCAGAATCTTATTGACATGGAGATCTGTTATTCCCATGTTGAGAAGCTTTCCTTAGCTATTGTACATGTGGTTCAACGGTTGAGACATTATATTCTCCTTCGCCAAACCTTGGTTGTAGCCAATGTCAATCCGTTTCAATTCATCCTCACTCGAAGGATGATTGGGGGAAAGTATAATAAATGGATTGTCATCTTACAAGAATTCAATCTCAATTCTGTTTCAGAAAAATCGAAGAAATCATTAATTTTTGCAGAGCTTATATCGGATTTCCCAAGCGAAGCCGAGGAGATGGTTTATGAAGATACGTTTATCGATTAGCACATCTTCTTAATCTCAACTTTGTACCCATGGTATGGGGATATTATTATATATTTAAAAACATTGAAGGTCCCCACTCACCTCTCATGGGATGAACGACGACGATTACGTCACGTATCCAAGAATTACCTCATAGTGGATAATACCTTGTACTGTCATGGGGTAGATTAAATTTTACACCATTTTCTAACTCATGAGGAGGCTAAGCTTGTGCTGAATGATTTCCATGGAGGGGCATGTGGTGGTCATTTACCTGCGATTTCTACAACCCAAAAAATCTTAAGAACGGGTTATTTTTGGCCGTCGATCTTTAAAGATTATGTATATGTGGTCAAGAAGTGCCACCCTTGCCAGGTGTTTGCACGTAATATGCACTCGCGACCTGCCCCATTACATCCCATCATCACCGCTGGTCCCTTCATTAAGTGGGGGCTTGATTTTATGGATTGCAACCCAGCTTCAGCTCGGGGGCATCATCATATCATAGTGGCTGTTGACTACTTCACAAAATGGGTTGAGGATATGCCTACAGTTAAATCCAATGGTGAGATAGAAACACACTTCATATTCAACCAAATTATTACTCGGTTCGGTATTCCGAAGGAGCTTGTCACTGACCATGGAACGCACTTTTAGAATCGTATGATGGAAGAATTGGCCTCAAAGTTAGGGTACAAGCAAGAGCATTCCTCCTCTTACAACCCTCAAGTGAATGGATAGGTTGAAGCAGTGAACAAATCACTCAAATCCATTCTCCAACGAACCATTGCACAAAGCAAGACGAATTGACACATTATGTTATATCCTTCTTTGTGGGCTTATAGAACCGCTGTTAAGACTACCACATATTTTTCTCCATATCAGCTTGTACATGGAGTGGAGTCAGTATTGCCAGTTGAGTGCAAGATTCCTTCTTTGAAGCTAACCATAGAACTCTTACCAGACACTTCCCCATTGGAGGAGCGTTTGGTCCACTTAGAGCAACTTGATGAGCAGCGCCAAGGTGCCTTGGTGGCTATAGAAGTGAATAAACGTCGCGTTAAGGTCTAGTACAATAAGTCTGTCCACCCAAGGAGGTTTAGTGAGGGAGATTTGGTCATTTTGTGGGATCAACCGAAAGAACCCTTGGGGGAAGAAAAGTTTAACCCCATGTGGCGTGGTCCTTACGTCGTTAAACGTGTATTAGAGAAGGGTGCTTATGAGTTAGTGGATTATGAGGGAATGGCCTTCGCGGAGCCTAGAAATGGGCTCTATCTTAAAAAGTACTATGCATGATTTTTGGCCAAGGCTGACTATTGTATACTATTGTACAGTTTTTCATAGGTAGGTCTTTTCTTATGGCGATCGGGTTTGTGATGAGTTTCCATTTCTTTTGGTAGATGTCAATGGAATCTTCCACCTTCATAGGATTCATGGATGGTGTGAGCCATCACACTCAACACTCATCCTCTGTTGCTTGGGTGATTTATACTCCTACGGGTCAGGTATTGTCTTCAGGAGGCATATGTTTATGGCCCTCTTCAAACAATGTTGTTGAATATAGTGCCATTATCGAGCTTCTACGGGATTCCATTTCACATGGTGTTCTCTCTCTTGAGGTACATCTTGATTCGGAGTTAGTAGTGTCACAGCTTAATGGTTTCTACCATGTAAGGGATCCGACATTATTAAGAAGATTCTTCGTGTGAGATTGTTATAACGGCAATTTGACAATATAACATACATACATGTTCCAAGAGTTAATAATCAAGTTGCTAACTCATATGCTAACTATGTGCTAGATTGGCATTTGTTTCGTAGACAATAAGGTCATCACAAACATAAATTTTTACACATGTAAATAAACAAATTGATCATCATAAAAAAAATTATAAACATACAAAATGTGGTAATACATAGTGTCATAATACAAAAATGGGGCTCTCGAGCCACCAAACTATAAATACACGGTAGTAAAAAATGTATCACTCCCAGGTATCTAAGCCTTTGGAGGAGGAGGGGGGTTGTGATCATGGAATGTCACCACGGCTCTAGCTAGCCATTGAAATAACCACACCCATGCTTGTGGAACACCCACCACTTGGCACTGTATGGCCTCAGGAAAGTCCTCGACTTGCGCCATGGGTACCATGTGTGTTAGTCTCATGAAGTTGGTATGAATGCTTTGGAGCATTTTCTCCACATCCACACTCGTGATGTCATCTCCTCTTCCCCTTCGTCTATGATGAGGGAAGCCTTCAGGCCATCGTGGTCCTATATCTGCATGCATATGGTATATGTCACTATTTATTGTCACCCAAAAACATGTCTTTTGATTCCATATAATCAAAAAACACAAAAAAAATAAATAACTCAAAATTTTTAAAAAGAGGGTCGAGATTCATCACCAATGTCACCATATGCCGATCCTGGTGGTAGCGGCATGTCGAGGTCTCCCCGAAAGTCTATCCCCGCATAGGGGTAATCATGGATGGAAACTATCTATCATCACCACCATAGAAAGAAATTAGCTGGATAGGGGTTGGACACCCTACCTCCACCCATTCTACACATCGCATCTACCCAACGTCGTTGGGCCGGATCTCGAACCCCGTGTAGAGGAATGTCAACTCTAGGGCTCAATCTTGAAACATGCTCGAAGAATAACATGCTCAGTTTGCTGCTAAAACTGAAGATTCACACCCTACCCATATTGCAGTCACTGAGCTGTTATTTCATGTTGCTCAACAATTTTGTACTCTAGTCATAAAATATGGGCCTCATGCACTCCACAGCATAGAACATCAATGGCCGTGAGGCCTAGTGGATTGAGGCTAGCCATGCTATCCTACCCAGTGTCAGTAGAATGGCCTTTAGGCCTAGCACCTATATGGAGTTAGTTGGGATCTGACTCCCCACATTCTTTGTGTCAGGATAATAGTACACTTCTATGTACTCATCTATAGTCAGGCCACCTTCGGGCCCATGAGAGCGTAGCTTCACCACTTCCCCCCATCGGGAAAGTTTAGTAATAAAGTATATGTCCTCCACTTCTATGGTGAGGGACATCTTGTCTATCTGGAACGACTCTGATTCTGGATCCTAGTAGTCTACTAGCATCTGCAGTAGTCTTGGTTTGGCCCTTAAGCCACCAAGACACCAAACTTGTAGAGCCCGCATGACCGCAAAGCTTGTTGAGCCAGTAGATCTACCCTTACTACGCCTTCTACATCACCATGCTCACGTTCTCTCCATTCTAGGACCATCCTGCGCATAAAATTTAAGTTTGATCCATTAGAACACTTGAAAAACATTGAACACGGTCGCATATGCAACTGTTAGCTAAACAGTCACATATGTACGCGACTTTGAGGTCTTTTTCGACGTATTTCCAGCCCTATACACAGAAAAATCCTTGATTTTCGCGTGGGCCGAGGTGCGCATCTTAGATTGGCCTAGAATCCTAAATGCACCATGGAAATTGATAAAAATTGCATGAAAACGGAAGAGCATGGCATGGGTAAGTACCTAGAAAAAACGGTAGTGGATTATGCTAGCTGGATCTCCTGGGATTCGCTATCGAAGTTCTGAGCTCAATTGGGTAAAAATTTCAAATGTTATATAATGTTTTGAATTTTTTACTATTTATAGAAATTTCTCAAATATTTGAAAATTTTACCCCCCCTTTTATATAGTTTGGATCATTTCTAATCCTTTTGGACCGTTTTTGGACTAATTTATGATGTAGGAGACCATTTTGAGCGTCGTTTTGACCATTACTTTGATCCGTTCGTGCCCGTTACAAGTATGATGTTTAAACTAGAATTTTAGTTAGGTTCACTTCTGTTTGCATTTTGCACGACCTTATGACCATTTCATTATAGCCTTAGGTACGAACCCATTCTATTATCTCAGAAAACCTTCTTGTTGTTTTAGAAGTGGCATGATGTGAATGGTAGAGCTTGACCTTACATGGGTACCCTAGTTAGCTCCTTATTTGCATTTGGTGCCCATGCTGACATTTTGTCCCTTAGGGTGTGGGAGTCCATTGTATAGTATTGCCATGACATTTTGCAAGAGCCTCATACTCCTCTTGATCTTCTACTGGCCTATTTTCCTTATGAATCCCTTATGTCAAGTTGTAATTGCATTATCATCATCTTTTCCTACCTTATTGAGCCTTGCATCGGCTTCCCTGACATTGAGTTTCAGACATATTGTCCGAGCTTGTCTCATGTCTAGCCATGCAGAGCCATTTTATATATCCTTTGCAGCTTGATTTGCTATTTTTACCAGGAGGAGACTTTCCCCCGAGTGTCTCTATCCTACACATGTATCCTTGCACTGAGCATAGGTATGTTCCACTACTTGGAACTAGTTTGTTTGTCCATTATGAAACTCATATCCTCCTAGTCTGTAACTATAAATCAGTTTTATTCTTTTTCAAGCTTTTTAAATATTTGAAAAAGTCCAAAAAATTTTAAAAAACCAAAAATCCAGACAAGGAAAGATGTTATCTTTGGCAGCTGTCGGGTCGTGTCACCTTCGAATAGAGCACTGTATATCACATCCATTGGTTGGGTTTATAGTTTGACTTTGGGAGCTATACTTGTTTATCCAATTTTATCTCCACCGACTGGTTAAGCTTCCAGTCCCTATGGAGCCTCTATCGATGCCTCCTATGTCGTAGAGATGTCCTAGTTTTGTATATCGAGTCTATGCTGCCTACATTAAATCACCATTCATCGTTCTGCTCTTGTTTGAAGAAAGTGGAAACCTGAGTCAGCCATTCCTCAGTTATGTTGACTTTGCATGTCGGCCATTCCCGGTACAGTTACTGGTTTGTGCACCTTATGATCGAGTCCTTCTACATTATACAGCTTTGCTGAGTACCTTGTGTTGGATGATGCGGTATGCCTTAATGCCCTCCTTCCAGCAGATTTCATCCCATCAACCTCAGATCATTTATTTTGGGATTGGAATCTAGAGTAATTTTTGAGTGCCTTGAGACTTGCAGTCATCAGTGGAAGGTTCTCTCACCATCGATAGTTTTTGGGAATACATCAATGTCCCTTGATTGATGGATTCTCTCAAGTGTTCGACCTCAACACATCTATTCACACTTGTTAGTTAGCACTCAAGTACCTTGATTCCCATTATCATTATCGGTGGGTGATCTCACATTTGTTAACGGTATACATCAATGACCGGTAATCAGATGATGGACTACTATGTTCAACCAAGACACCTCTATTCACATAGTAGGACTTTTACTAATAGCAATTTGTGTAGAAGACCTTCCAGATTGGTGGAATCTCATATATGCTACCCCCTTGATCATGCCAGTGTTCATGAGATTTCAGCTCTCGTGACTTGATTGCAATATATGTCAGACATTTCCAGCCATTATGGAGATCTTGATCTGTTATATATCTTCAGCTTTCATGGATATCATGATCCTGTGTATATATTCATCATGGAGATTTTGATCTGTGTATATTGTACATGGCGATGACCACACATGTCATATTTTGTATCATGCCTATTCATGGCCATTGTACTCTTATGTATCTGTAACTGCAATATGCAGAGTTATATCATTGTACTATGCTAATTGGGTGGCTGGTCTTCCACTGGTTTCTTCATCACTCCACTTATGGAATCGACTTATAATGTATTTCGGCCATCGTATGACCCCTTTGACCTCACACGTTAGGGGGCATCTATTATAGCGGATTTTACCACACCTAGTGAATCACACTTGTATGGCATTCCCCTATCCCTCTATAGACTCGTTGGACCCCATGGACCTTTTTTACAACTTTGATGTTTCCAATATCATCCCAAAAAAATGCTTAAATTTCTATACGCAACTTTTAAACCCTTTCTCGCGTATATATATGGGTTTGACCCCTAAAACCGTGTACATCAGGATGTGTGCAAAAGGCCAAATTATTTTGGAGTTTTCCTTGACATGGATTCGACTCAATTGTCTCCTGGCCTTCCATATGCCTTGATATCACTCAGATTCAACCCTTCATTGCCCCATTGAAGATCTATATAAGGAACCCTTTGGATACATTGAAGAATATGAGAGAATTGAGAGCAAAGAAACTATAGTCCATTGTTGCCAGAACTTATGCTTGAGTCTGCATCCCTTTGTCCCTTGGAGCACTTTGGTGTTCTTCCCAAGCATTCCTTTTGCTTGTGAGCTTGTTATCGAGAGATGGAGGATTGAGGTGGTGGAGGCCCAAGTGGGGGATTCAGTTTCTCTGATTTGCAGACATGCCGACATAGGTTGTATTCATTGTAATCTCTAATTTTATATTAATAGAAATATCTTTTCATGTTCAATAATGTATGTTTGAATGAATATTTTATCCATGGATGATTTCAAATGCTTATACGTTGTTTATTATATATGCTAGAGTAGATCTAACACCAATATATATAGCATGCTTGTTTTGTTTACTGATTGTTGAGGAACTAATTTATCAATTCAAGCTTGAGTTGGAAAGCTCAATGGGGATCTACTTCAACCATCTAAAATAAGGTACAAGTTTTGATCCTTTAGTGTTAGATATTTGATTTCTCTTGCATATTGGAAAGTATTGATTTCTGGAGTCAAGTTGTCTGTTGTGGTACCCCAAGCCATAGGAATATCTCTCCGTAATAGGTGGCCAGAAAGCTTGGTGGTAGATGGGGTCATTTTTTAACCGTGCCCAATTAGGAAATTTAAGATGAGCCATGAAAGGTAGGTTTGACCCCAAGTTGATGTGGGATGGAGCTGCGATGGTAGTGGGATTTGTAGGTGCATAATGCATCTACACAGCTAGTGGTACTTGTGGTGGCACCATTGTGGATGGGCCAACACCCCTAAGTGTTGTGGGGGGGACAGTATGGGTGACAGGGACATTGCCCCCATGCATGATAGTAAGGGAAACATAAGTGGAAGGTCTGTTGCCCACCTGTATGGCAGGAGGGGTGGTGTATGTGGAGGGCCACTGCCCCCGTGTGTTGTAGATGGCCAGCTTGGCTAGTCACTATGGGTGGTGGCAACTGACCGATGACATTTTGCATAAATATGCTTGGGCCACCTGCAGGTTTGTTGGTGACAGGTTGTGGTGTGGACATGGGTCCACTGGCTATGGTTATGCCAGAAAATGGATCCGGATTTGCACCAGCCATGAGGCTTGATGGTGCTATGTGGAGGCTGGTTCAGACTGATATGGGTCTAAATCTCAATCAGAGGATGTGTGGCCTTCTAATGGTGTGCAAGGTCATCAAGAATAGGCTCGATGGTGTTGGTTCAATGTTCTGAATGGTGGTGGTTTGTCTCTTAGGCGTGAGGAAGAGCGTGGGGGATCAATTGTGTGAGATGTTTACTAAACTGGTGGGAATGATTTTTAGACCCTGGTTTCAATGGATTCCTATTGGCTGTAGGTGGTTACTCGGCCACCAAGACTACCAGAATATAGCGCTTGGATTTTTCCTCATGCACATTTTCTACTTAATCGGTGGGGGTCATTGCCCGTTTCGCTTGGAAATTCCTCTCAATGGCCGACTACTTTGGGGTTCCCTTGGTACTCCTCAAAATGAGTTTCTGGGAAGATCCCAAGTACTTCCCATGCTTGAAGCAGTCAGGGACGTATGGCCTCAAAGACTACATATTGTTTGAACTTAGTGTAAATTTATAAATTTTAAGGCTCTCTCAGCGTCATGAACTGAGTTGGGTTGATTACTTGCTATGGTGTATTTGTTTTGTTGTGTTTCTAGTATTTGGTAGCTACAAATAGTTTATGAATTCATCATATTGTGGTAGAGTTCATGTCAATATGGATGCAAGCATTGAGTAATCAGAAATTTGTAAACAAATACAGTTTTTAACCCTGAATGTTTATGGCCTAACTAGATGACTACTTCACACTGATATTACTCTTCAACCAAGAGAAGGTGCTAGGCTCTTAACACAATGGGACTAACCCCATCCGTAGATCCACAGGTCACCTCATGGATCAAGGTTGGTCAATAGGGAGGATGCTTAGTGCTGTGAGAAGCCCTCCTTCTCTACCCTATCTGCCTTCCAGGTCATCTAGTTTTAATGGTTTAGAACAATATTCAATAAAGGACCTAGGACTATATGATCTTGCCCTTCATTGTATCTCAGAATACCTCAGAGGTTGATGACTAGGTAGAGGAGGAAGGGTGACCAAGATTGTTAATTTTATTTTGATTTTAGTTAAGCTACATTCACTTAATTAAGCCATTAAAATTTACTTTGAATTTACACTTTGTTTGTTGATGCTGTTACAGGAAATTAAAATTATGTGCTAGATAGAGGCAACTGGGACACACTGATAGTCCCTATTAAACTAAAATTTGGCCTCTGATTGACAGACCGCACATTTCTGATCAAATCTGGCGAGGGGGTCGCAAATTTTTTTTAGAAACAGGCGAGGGGGTCTCACAGATTTCACAGACAGAAGTGGTCTGTGTTTCTGAGTGAAGTCGCACCTTTTGGGGGTTTAAGTGTGACCTGGGTGTGCCTGTTAGGCCAAAAAGGGTGACCTCATCCCCTATTCAGGCCCGATAAGTGCGACCTGCCCTGGATTTGGGGTTTTTCTGATCCTAAGTCAGATTCGGCTGACAGTAACTTGTACTGTGGCCAAAATGACTTGGATTTTCCTAGCAGAGGCTTTGGTGACACTAAGAACTAGAAATAAACTAGATCTAAACTGGATTTGACATGAAATTTTAAAAAACTAGGGAAAAATTTGAAAAAACTTAAAATTTTAAAAATATGGACAAGGGATCCTGTGGGATCAACCTGGTATGGTCGCTAGTTCTGTAGCAGGGATTTATCCTTGCTACAGGGGAAGGACTGGCTCCCTTATGTCTATAGGACAAAAGAGTAGGTTCCTTCCTATAAAAATGTTGAAAAGAAAGTGGAAATAAAACTAGACAGAAATAAAATAAAGAACAGAAAGAATAGAAATGATGGAGAACCCCTTTGCAAACAATGGGTTTGGATTCTGCTTCCAATAAACTGTAAATAGTATGTTAGAAACTGAAATACCTGCAAAACAAGTTAGGCAATAAACCTACAAATAAACCATGGATTAGAAAGCAAAGAAATCATTAAGCAAATACAGAAAATAACAAGCTATACCTTCTCTTTGGGTGGAATGGGCCACCATGCCCTGGCTTGAAGAAACACCTCTCTCTTGGATGGGGGAGCTATGGCTCAATGGAGATGGAGGAGATGGAGTGTGGGTGGCTTGAGAGACAAAGGGTCTCAAGGCATCCACAAGCAGCATAACAGTATGCAAGGGAGAAGTATTTTGAGAGTGACCCCCCACCCTCGTTTTATAGATTTTTTGGGGTTTTAGGGTTTTAAGCCCTTGGTCTGAGCTTTAGCCCCTTTTTTGGGCTTTTAGCCCCTTCCAACATAATTTTAGCTCCTTTTAAGGTTTTATCCCTTTTGGGGGGGCTTTAGCTCCTAGGAGAGTATTTTAGGATCTTTTTTGGGGTTTTTTAGCCCTTTTCTTTATACTTAAGCATTTTTTAGGGTCTGGGGGTCTAATGGAGGGTCATGAAGTGGTGTCCTTGAGTGGTGTAGGTCATGGATAGCTTAGTGAGGGATTTTTTGGGTTAACAGTACCCATTCATTAACTTCCACATGGGGCCTCACAACATCATCCTATATCCACGCAATGACCCCAAGAAGTAGGTACTCTTGACCTTATTCATCATCAGAGATGTAGATATCGAGGAAAAAATCAAAGACTTTCCCAAAGAATGAATTGGTCAGCATGTGGAGGTGCCTAAGAAGTAGCAAGCGCACTGGGGAGATCTGCAGGAGAACCTGCCCTAGGAATGTGCCAGTACCAACACCTAGGAGCATAAGGATGATGCCCAAGAAGAAGAAGAAGAAGAAGAACAATACCCACCCAACAATCATGAAGAAGGAACCCCTACTGATGAGGAGGTGTGCGTAGAAATAAATAGGAAAAGAAAGGGAAAATATACCGTGGAGGAAGATACATAAACCTTGGGCATCCCACATAGGAAAAAGTAGAGAGATAATCGACCCCAAGTCCTTATCATAGAAGAAGAGGATCTGACTCTTCTTAGAGAGGAAGTCACAGAAATAACCAAGTCTGCCTTGGGTGGTATCACACATAAGCAAAACAATTGGATGACTTTGCTCACTGCGCAAGTTACCCTCCTGGTAGAAGCCATCACAAAAGTGTGTGACACTGTGCAGGCTGAGACCTACGTTGTAGACCCATCCAATGCTTTGGCAACACCAATGCTGCTTCCACCCTTAAGAATAGAAATGTCTGTGCATGCATTCTCTACAGATGCAGCAGAAAAGGATACAAGTGTCCATATCTTGGACACATTAAATTTGGATTTATCTAAGCTGACATTGTCACAAATCTATTCCATTCATCATGCTGCAACTACAAAGGTGAGAATCCAAGAAAATACGGTTGCATATCAGGTAGCCAAGGCAATTAGGAAAGAAAAGAAGCACAAACAAGTCATCAAGTGCCAACCGAAAGACCTGGAAGCACAAGCATAGAGGCAGGCTTCACTAGAAGAAGACATAAAGGAGAGAGTCACATAACTATCAAATGATGAGGAAGAAGACGAGGTGAAACATGAGCACAATTTGAGGCGGTTATCCAAACTGGCCAGAGATCTGAAGAAATAGGTTCAGGAATTAAAGACCAACCAACAGCCGAGCATGCCCCATGAAGTTGTGCAACAAAGGAAACAATCTACATATCAAGTTGTTGGTCACCTTAGGGAAGCTGAAAAGGTTTGTACAGAGGCAGTGGAAACAATTACCGTAGTATGGGAGCAACTCATCGAGGATGAGACTGCGGAGTAGCTTGCCGAGCAGGCACAACAAGCATACCTATAGGTATTGGTAGTAAAGGCATAGATTAAGAAGCTTCCAACAAAGGAGAAAATCACCAAAGGTGCTGATCTCAAGCAGCTCAAGGATAAGGCAAGAACCATGCACGACCAGTAAAGAAGGTGCAACCAAGAGACAACTGAGAAAAAATCCAAAGCTAAAAGGGTGACAAGGCTAATTCAGCCTATCCAGCAGAGAATCCATGATTTAATGCAGGAAGTGTCCAATGAGTCATTGGAACACCCTAGCTCCAACTGAGTGTTGGAATTAGAGAAGCAGGCAGAAGAATCCTACCAGGAGATTGAAAGGCTTACTCCCATTAAACCAAGATGAAGAGGAAAAGGAAGATGAAGAGGACCAAGAAGAACAACATGAAGAAGAGATGGAGCAAACAAAAGAAAAACCTTTGGAAGTAGACTCTTCAGATGATGCCGACAAAGAAATTGTATAACTTCATTTGTGTCATCTAAAATATAAACATTTTTTTTAAGTATGGGATTAGCCCGCGGTGCAGGAAACATCGCCAAAAAAAAAGTAACAAACCGTGCAAGGGACAAAGTAGGAGAAAGGTGCACAAAAAAAAATAGAAAAATAAAAAAATCAACAGCAAAGAAACGATTGTGCATGTTGTGCAACCTCCTATGTCCATTGCTTTGTGTCTCAGGAAGAGCCACATCTGAGTGTTGGAGGCCTGTTGGGTCTGGAGAAAGCATACAAGAAATAAGTGCAAATGGGGAAATGCACAAGAATCAATCCACCGTGCAAGCACAATCAAGGAAAAGGAAGTACGCAGAAAGTATAGAAGAAATCTACGCAGACAAGAAAATATGCACAGAAAAAGAAAACTGCAGGGAAGAGGAAATCTGCTGAGAAGAAGGAATATGCGCAAAAGAGTTCACCTACATGAAAAAGGGAAACTATGAGGAAGGAAGATTCTTACAGGGTAAAATAGTAGCACAAATGCATATTAACGGCTGAAAATGATAGGGCAATTGTGGGTGCTGAATTCGGCTTAAGTCTATGGATGCCACATGAGTGAACGCATGCTGTAAGTAAGGCCGTTAGTCCCTTGTGTCAAGTAATGATCACCACAGCTATAGCCTGGGGGGTGGCCGATGGTGATAGTTAACAGACTTCCTATATGAATTTGACCTTGCGTCATCATGTAAAATAGTATAAATAGGAGGGATTCAATAGTTAGAGGGTTGATTTTTCTGTTGGTTGTTGTGGGTTGTTTTTTTTACTCTTTAGATACTTTGAATTGGTTAGTAGTGGGAATATCTCTAAGGGAGTGAAGCAAAGTTGTGAGATATGATGGTAGATTTGTCGAGAGTCTATAGTATGTAGTTGGAGGTAGTGCAGTAGAAGAGAAGCTCTACTAGAGAGGTGCAAATGCTAGAGAAGTCGATCCAGGCCATGTGTGGATCAGTAGATGGTAATAGTAGTTAGGAGAAATAAGATAGAGAGCATGAGAGCAAGAAAGAGTATGAGTAGAAAGGTAGATATAATATATTCTACAATCAAATTCAGGTTGAAGGCACCATATATTTCTCATACTAGATAAAGAGCACCTTGTGGTTTTTACCTGGATGGGTTTCCACGTGAACTCTCCTATGTGTTGATGACAGAATGTGTATGATTGTTTATGTTTATGATGCAAGTCCTATCATGGTTGAATGAATTATTGTTTATATTTATGATGCAAGTCCTGTCATGGTTGAATGAATGTCTTACTATCAATAGAAGTCTGAATGCAGGAATAGGTTATTATGCACATCTTTTGGGTATTAGTTATGTTTACTACACAATCGCTATTGCATGTATGTTATATTGCATCTATTTGTTAGCTCCCTTTAATATCCCTTATGTTTAAAATACTAAGGATGAATCTATGTCGCGTCGTTAATAGTTAAGTATATGCGCGGTGTGCTCTACATTTTGGCGTAAATGACTCCATCCTTCCGACTTGGTCAAGCTCCTTGGTCATGCACCAAGGGACTATAATCCCTTGATGAGCCATGGAAACATGGTTCTAGCGGTTACCCATCGAAGAGATATCTTGGGTGAGACTGTGCCTGCTTTGTGGGCATTGCCGACAGGGCTTGCTCTGTCTGATATCTCGGGTCTTTTTTGGGTTGACGGGCTGCAAAGAACCTGGGTCACGTGAGTTACAGAAATTTTCCAACATATATATATATATATATATATATATATATATATTAACAACAAATAAATGGCCGCACATGTTGCACAACCTCTTATGTCCATTGCTTTGTGGCTCGGGACGAGCCACATGTGAGTGTTGGGGGCCTATTGGGCCTGGGGAAAGTGTGCAAGAAATAAGCGCAAACAAGGAAGCACACAAGAATCAACCCACTACACAAGCACAAGAAAGGAAAAGGAAGCACGCGGTAGGTATAGAAGAAATTTATGCAGACAAGGAAATCTACGTGGATAAAGAAAATTGCGCAGAAGAGGAAATATGCACAGAAGAAGGAATATGTGCAAAAGATGTCACCTATGTGGAAAAGGGAAAATGCACAGAAGGAATATTCCTACAGATTCAAATAGTAGGACAAGTGTAGATTAACGGCTGAAGCAACAGGGAGATTGTGGGTGCTGAAGTTGGCTTAAGTCAGCGGATGCCACACGAGTAAACGCATGTTGTAAGTAAGGCTATTAGTGCCTTATGCCAAGTAATGATCACCACAGTTGTAGCCTAGGGGTGGTTGATGGTGATAATTTAAGGATTTCTTATATGCAGTCGATCCTACATGGTCATGTAAAATAGTATAAATAGGAGGGATTCAATAGTTAGAGGGTTTCCTTTTCTGTTGGTTGTTGTGGGTTGTTGTTTTTACTCTTCAGTTGCTTTGGAATGGTTAGTAGTGGGAAGATATCTGAGGGAGTAGAGAGAAGTTGTGAGATCTAAATGGTAGATTAGTCGAGATTCTACAGGATGCAGTCAGAAGTAGTGAAGTAGAAGAGAAGCTTTGCTAGAGAGGTGCAGATGCTAGAGAAGTCGATCCAGGCCATGTGCGGATCAGTATATGGTAGAAGTACTTAGGAGAAATAAGACAGAGATCATGAGAGCAAGAAAGAGTCTGAGTAGAAAGCTAGATATAAGATAGTGTGTAGTCAAATTCAGGCTAAAGGTGCCATATATTTCTCATGCCAGGTGAAGAGCGCCTTGTGGGTTTTACCCAGATGGGTTTCCATGTGAACTCTCCTATGTGTTGATGATTGAATGTGTATGATTGTTTATGTTTATGATGCAAGTCCTATCATGGTCGAACGAATGATTGTTTATATTTATGATTCAAGTCCTGTCATGGTTGAACGAATGCCATACTATGAATAGAAGTTTGAATACAAGAATAGGTTATTATGCGCAGCTTTTGGGTATTAGGTTATGTTTACTATGCAATCCTTGTTGCACATCTATTATATTACACTTTTTTGTTATATTGCTTTTACATCCCTTATGTTTAAAGTACTAAGGCCGAATCTATGTCGCATGGTTAGTAGTTAAGGAAGTATATCCATGGTGTGCACTACAATTTGGTGTAAATGACTCCATCCTCGAGAATTGGTTGAGCTCCTTGGCCGCACTCCAAGGGACTATAATCCCTCGACGAGCCATAGAAACATGGTTCCGAAGGTTACCCATCAAAGAGATATCTTGGGTGAGACTACACCTGCTTTGCGGGCGTTGCCAACAGGGAATTCTCTATCGGGATAGTATCTTGGGTGTTTGTTGGGTTGATGGGATGTATAGAACCTAGGTCGTGTAAGTTAGGTAAAGTTTCCAACAATTTGTCACAACTCGCGATTTACCGTAGGGTCCAACAGTAAAAAACAATAAGGAGGATTGGAACTGTATCCTTTCCTGCATACCTGACTACCTAGACAGCACGTGCGTAGTAGATCCCTAAGTGTTGTTCTTAGTGTATTTCTCCAACAAGACAGCCTAAAGGATTTTCTCAATTGGTTAAGGTATCCTAGAGGGGTCTCCCGATATGCTCAAGGTACATGAGAGCTCAAATATGTATTAGTGTTGTCTAATGCACAGTCGTCCGAAAGGGGCCTTCCGATATACAACCAAGTATGTGAAGTACCTTTTGATATACCTCCAGGGTATGTTAAAGGTCATTTGATATACCAGTGGTAGGTGGAATAACCACACAATCCCCGTGATGCAGTGTAGGAAAATAATGATAGCTCCTATGTTTTAAGATGTTGGAACACATCTCTATCCTATCACTCAAATTACTGAAATTTTTAACCTAAGCTACCATTGATTTTATCTTGATGGTTAGTGAATGATTGTGGAATGTATATCAAAATGAAAAATTAAGATCTATATGCAATGCAATTCTTCTCTTCAATGAAGGCTAGCTAGAGTAGGGGATAAACCTTTCTTCTTAAAACAAAGATGTCATGCTACTTTCAACAATTCAAAATTCAATAATTTTAACAATTTCTCAAACACACAAGCTTTTCACCATTAAGACTACAAAATCTATGAAAGGGGAAAGGAAGGAGAGCTTCTAATGTTCAAAAAATCTATGCTTTCTCAATCAAACTGAAAAATATTTCCCAAGCACTCATGCAAACCAAGAGTAATGGAAGAAAAACAAGTTAACTAACTTCTTTTCTCTTTTTAATATTATTTGAAAAAGAAGGAAAACTAATTAATTAAAATGGACTAATTGCAAAGAAAAGACAGATCTTTTCTCACAAATCTATAATCACTTTCAAAGAATGAACTAAGAAAACCATGCACCCAAAACTTGTAATTCATACATAATTTCCTTAACTATGAATTCCCTATTGATTAAAACCTCAAGATCTGAACTCAAAAGGTGAGATTAGACCACCAAACTATCATATCCAGCATGAAAACAATAAGAAAATTGAACAACAAACTTAGAGAAACAACAAAAAAATATGAAAGCACATTCTCTAAGGAAGTGATAAACTAATAAACCTACCTCTGCGCACTGTGTAAGGCTGCACTAGAGTGCCAGCAAGTATTCAGTGCACAGTTTCCACTAAGTAAAGGCGCGAGAGGTGCTCTGTGCTATATGGGTGAAGGTGCCAGCAGCACTTAGTGTCAGAGTGCGATAGTTGCCACCAAGGGGTGGTGCTCTATCAAATATTCCCAGGTGCACTGGTAGATATACAAATGAAAAAAGGCTAATCACTTGTAAAAGAAACCAGAAGAGGACTGAGTTGGATTGATAAAGAATTAATGAAGACTTCAACATAGGAAATTAACAGAATAATAAGGTGGATCACTCACCTTAACAACCGAAATGATCTAATCAAAGAGAATGAGAAGTTTACAGGTAAGTGTTACCAAAGATCTTAGATATAACTAGATCTACTCCATATATGACTGGATCTATCCCAGATCTAACTAGATCAATCTCTCTCCATTATGTTCGCCAATTTTATTTGTAGGAATTCTTCAACCAATGCAGACACTACTTGTTCCTCTATCATGTATGGTAAAATTCTAGAACAAAAAACCACAGCAGTATATCCTTTCCTTAGATGGTTAATTTACTTGAATAAAACAACTCTTTTACCTCATATCTGAATGCTATGGTATTCATTTCACTCCTCTTCATGCGAGCTATGGTACCTACAAAGAAGTATTAGAAACAAGACAACAAGATAAGAGTACCAATATAAATTAACAATCCATATTAGTGATCAAGTAATCTAATAATAAATGACTGATATTAACACAAATCATAAATGGGAAAGGGGAACACTTTTATCTTAATCAAATGGAAAGAGAAAGCTACAACCAAAGCCTTGTTTTCAATATATTTGTCTCCACAAGGTATTGGACACACTCACAACACTCTTAACTCACACAAAGCTCTTTTCTCAACACACTCACTCAAATTTGCCTCAATACCAAACTTCAATCCAACAGCATAAGGATGCTCTTCTTGGTCTCCCTTCACTTGGTCCATGAATCTTTCTTTTATAGGCCAAGGGAGGCTCATATGAGATGATATATTTTGGGAAAAGGATAGGGGATGATCCCTATGGGTGAGGAGGTCAATTTCCAGCACTCCCTAACTGATAGGAACTTCCTCCATGAGATATTTCGCTTGGAAGATTCTCGAAACTTCATTTTTCTCCCTTTTAATCCTGTTGACGCTTCTTGCATAGAGGGTAAAGGCGCCACCGCATTTTTTGAAGAGTATAAAGGTGCTAGTGGTGCCTCATGTCAATGAAAAACATGCGTAGGCACTCTATCATAGGTTATAAATTGTGCCATCCTACTCAAGAGTGGGGAAAAAATCCAAAAGAAACCCTGGTTAGGTGCTTTCAAGGGTGTCACGCATCCGTGTATATTTTATTTGCAACATCATAATAAGAGAAGAGAATATGGGAGCCATTGAATATCAAGCTCTTATATTCAACACCAGAAGATATCATATAAAGAGGGAGGATCACCATCACATTAAAAGTGGGGACCATCATCACAAAAGACAAAAGAAATACATAAGAGATCCTTCCAACATTCAATGCTACACTTGTGATGAGAAGGGACATTACTCCATATCTCCATATATTGTCCCAAACACAGAGGTTCCTTCAACAAGAAGTTAAATAAGAAGACAAATCATGTTCACAATGCTAAATATGATGAACCAACAATAAAAAATACTCAAAGTAGAAATTAATTATTCAAGTGATGAAGAATGTGTCCTAATCTCAGCACTCATGGGCACTATCTTACATGGAATAAATGATTGGATTGTATATACTAGGGAATCCAAACATATGATGGGATACAAAGAATAATTAGTCAATCTTTTTGAGCTTGATTCACCTCACAAGGTAAAACTTGGGGATGGTTATCAATACCCCATAAAAGTAAGTGGAGAAGCTTCCTACAAGATTGACTTTGGTAAATCTTTGAAGATGAATTATGTGTTATATGTTCCATGATTGAAGAAAAGTATTCTCTCCATATCTAAACTAGATGTAAAGGGAATAAGAGTTCCATTCGTTGATGGCTAGGTCCTAATGTGACCAAAAGGAATGACAATATATGATGCAACTGTGATTGGAGAGAAAGACGGAGGCTTGTACAAGTTCAAGGGACAACCTGAACAAGAATTGGTTCATGAATCTATAGAAACAAGTGAACTATGGCACAGAAGTATTACACATGTGCAATATAGAGCACTATCAATTGCAAGAAAATGGGTTTCGATACTTCCATAAATCAAGACAAAACATGAAGTAATTTGCAAGGGATGTGTGCAAGGAAATAACATGAAGAAAACATTTCCTAGTAGTGAAAGAAAAGAAAAAGGAATACTAGCCTTGTAATCCACTCAGATGTCTATACACCCATGTAATCCAGCTAACTAAGAAGGTATGTATACTATGTTTACTTTATACATTATTTCTCCCATAAGAATTGGATAAATTTTCCTGAAAGGGAAAAATGAAGTGTTCAACAAGTTCAAGGAATTCAAATCCTTGGTCGAAAATCACACTGAAAGGAAGATCAAGACTCTACAGTCAGATAATGGAAGATAATTCAACTCAGAAGAATTCAAGGAACTATGCATAGAATATGGGATTAAGAGGGAGTTAGGCACCCCATACAATCCTTAATAGAATGGCATTGCAGAATGAAAGAACATAAAAATAATGGAAGCTACGAAAGAAATGCTATAGGACTAGTATTTTCCTATTCACTTATGGGAACACGCAATAAGGACAACTTTGTATGTACAGAATCGTACTCCTCATGAAGTACTTGACAAAAAGAATCCTAAATAGGATTTCTCGGGAGAGAAACCAGAAGTCATCCATCTCAGGATAGTTGGATTCCCAGTGTACATGCACATCCCAAAGGAAAAAAGGACCAAGCTCGATCCTTCATGGAGGAATGGAATATTCATAAGATAGAGTGACACTTCAAAGTCCTACCGAATATAATTCCTAGGAATTAATAATATCGACATCAGCATAGAGGTAACATTCAACAAATACTCAACATACTCCGGACCCAAAAAACTACCTATTGTATAAGTCAAAGAACCTGAAGAAACAAGCGTCCAAGACATGGTAATAGAAGAAACAATTCCAAAATACCATGAAGATCATGACATGGCATAAACACAAGATCATGTAGAAGCACTTCACGAGAATAACTCCCACTAAAGAAAATCAACATGGGAACAAGAGCTAATACAAGATGCATAAAGGTATGGCACTCTAGATGGGATGCATAGAGAGAGGAAAATACCTAAACCACACAATAACTATGTGGCCTTGCTATGTTACATCATTTACAAAAGACCTTCTGACTACGAAGAGTTTGTAGAAAATAAATAATGGAAGGATGTCATGATCGAGGAGTACCATTCGATTATGAAGAATGATGTCTAGGAAATAGTTTCGAGAGTGGAAGGGAAGTCTATCATGACTTTGAAGTGGATCTACAAGATAAATAATGTTGTATATGGTATCATTGAAAAACACAAGTCAAGGTTTGTGGAGTGTGGCTTCTCCTAGAAAGAAGGAATAGACTACGAGGAGACATTTTCACCAGTAGTGAGATACACTTCCATCAAATCCATACTTGCATTGGCTGCAGTAATGAAATGGAAGGTACACCATATGTATTTCAAGACAACATTATTGAATGGTGTAGTTGAATAGGAAGTGTACGTGGATCAGCCACTAGGATTTGAGACACATGGAATATAGACTCATGTGGGAAAATTGAATAAATCCTTGTATGAATTTAAACATGCACCTAGGACATGGTATGGCTAGATGGAAATATTCCTAATGAGATTAAGATTTACCAAGAGTAAAGCAGATTACAACCTTTGCTTCAATTTTGAAGGTGGAAGACCTTTGATGCTCCTACTATATGTTGATGACCCATTTCTTATAGGAGAGTACAAACTCATAGTAGATGCAAAGATGAATCTTGTCACTCAGTTCAAGATGAAATACCCAGGGATAATGCACTATTTTGTAGGCACAGAGGTGTGGAAGAATATGGAAGGAATCTACCTTGGTCAATGAAAGTATGCAGAGGAGATTTTGAAGAGATTCGAAATGCTGGAATGTAAGGCGATATCCACACCTATGGCATCGAACTTGAAGCTACGGTGTGATACTTCCTCATATATAGTTGGTGCCATGATGTATTGTTAGATGATTGGTTCATTCATATAACTAACGAATACGAGACAAGACATATGCTTTGTTATGAACACCCTGATCTAGTTCCTTAAGGACCCAAGACATCGTCACTTGGTAGTTGTAAATCATGTATTGAGGAACTTGAAGGGTACAGTTGATTATAGGCTCAAGTATGATGCGGATAAGAGGATTAGTAGGAACAATTATGTTGATTCAAATAAGGAAAAAAGTGCCACTGATAGGAAGAACACTTCGAGATGCTACTTCAATTTGGGATCCCATATGATTTCCTGGTGTAGCAGGAAGTAGTCCTACATGGCGCTAAGTACAGTCGAGAAAGAATATGTTGTAGCTTGTTCGGCTAGTTGTAAGGTAGTATGGATTCGAAAGTTATGTTCTGATTTGTTTGATCTTGATTTAGAAATGATTTGTATATTTTGTGACAATAAAAGTTTCATGAATTTGTCAAATAATCGGGTACTCCATGACAACTCAAAGAACATTCAAATCAAGTATTACTATATTCAGGATATGGTGCAGAGAGGAGCAGTGAAGCTCTAGTACGTGGCAAAAAAATGAGCAGATGTCTGATGTGTTGACCAATCTACTAGACAAATTGATGTTTGAATACTTCATAGAGAAACTTCATGTTATCTAGATCGAGGTCCCTAGAAAGAGGGAGTGGAGAGCTCTTGCATGGTGGTAGACGCAGCTTATTATCAAATGTAATCAGTCCTAGTGTGCTCCCATTCTAAAGATGATGCAAATACTGAAAGACACAGGTGCACTAGAATGATATATCACATGGGAAGGAATACATGTTTTCCCTTGATATAATCATTCCTAACGTAGTATGCAGGTTGTCTCAGGACATAATCAATCCTGTTAGGTCATCCTCAGATGTAATGAGTCATTGTGTAGTACCCAGGATATCCTTGGATGTAATGAGTCCTAGAAGGTCTTCCCATTATTGGATTTATAACTTTGAATTTTTTTTTGATTTATTTTATCATTGTATGTTGTTGTACCCCCATCATAGATGTGTTTCAATCCTTTCGAGATGTCATTATTGTGTATGTCCATTGAGGTGAACCCTCTACTGTAATTCAGGCCAATAGTCCCCAAGATAAATAAAGTAAAATGTATTTATGAGTATTCCTAGGTAGGTTGGACCCAAGGAGGTTACCTGCCCATCCTAGTTATTTGAGTAAGTCACTTAAAGAAAGAATATAAATAGGGATTATGCCTCCCTATTTGAACACACACTCATACTCTCTAAAATGTGCATTAGGAGAGAGAGGACAAGGAGGAAAGAGAGAGAGTTGTAGAAGACATCTTATTATTGGGTTTTTCTATCTTGTGATATTGTCTTAGTGATAGAATTATTCTGAGGAAGTTTCTGGGGTTTTCACCTATATGGTTTCCCTGAGGAAAATCTTTGTGTATTGTGTATCTTGTGTATCTTGTGTATCATGGATATATTCATGTGTGTGTTATTATTTTAGATAAAGGTCCTAATTGAATTAAAGTAAGAAAACTAACATGATACGAGAGTCTCTCTGAAAGAAGGAAGTATATAGTAGTGAAAAAATAGGGCTTCCTAGTTCAAGGTCTTCTCCCCACAAATCATCAAGAAAAGAGGGCTATGCTAACTCGACATAGGAGGGCGCATCTTTTGGAGGAAGGATAATCAAACTTAGGGAATTTTATTTTTTGACCAAAACACTTGTGCCAGGAAAAAAATAGGGAATCCCTCTTTTGAGCTTTTCCACCACCAATTCCGAAAAGGGTGTATGTTAGCAACTCTCCCTATAAGGGTGCATCTATCTATGGAATCAAAATTCAGTTCCAAGAATTTTTTATTTTCTACTTTGGGAGACTGTGAGAAGAAACTAGGGCATTGTTGGCTGAATTTTCTGACTATGGGAAACTATGGAGAGCTAGCCCACATAAGGAGCTTAACATAGCCCCCAGTGTGTTTGGTATAGCTGATTCTCACAAGGTTGTGGTCCTACTACCATTTAAATTTTTAATTCTTAAGGAGAGTCTTCCTCTTTAAGTTCTAATCGTTTCTCAAAAACTATTTAACGAAAGAGTTATCTAACCTCTATAAATAATTGTCTATTTAGCATCCTCTAAACTAATACTAATTATTTTATTTACTAACTAAGCTAACCTATCTTGGCCAACAACAATTCTAATAATTATTATTGTTTGCCGTACTATAAAACAAAAGTCTTGAAAATATGATATATTAGGAGATAAAACCTCATATAACATAACCTAATCTGAGTCATAAGAAGTAAATTACAAAAATAGTCTTAAAAGAAATAATAATAAATTATTATAACATATAACACATCTAATGTTACATAACAACAAGTTATATCATGCTTAAAATCTGAAACTATAAAAATAATGATTACTATCATAATATCTATGAAAATAGATAGTAGGTAGAGTTAAACATTTAAATCATGATATAAGAGTTAAATTAAATAATTAAAATTATATAAAGATAACATAAAACATCATACAGTCAAAGGATAAACATCATGTATTTGAAAGCATAAAAATGGTCAATACAACACATCAAAATGTGTTGGCAAATAAAAACTTGAAAGGAAATTGTAATAAGAGTTGAATTTTATATAATTGTATCTAAAAAAACAACATCAAAATGATACCAGTTTCTCAAGATGCATATTAGATTAGTATTCCATAACAAGTATAATCATGACACATGATTCTATTCCAAAATTCAGAAATGTGCAAGTCTACAGGATAACATTTTCTCTCTATTTGAATCCCCCTTTCTTTCAGTCACCTAGGTGACTTATATATTATAAAAAAAACTACCTAGAGGATTCTATGGATCTACTTCCTAAAATAGACTTTTCATTTAAAAACATGTTACATATAAGTTTGACAGTTGTTAAAAAACACAAACATTCAACAAAATTGTATTGTCAATGAGATAACAAGGAATTTTAAGATAGTTGAGACTATCTCCTAAACAAAAAGGCACCTAGTAGCGAAACTTCCTTAGATCTAGCAGCATAATAAGAGACAAAATGCATCCAGGATAAATGTGAAGGCCAACCTATGACAATAGTTAAACATAATGTTAAGTTATGGTATAAATTCATATTTAATCAATGAAATAGCAAATAACTAAGTCATGGGCACTCCTACAGAATCTACACTTCTGTAGGTGTGTTGATAAATGATCCACTTGTCAAAATCAATAAAACTGCAAACTATAGATAAAACTGAAACAAATATGAGCTATGTAGTAATATAGAGTTTGGTTTCTTGTCATGCTTTGGTTAATCTGGCTTGAATATTCAAGACTTTAACTTTTTGTTGTTTCTCCTATTTTACCAATCTTTGATTACCCAAAAGAAAGGATCTTTTCATGGCTTTGTACTTGTCTTTCTTTGACTTCAGGTTCTTCCAAAAATTTATCCATAGCAATAATTTTCTTTTAAGAGTCTTGATTTCATCTTTCATAACATGTTCATTCGACCAAGATTCTCCAAGTCAAGTTTCTAATTGAGTAATTTTCTCCTTGAACACCCTTTTCATGGAATGATTAAGGTTCTTCTTACTACGAGAAGGCAACGAACCACCTGTACATGAGAGATTTTGATCAAATTGAAAAGGAGATGACCAGTCATTTAACTCCTTTACAAGGGTTTCCATGGATTTATTAATATCCATGCTATGCGTGTGGCAATCACCATCGTGAGGAAAATTGTGAATCGGAGAGAGATATTCGTCCTCACTCACAATTTCTACCAAAGGGGGTTCCTTTTGTTGCTGCATCGTTACAAGAATTAAGACTATAGCCATACTATGTGTGAACCTGCGGGTGTTAACATAAAGTACCTCTTTATGTTTAGTACTAGCTTCATTGTTAAGAGAAGAGTCTTTTTTTTTACAATTTTCTAACCCCTTGACTTTTGCATAGGTATATCATGAGGTTTAACAGGATGCAATAGGTTGATTAAATCCTTAACAATTGGAATACAACCATCCTCTTTGATTTCACCTTTCAAATCATTTCACAAGATAGGGTTATTGGTTTAAGTATCCTTAGGGTTCGATGTCAACTCTAATTTGGAAGACTTGTGCAAAGAGGATCGCCTCCTCTTCTGTAAAAATTTGGGTAAAGGAGAAGACCAATATTAGGTTTTCCCAAAATTATTTTCACTCAGAAACATGTCCCAAGTCCTACCCACATAATACAATTGATACTGAATTGAAATTTTAAGCAAACCATGATGAAACAAACTTCTATCTTTATCACAGAAAGTGTGTTGGGTCCCATAAGCCATTTTTTCAAGACTATTAAAAAATAAATAGGGAAAAATCAACTTCGAACCTTTAAACATCATGATTAGTCAAATATGGTACAAATGGACATGAGAAAACCTACCATCGCAAGTAATATACCTTATAATAAGTTGCATGAGGGGATGCCACTAAGGTTTGAGAAATTTCACCGGCTAGCCATGTTTATCAACAAAATCATCTAGAAAAGAGAGGAGAAAATAATTCCACTTATTCATATTGATTTCCCTTTGTTTAAACCATCGCTCCCCTGTTTGAGGAAGCTTAGTAGCCTTTGTTATGACATCATTTGTTATAACTATATGAAAGTCACCTATCTGAGCCACGTTACCCTTAAGAGACAAAACAAACTATTGGGTAACTTTTGTATGGTGTCCATTAAAACTGTGAAAGAAATAACCCCAACAAATTTTTTCAAGCAATTGAGATTCCTCTAGTTCAATCTCTAACATCTCACTCTCGGTAGGTTCAAATCGAAAAAGTGGATCCATCTCTCCACTGTCAAATTGGTAAACATAGTGTGTTTTAAAAGAGGTCATGAATATGGAGGCAATAGGAATCCAGGTCATTCCAATAATTTGCAACAGAGCTAAGTTTACCCACCATCGTTGTCAAAATCCTATAGACTTCTTCATAATCATTAACGAATCGAGGTTAATGATAATAGGTGATGCAAAATAAATGATATGTATTGCACCCATAAATGGAAATGATATTGACAAGTAAACCAAATGTTCTAACTTTATGATGAATCGATACCAATATGACAGGTGTGTCATAGAAACATGTGTCACATATGATTCATCGAAAAAAAATTGCATGGTTTCAATAGTGGCTAGTATCAAAGCCATGTTTCGATACATTCTTGAAATAGTCACTTAAGCTTATTTTTTATACTAGTGTTCAGGTTAAGTAATGAATAAAAATTATCACCCTAATAATCAGTTAAGGTTAAAATGCACCCTTCCATATACCTTGTAGATTACCCAAAAATGATGAACAAAACATGAAGTATTAATTTGAATAACTTGAGAAGAATATATAGGAGAGTGAGATTACCAGATTCAAAATCATAGAAGTGAATGTCCAATTAGCTCAATATCGAAGAGTATATCGTCGATCTGATAAAAGTATCATTTCCATACATTGATATATAATCAAGAATTTAATGTACAATATTATATTAGAAAAAACAACTATATAGGATGCAGTTATAGCAGCTACAAAATTAATCATCAATGGTACCTCCATGAAATGGGGTTGACAACATAAAAATGATTTCGGCTTCAAGTTTTTTATTTTTTCCAAATTAGGAGTAGCTTCATAATTAAATATTCTGAAGGTACTCAATAATTTTCTCAAGAATTATTAAGGTCAAAAATGATATCATCTTTTATTAACTAGAAATAAAAAGGAAAAGAGAGAAGGTTGTTGGCTTCCAACAAATGGATATGTATTTGGGTAAACCAGTTATCTCTATTCAACTTCTTCAAAGAATTAAGTAAAACATGGTCTACTGTTTACCCTGAAAAATCAAATAATCTCAATTTAAAATGAATCGGTGCTCGATCAAATTACTTTATCATTGCAAACACATTTAGATCCTTTCCAACACCATCAATAAAGTTTTTTTCTTTGTAGATAAGATGGATAAGATTACTTCCTCAGAACTGAGTACCCAAAATTTTAAGATAATCAAAGTCATCAATATAAATATAAGCCATTTATTTTTCTGAAAAATATCCAAAACATGTTCCATTCATCGAGATTATTCATAACTTTTTTTTATGAAAGAAAACTCTGTAAAAGAAGGAATCATTTCCCTAGATTGGTAACCAAATGACAACGTCACTCACAAACATCACTAGAAATGAGTAATTCGGCTCATTACTAAGACCCCTTATCTCTTAATTTAAAGATCAAGAGCCACTACCACAACCTGGTAATTGGATTTTGGTAATGTCATACCGATGATGCCCATGATCCTAAGCAGACCAGGTCATTACTGAGAACTTTTGTTCCCAATTTTATAAAAGTAAAAATCTATAAATTGAATAGATAAAGAAACTTTCCAGATGATAAATGAACTTTAAACGATGACTGACAATTCAGATTTGTAAATATTTTTAAAGTGCAAGGTTCTGAAGAAATAACTTACCTCCTATCTTTGATATAATGGAAAGATGGTTGATAAAGGATAAATCTGATCACACTTGCATATATTCAACTTTTTATAACTAATAGGCTTCAAATTTAAGAAAATATGAGCTAAATGGGTGTACCAAATATCATCTCCTATCATAATTACTTTGAGTAATTGAAAAAACTAGAATCTAACTAAAGAAAATTATTTATTTACAAATACCTTATGAGACAACAAGAAACTTATATATATTCGTGGTTTAAAAATCAGAGAGATTTAATGATTTTTTATTATGATGAAAATGATTCCTTCTAAACAGTTGATCTAGATTGATACTGAAATGATTGTTACAACCAGCGGAATTACTTAAAAATGAAATGAGTATGAATAAAGTGAAAGAATAATTTGAGTTATATGTTATAGGATACCCAAATTATGATGAAAATAAACACGTGAAATCAGAGAAAAGTGAATTGTTCAATTATTAACAAAATAAGATAAAAGAAACTATGTACAAGTTAATGATCTAATTGAAATTAGTGAAAATATTTCTTAAGAATCAGTGCATTCATCGGAAAGGTTTCGGACTGACCCTCCAAATTCTAAAGTATAAAAGTGCTCAGACCCATTTTCTTTGTTATGACATAAGGTCCCTGCCAAAGAAATTGAAACTTAGTGTGATCACCCTTTTCCTCGTGTTCTTTATCCCATTTTAAAACTAGATCCCCTACTTGCATATTTCTGATAGTGGATAAGGACTGATCAAACCAAGATTTTACAATCTACAGGTGTTTCACAAAATGTTGTCTTCCTTTGTCCATGTCTTCTTCTAACTTAATCAAAGTATTAATTATTTTCTCCATAGCAGAATAGTTTACATCCTGAACGGATTGTGCCAACTATAGAGAGGGTAATAAAATATTGTGAGGTAAAATGGATTCAATACCATAGACTAGAAAGAAATTTGAGTTCCCTATTGTACATTTTTTGGGGTTATCCTATCCGCTCAAAGTGCATTATGCAAGACAGAATGCTAATTTCAGTGATGCATGTCAATAGTTCTTTTCAGAATCTTCAACAAATTCTTGTTGGTGGACTCATCTAAGCCATTACCCTGAGGGTAATAACTTGCAGAATATCTAAATTTGATACCCTTCTCTAAAGAAATTTTTTTTAATTCAATAAAAGAAAATTAGGAAGCATTATCAAAACTAAAGATTCAGGTACACCAAACCTAGTAATAATAGAAGATTTTAGAAAAATGACAACTTGATTGGTGTTAACTACGTGTAATGATGCTTCTTCTGCCCATCGATTAACATAATTAGTGTTTGTGATAATATACTTATGTTGCATGGATGAGGGTATATTGATTGGTCCAACTATATCAATACCCCGCTGCTAAAATGATATTTCGATCGAAACTGGTTTTAGTGGAAAAGTAGGTTTCTTAACTCTCCCAGTAGTTGTTTGACAGTCTTGGCATTTTCTTACATGTGCATAAGAATATCTAAATAAGGTAGGCCAATAGTAACCAACCCTAAGTATTTTATGCACAGTGGTTTCACCTCCAAAATTACCACTAATAGGACCAGAGTGTAACTCTTTTAAAATTGTTTTAATCTCATCTTTCTCAGGACAACGAAGAAATACACCACCTGAATTCTTTTTAAACAAAATGTTATTTATCAGTTGATAAGGAGATGAATTTAATATAAGTGCTCTTCTTTTTTAGGTTCAATTTTATTCAGATCACTCCCTATTTCCAAAAAAAATATTATGTTTGAATACCAAGAATCTTGAGGAAGAGGGAAGAAATAAATTTTCTTTTTTAGTAAAGATTCATCTATGTTCATATCGGAATTATCCAGTAGCAAATGAGTTGATTCAACAGTGATTTTACAAAAACCCTTCCCTTTTACTACCATGAAAGGTTTAATTTCAAGATCATACTCTTGAAGAGTTGTCATCCAAGGAGCTCTTCTATCACCTAACTCTTTTTGTACTAAAATATTCCTTCCAATAGGGTAAGGAACATTGACCTTAGTTCTAGACTTTGGGAGGTAAGGACGAAAATGTTTAAATGCTTCAAATATGACAAACGCTTATTTGATAATTTCATGATAATTTAATTCTTCTCCTTTAAAATTGGAACTCATGGATCATATAGGGACTTCATGGTTCTACTGGTTGCGTTGAGTCATAACAAAAACATATGAGGTATCTTAAGCAAATGTATAATGTATGAAAACTTTATTAAAATTAGGATTTAAAAGAGTAGGAGCTTCAAATATTGCTTCAATAATTTTTTTTAAATCCCTCATTTTCATTATTTTCCCAACTGAAATTAACATCTTTTTTAATCATGTTTTGCAAAGGATGAACAATTTTAGAAAATCTAGGGATAAATCTTCTGAAGAAATTGAGTTTTCCTGAGAATGAATGCATTTTCTTTCTGTTTGTGGAATAAGTGATTTTATATATGTATTGGTTTCTCTCAGGGTCAATCATAATTCCATCTTTAGAAACTACAAAAACTAATAGAATCCCTTGGTAAACAACAAATATTGTCTTCTTAGGGTTGAGTGATATCACAAATTTCTGGAATCGTTCAAAAAAGTTTTAAGATGAAGAATATGGTTAGATCGATTTCTCCAGTAGACCGTAGAATCATCAAGATAGAAAAATACAACATGGTTAATGATACCTCTAAAATATATATCCATATCTCATTGGAAAGTAGCCCCGACATTGATCAAGCCGAAGGGCATATTTCTATATGCATAAGTTACCCATGAAGTTCTGAATGTAGTATTCCACTAATCATTAGGAGAGACTAATAATTGGTTATAACCTAAGAACCCATTAAGTAATGGCAACATCTCAGAACCAGAAAACTTTTGAATATTTTTCTCCTTAGGGAGGACTAGGTAATAATCTTTTTTCAATGACCTATTAAGGTTATGAAAATCGACACAGAGTCGAATGTCGCTGTACTTATTTGGAACCAAGACCAAGTTGGCCACCCATTGAGTGTGGCGGACCAGAAAAATTAGTTTAGCAGCTAGAAGTTTATTTAACTCTTTTTTTACTATTAGTTTGAGTGTTGGGTGCATTTTTCAGAGTTTTTGTTGAAAAGGTTTCTAGGATTGCTTCATTGGTATTACATGTTACATGATCATAGGTCCATGTAGAGACATCCTTATATTCTCTAAAAAAAATTATGAACGCTGATTTTTCTAATGGAGAACAATATGATCCTAAGTTAACATTATGAGGATTAAAATTTGTCGCTAAATTGATAGTTTCATACTTTAAGCATGAGCTGTTCATTTTGTAATTTGACACAACTTTAAACTTATATTGAAGATCATAAAAATTTTCTAATATTAGAACATGGTTAGGGATATATTTTATCGTATCAAAATCCTTCTATATTGAGCAATGAGGCTGAATTACCAAAAATTTACGTAAGTCTTCATCATAGGTGATCTCATTAATAGAAGAATCTTTAAAGGTACCTTCACTAATCAGGAAATTTAAAACCTGCACATCACCATCAAAGACATGCAAATCTCTGATGTTATCTGGGATTAATGGCCTCAAAATTATTCAATAGAAAAAGTATTCGAAAAAAATATTCAGATGGAATTAACTTGGAAGAAACATTGGCTAATAAATCAGCCTTTTGATTCTAAAACCTTGGGATGGATTTTATATTAAAAGATTTAAAATACAGAAATAATATTCTATACCTCCTTTTGGTAATCTCAAAGATGTTAAAAAACACAATGAATTGAATTACGTACCTGTAGTACAATGGTTTTGGAATCACCATAGACTAACCAGACTTTAACATTCAAGTCTAAAGATTTATTTAAATCTTGGATAAGAGCCTCATATTCATCCATGTTGTTAGTAAAGTTAAATTATAATATTTGTGCTATACATGTTGTATTTCGCTCTGGATCAATCAGAAGGAAACCTACTCCAGATCCTTCCTTAGACTTTTATACATTGCAATATAATGTCCTTGGTAAAATATTTACAATTACTTTACTGAGAATAATATGTACATAGTAATGATTATTTACAATACTTACATCATTCTTAGATATGAAACCCGGTTGAATATAAGTAAAATTAGAAATTTCAGAATGTTGTTTTGCAGTTGCAAACAGGGAACTTCTATCTTTAAAATGGTAGAAATCAAATTCAAAAGTATAATTTCACATTATAGAATCATAAAACAACACCGGTTCGTTAGGATCATGAAATTTCATCATAATATGTTTCAGATATCTTTCTCTAGAAATTTTAATCTGATTAGATTTACCACCATTTGGAAGTCATGAAGTGGACCAATCAGTTGAGAAAAACCCATTTAAATTATGAGACCAATCACGTCTTAAAAGCCATCCATAGGCATTAGGAATATCAACAACAACAATATATATGATTTGATAAATTGATTGGTTAATTATCAGTCTAATTAAGACATTTTATCTCCCCTAATATAGTTGCATTTGACATGTCAAGTTGAGTGAGTTGTGTCTCATGTGGAGTTTATTTTGAATTGAACTTTTTATAGACTACAAAGGCATTACATTAGATGATGATCCAAAATATACCATACAATTATGTACATTTAGGTTATAGATCTCGAATGTGAGAATAAATAGGGGAGTATTAGATGTTGAAGTTTCACCTATCAGTGAGTTTTTATCAGCTACTGATTTTCCCTTATCATTTGTATCAAACAATTCATTATTTAAGGGAGTATTTGAATTTTTTGAAATACTAATAATTGCATTATTTTGGATGTTAGGAGTAACTGAATTTATTATAGGGGTTATGATAGTACCACCAGGCATAGGAACGATTTGAAGTAAGTCATACATACTGATATTTGCACATTTTTGTTTTCATATCTTCAATAATATCATACTACAAATCTAATTTCTGTGGATTTTGGATGAGGTATCATTGTTTAGTAGGTTGAGAGTTATTATTCCCTTTAGCTTGATGAGAAGTGGCATTGTCTTGTTCTAAGACTTCCCTAATAGAACTTGTGAATGGTGAATCACTAATTCTAATTTGTTGATGAACAGATGTATCTAAGATAACAGTGATATCATATTCATCACACGGTGAAGGATTTGGACTACTTACAAGACTGTTTTGAAAAAATTTCAGCCATTAATAGTTTCAGGCCCTCCTTCTAGCACCATTTGTTAACCGTATTTTCTAACCATGGCCAACTACGGAGAACTATCCCACACAAGGTGCTTAACACAACCCCCAGTGTGTTTGGTGTAGCTAATTCTCACAGGGTTGTGGTCCTGTTACCATCTAAATTTTGCTCTCTTAAGGAGAGTCTTCCTCTTCAAGCTCTAATGGTTTCTCAAAAACTATTTAATTAAATATTTATCTAACCTATAGAAATAATTGGCTATTTAACAGTCGCTAAACTAATACTGATTATTTCATTTACTAACTAATCTAACCTATCTTGGCCAAGAATAGGTCTAATAATTACTATCGCTTGTTGTATTGTAAAAAAAAAGTATTGAAAATATGATATATTATAAGAGAAAACCTCATATAACATAACATAATCCCAATCATAAGAAGTAAATTACACACATAGTCTTAAAATAAATAATAGGAAACTATTATAACAGAAAACACATGTACTGTTACATAACAACAAGTTATATCATGCTTAAAATTTGAAACTATAACAATAATGATTACTATATTAAATATCTATGCAAATAGTCAGTAGGAAGAGTAAAACATTTAAATGATAATATAAAATTTAAATTAGATAATTAAAATTATCTAAAGAGAACGTAAAACATCATACAGTCAGAAGCTAAACACAATGTATTCGAAAGCATAAAAATTATCAATATAACATAATAAAATGTGTTTGCAAATCAAAACATGAAAGAAAATTATAATAAGAGTTGATGTTTATATAGTTGTATCTGAAGCAACAAAATCAAAATTATCAACTTCTCAAGATTCATATTAGATTAGTATGCCACAACAAGTATAATCTTGACACATGATTCTGCTCCAAATTTCAAAAATGTGCAATTCTATAGGACAACCTTTTCTCTCTATTCGAATCCCCCTTTATTTTAGTCACCTAGGTGACTTATATATTAAAAAAAAACCAACTACCTGGAAGATTCTATGGATCTACTTCCTAGAATATAATTTTCATTTAAAAACTTGTTACATGTCAGTTTGACAGTTGTTAAAAATAAACAAACAATCAACAAGATTGTATTGTCGATGAGATAACAAGGCATTTTAAGATAGTTGAGATTATCTCCCAAAAAAGGCACCTAGCAATGAAACTTCCTTAGATCCAGTAGCATAATAAGAGACAAAACACATCCAAAATAAATGTGAATGCCACCTGTGACAACAGTTAAACAAAATATTAAGTTCTTATTTAAATTCACATTTAATCAATGAAATAGCAAATAAATGAGTCATGAGCACTCCACAGAATCTACGATTCTATAGGTGTGCTAATAAAATGATCCACTTACCTGTAAAAACCAATAAACCTACCAATGATAGTTAAAAATGAAACAAATATGATCTATGTAGTAATATGGATTTTGGATGCTCATCGAGCTTCATCTAATCTGGCTTGAAGCTTCAAGACTTTAACTTTTTGTTGTTTCTCTTGTCTTGCCACTCTTTCATTAGCCGAAACCAAGGATATTTTCATGGATTTGTACTTTTCTTTCTTTGACTTCAGGTTCTTCCAATGATTTACCCATAACAATAATTCGCTTTTAAGATTCTTGATTTCGTCTTTCATAACACCTTCATTTGACTATGATTCTTCAAGTCTAGTTTCTAATGGAGTAATTTTCTCCCTGAACACCCTTTTCATTGACTGATTAATGTTCTTCTTACTACGAGAAGCCGATGAATCAACCATACATGAGGGATTTTGATCATATTGAAAAGGAAACGACTTGTCAATGGACTCCTTTACAAAGGTTTCCATGGATTTATTAATCTCCATGCTATGCTCGTGGCAATCACCATCATGAGGAAATTTGTGAAATGGAAAGAGATTTCCGTACTCACTCACAATTTCCACCAAAGTGGGTTCATTTTCTTGTTGCATTGTTACATGAATTGATACTGTATCCATACTGCGGGTGAACCTACGAGTGTTAACAGAGACAAACTCTTTATGTTTAGGACTAGATTCATTGTGAAGAGCATAGTCTTTCTTTTTGACAATTTTCATGGGGTTTAACATGTTGTGAGAGGTTGATTAAAGCCTCAACAATTGGAATACAACCATCCTCTTTCATTTCACCTTTCAAATCATTTCACAATATAGGGTTATTGGTTTCACTATCCTTAGAGTTTGATGTCGACTCTAATTTGGAAGACTCATGCAAAGAGGCTTTCCTCCTCTTCTATCAAACTTTGGGTAAAGGAGAAGGACAATATTGGGTTTTTCCAAAATTATTTTCAATCAAAAACTCGTCACAAGTCCTACCCACCAAAGAAAAATGATACTGAAATACAATTTTAAGCAACCCATGATGAAACAAAATTCTATCTTGATACCCGACAGTGTGTTGGACTGCATAGGCAATTTTTTCAAGACTATTAAATAAGAAATAGGACAAGTTCAACTTCAAACCTTTAAACTCCATGAACAGTTGAAGATGGTACAAATGGACATGAGAAAACCTACCATCACAAGTAGTATACCTTATATTAAGTTGCAAGAGGGGATTCCACTGAGGTTTGATAAATTTTACCGGGTATCCATGTTTATGATGAAAATTATATAGAAGAGGGAGGAGAACATTTTTCCACTTATTCTTATTGATTTCCCTTTGTTCAAAATATCACTCCCCTATTTGAGGCATCTTGGTATCCTTTTCTACGAGATTCTATTTTATAACCAGATGAAAGTCACCAATATGAGCCATGTTACCCTTAAGAGACAAAGAAAAATGCCGGGTGACTTCTGTATGGTGCCCATTAAAATTGCTAAAGAAATAACCCCAACCGATATTTTTGAGCAATTGAGATACCTCTGCTTCAATATCTACAGATCACTCCCGACAGATTCAAATTGACAAAGCGTAGCCATCTCTCCACTTTCAAACTAGTAAACAAAGTGTGTTTTGAAACAGGTCATGAAAATGAAGGGAATAGGAATCTAGGTCATGCCAATAATTTTCAACATAGCTAAGTTTAGCCACCAGTGTTGTTGAAACCCTATAGACTTCTTGATAAGAATTAACAAATCGAGGTTAATGATAACAGGTGATGCAAAATAAATGTTATGTACTATAGCCATAAATGGAAATGATATTGAAAATTAAACCAAATGTACCGATGTTATGATGAATCGATACCAATATGATAGGTGTATCATAGAAGCATGTGTCACATATGATTCATTGAAAGAACATTTGCATGGTTTCAATAGTGGCTAGGATCAAAGCCATGTTTCAATACATGCATTACAGAAAATTTGAGGTCTAAAATGGGCCTCCTAAGGAAAATTGTACCAATAAAATTCACTTTATAAAAACCAATAGGATTCAAGACGATGATGTCAACCATAGAGGTAAAATTTGTAAAAGAAAATGGAGGGAAAAAGAAAAAACTACTTTTTTGTATCGTATTTTTTACATATAGTCTTATAGACTCACCCAAATTTCAAGTTCGGGGACTCGTCAGATGCAAAATTTAATTATGCATCCATCCCATACGCACACTACATACTTATGAGGTACCCATGGCACCCAAAAATGAAAATTTCAATAAAAATACGTTTTCTATTGAAATTTTCATTTTTGGGTGTCGTGGGTACCTCAGAAGTATGTGATGTGGGTATGGGTTGGATGCAGAATTAAATTTTGCATCCGACGAGTCCTCAAAATTGAAATTGGGGTGAACCAATAAGGATATATGTCAAAAATACGATAAGAAATATCATTTTTTCTTTTTCTCCTCCAAAATTTAAAACTTTTATTTTATTATTTCCCTTACAAGGCCCATTTTAGACCTCAAAAATCTTCTAATGGTTGAAGTAGTCACTTAATATTAGTTTTTATACTAGTGTTTAGGTTAAGTATTGAATAAAAATTATCAACCTAATAATCACTTAAGGTTCAAATGAACCTTGGCATATTCCTTGTAGATTACCCAAAATGATAAACAAAACATGAAGTCTTAATTTAAATAACTTGAGAAGAGTATATAGGAGAATGAGATTACCAGATTCAAAATCATAGAAGTTAATTTCCAATTAGCTTAGTCTCGAAGAGTATATTGTAGATCTGATAAAAGTATCATTGTCGTACATTGATATACAGTCAAGAATTTAATGTACAATATTATAAAAGAAAAACTAACTATATAGGATGCAGGTTTAGCAGCTGCAAAACTAATCATCAATGATACGTCCATGAAATGGGATTGACAACATAAAAATGATTTTGGATTCAAGTTTTTAGTTTTCCCAAATTAGGAGTACCTTCAGAATCAAAGATTCTAAAGGCACTCCTTAATAATTTTCTTAATAATTATTAAGGTCAAAACTAATACATCTTTTATTAACTAGAAATAAAAAGAAAAGGAGAGAATGTTCTTGACTGCCAATAGAAAGCAAGTTTCAGAGTCTTCCCACCACAATTTTCAGAAAAGGACCTCACTAAGAAACTCACCTCAAGGAGGCACATCTTTCTATCCACACAGAATTCCAAAATTCCAAGTTTGGAAAATTAGGGTTTCTCTAACAAGCCCATGGCTAGCCAGCTCCAAAACTAGGTCGGGCACCTCAAATTCCAATTCACCTCTAGTTATCTAGAATGAAACCTCTTTTCAAACATATTGGGATTAGTGTACACTCTTAATAATGTTCTGGTATAGATGGAAGGCATATAGAAAGTTACTGTATGTATACGGGATATAGACAAATGTTGTGCGGGATAAAATAGTTGCATGATTGGGTGACATATATATTTATGCATAAGAATTTTTTGTCTTGGAAACTATGAAATATTACTAATCATGCAACAAAATTTGACTTGTAGGAAAGATCACATACAATCAACTACAAGAAAAGGAGGATGAGACTTATTCCGAAGAACAAGTGACGATGGTTCAGCTAGAAGAATCACTCCAGCAATTTGAAGAAGAGCTTAAAGCTCCCAGGTACAAAGGCACCATGGTGGAAGAATATGAGAATCATGACATGGATGAACCACAAAGAGAGGTAGATCCACCTAGATAGATGAATACCATCTTGGGCATGAGATATTATCGAAGATGAAGAAAAGTATGATGGGAATTTCAAAGAAAGTAAGAGGCCTCAGACACCCTCCAGCTATGTGACATTATTGATGCAAATCCTTCCAGCTATGAAGAAGCATCCGACAAGAAAGAATTGAAGGATTCATGATCAATTGATCATGGAGAATGATGTCTAGGATGCAGTTTCGATACATGAAGGGAAGTTCGTAGTATATTCCATGTGGATCTACAAGATCAAGCATGCAGTAGATGGTAGAATCAATAGGTACAAAGCAAGGTTCGTAGTTTCCCTTGGAAAGAGGGAGTAGATTATGGAATTACATACTCTATTAACTAGGCACAATTCTATAGTAAAGTAGAAGTGCATATCAAGATGAGAACCACATGTGCACAGAAGGCTTTGTACGAGCTCATAAGGCACCCATGGGATAACACATACAGTTACATGAGGATCTTGAAGATCACCTAGACTGATGGAGATTTGAACCTTTGTTACAAGGTTGAAGATGAAAGCCTACAAATGACAACAAGATCATAGATAGATGCAAGAGGAACTTTCAACAAATTCCAAGATAGAGGATCTTGGTATTTGGTGACCTTAATAAATGACATAGATTGATACATAGAATATTAGTAGTAGAGGAAGCTAAGTGTCACTCTAGTACAAAATATTTCGATACAGAGATTACAAAATGAAGAGGGAGGATGGTGCTCTGCTTCAAAGGGAGTGAATGCATAAGATTTCCATGTTCGAGAATCTTGACATGGTATGGTAGGATGGACAACTTCCTAATGAAATTAGTATTTACCAAGTTTAAAGAAGGTTCCTACCTTTCCTTTAAGGTTGGAGACGGAAGACAGGTATATGTTGATGACCTATTTTAGACAGAAGAGGACGAACTCACTATGGACATTTTCCATTGAAATACCTAGGGATGATGCACTACTTATTAGGCATGGAGGTGTGGTAGAGTGCAAATGGGATTTTCTTTGGTAAAGGAAAGTATGTCGTGGAGACTCTGAAGAGATTTGGAATGCTAGAATGCAAGGCAATGACCACACCTATGGAATCAAAAATGAAGATACTATGTGATTCTTCATAAGAGTCAGTTTATGCAACGATGTATCATCAGATGATTGGATCATTGATTTACTTGATGAATATGAGACCATACATATGCTTTGTTGTGAACACCCTGAGCTAGTTCTTGACCGATCCTAGACATGTTCACCCAATTTCTACAAAGCATATATTGAGGTACTTGAAGGGTATAGTTGATTATGGGCTCAAATATGACGTGAATCAGAAGATTAAGCTGCACGATTATGTTGATTTGGATTGGGAAGGAAACACCTTTGATTGAAAGAACACTTTGAGTTGCTGGTCCAGTTTGGAATCTAGTATGATCTCTTAGTTTAGTAGCAAGCAGTCCTGTGCAGTGCTGAGTACAACTAAGGTAGAGTATGTTGCAGCTTGATTGACCAATTATGAGGCACTATGGATTCAGATGCTACTATATGATTTGTTTGATCTCTAGTTAGAGGCATCTTGTATCTTTTATGACAACCAAAGTTGCATATATTTGTTGGAGAACCTAGTGTTCCATGACAAGTCAAAGGACATAGAGATCAAGTACCACTATATTCGTATTATGGTGAAGCTCGAATATGTCATGATGGACAATAAGATATCTGATGTATTGACCAAACCACTAGCCAAAGTGAATTTCAAGTACTTTAGAGAGAGACTTTGTGTGATCTAGAACGAGGTCCCTAGAAAGAGGGACTGATGAGTTCTATCATGGTTGGAGACGTAGGTTTCCCTGGTGACATAATGAGTCTTGCATGCTCCCATGCTATAGATAATGAGAAACTAGTAGACACATATGCATGACATCTCACATGGGAAGTTATATAGATTGTACTTGAACCTAAAAGTCCTGGTGTTGTACATAGATTGTTCTTGGATGTAATCAATCCAGAAAAGTCGTCTTATGATGTAATCAGTCCTGGTGTGGTATGTAGGTTTTCCTTATATGTAATGAGTCCTGGAAGGATTTATTTGGATGTAATCATTCTTGGCAGGGTACGCAAGTTTTCCTTAGACGTAATCAGTCCTTGAGATTGTCCTTGAATGTAAGTCCTGGCATGGTATGCAGGTTCTTCTCGGATGTAATTAGTCCTTATGTGTGTTCCCATGTTGGATATGGTGAGAGGTCACAAGGAACTTGGTGCACACCTGGGTGGTTCTCACATAGTGGTAGACGCGGGTCATCGTTGAGACGTAATAAGTCCTAGTGTGGTCATATGTTTGTAGAGTACAAGTTGATCATGAGACGTAATGCACTTGGTGTGCTCCTAAGCGATTCTTCCATACTGGAAGATGCGGGTTGTCTTGGTGACATAAACAAGTCCTAACATGCTCCTATGTTGGTAGAATATAGGTGTTCTATGATATGCATCTCAGTTGTGCTCCATGTATGATGATGAGATGATATGGATGTGATGAGATGACGGTAGGAGACCTAGGTGATTGCAGTGGAAATGTAATGGAAGGTATCAGCTTGTACCTATGTGATGGCTTGCTCATGGAGATGATGAATACCTAGATGAGGACTAGGCCTACACCCAGCATGAAACCGCGCTGATTCTATAGAAACTCCCGATGACAGATAGATATGATAGGTGTCACTATTCAATGATTGATAAGATGAGGACTATGGAATCACCTATGATGATAACTCCGTGATGATGATGTGACCATATGTGTTGATAACCATGGAGAGAGAATAACTTCCTAGTTAAGAGGTATTGTTGTTGTATTTGTAACTTTGGAAGATATTCTGATGTATTTTATCATTGTATGGTGTTGTACTCCCATTGGAGATGTGTTTCCATATTTTTAATATGTCATTATTATGTATGGTCATTGAGGTAAATACCTCATTTTAAGTCAGGGAAATAGTCCCAAAGATAAATAAAGTAAACTGTATTTATGAGTATTCCTAGGTAGCTCATCCCCAAAGAGGTTACCTAAACAACCTAGTTAGTTCAGTAAGTCACTCAATGGAATAAATAGGGAGGAACCATCCCTACTTGAACACACACTCACACTCTCTAAAGTGCGCATTAGGAGAGAGAGGAAAAGGAGGAAAGAGAGAGAGCTGCGGGAGACATCTTATTCTTGAGTTTTTCCATCTTTTGATATTGTCTTATTGACAAAACTATTTTGAGTAATTTTGTTGGGTTTTCTCCTTTATGGTTTCCAAGGAAAATCTTTGTGTCTTATGTCTCTTGTATATCTTGGATATCTTGTTGTGCTTGTCATTCTTCTAGATAAAGATCCTAATTGAATTAAAGTAGAAAAAATAAAACGTCCTTATATGTAATCAGTCCTAGCGTGGTATGCAGGTTATCCTTGGATGTAATGAGTCCTTGAGGTTGTCCTTGGATGTAATGAGTCCTGGCATGGTATGCAGGTTTTCCTTGGATGTAATCATTCCTTATGTGTTCCCATGTTGGAGATTATGAGAGGTCACAAGGAACTTCATGTCCGTGTAGGTGATTCTTGCATAGTTGTAGACGCATGTCATTATTGGGACGTAATGATTCATGGCATGCTCCTATGTTGGTAGAACATGGGTTGACCATGGAGAGACATAATTCACTCTGTGTGCTCCTAGGGGATTCTCGCATAGTGGTAGACGCAATTCTTTGTTGAGACGTAATGAGTCTCAACATGATCCTATGTTGGTATAATGCAGGTTGTCAGTGCTATGCATTTAGGTTGTGCTATGTGCGCAATGATGAGATGATGTAGATACGACGAGATGATGGTAGGAGACATAGGTCATTGTAGTGGCAATACAATGTACGTTCTTGGGCTATACCTACATGATGGATTTCTCATGGATATCATGAATACCTAGATGAGGAATATGCCTACACCCAACATGAAATAGGGTTGGCTCTTTAGAAACTTCCTATGATTGATAGATCTAACAGATGTCACTATTCAATGATCGACAAGATGAGGAATAAAACAGCAGCGATGATCATGATTCAGCGATGATGGCGTGGCCAGATGTGTTGATGACTGTGGCGAGAGAATACATTCCTATTTAAGAGGGAGTGTCGTTGTATTTGTAATTTCATAATATATTCTGATGTATATTATCATTGTATATTGTTGTACCCTCATTGGAGATGTTTTTCCCTCCTTTCAGAATGTCATTATTATATATGGTCATTGAGGTAAACCCTTCATTGTAATTCGGGGAAGTAGTCCCCAAGTTGAATATAATAAAATGTATTTTTCAGTCTCCCTAGGTACACAATACTTCTTATTCTTGGGTTTTTCCATCTTGTGATATTTTCTCAGTGACAGAACTATTCTAAGGAAGTTTGTGATGTTTTCTCATAATGGTTTCCCTAAGGAAAATCTATGTGTCTTGTGTATCTGCTCTATCTTATGCATCATGTTGTTATAGTTATTATTTTAGTTAAATATCCTAATCAATTTGAATAATATTAGAAAAACTAACAATCCTAACCCCCTCTCTCACTTTCTCTCTCTCCTACACCTAACCTCCACCCCTCTCTCTCTCTCCCACAACCCCTAACACCCCCTCTCTCTATAACTCTCTAACTACCCCTAACTCCCTTATCTCTCCCTAACCCCCATCCTACTCTCGCCAATGTTAATCACCCCCTCCACCCTTATTTCACTACTACTCCCCCTACCTTTAAAACCCTCTCACTATGTCCCTCTTAATCCCCCTCCCCATACCGCTTACCACCTCTCTCTCTCTCTCTCTCTCTCCACCCACCATATATCTCCCTTCACTCTAGATTCCCTAATCCCCCCTTCACCCCTACCCCACATCATGATCTCTATGTATTTCTTTCCTACAATAACCCTTCTTCCCCTACTCCTAATCACCCACACCCTCCCTACTACCCAAATCTCTTTGTATCTCTCTCACCTCTATACTCCTCCACCTACCCCTACCTCCCACCCCTCTCTCTCTCTCCCCAACCTTGAAACCCTTTGACCATTCCCTTCGCCCTCTTAACTCCTTTTCCTAAGTTAAATTCAATGCTAATAACATCATGCTAACGTTTTAACTCTAACTATCATGTGCACATTTTATAAACAAACATCATACACAGTATTTGTATAGTGAAGTCACTCACACATTATTGATGACACCAAATTCCCAATAATCTTAAGTTTATTTCATCATTTCTTCCAATAGTATATACCTTTAGGTGAAACTATTTCTTTCGAATCTACTTCTAGGTTTAGTTTAGTTGTTTTACTGTGGTAGTTAGGACTTATTGTGTTGAATTAAAGTCCAAATTCATTGGATATGTTTACTGTGTTGGAATATAATTTCCTTGTGGAATGGAATTTGAGTGCGTTTAGGGGATTTTACCATGATGGAGTTAAAAATATGTTTAAAAATATTTCGAAGTGACAAGTTCTATGTCAATAAAAAAGAAAATCCACTTACAAAAGATTTACATTTAGTAAAACAATTATATGTTGAATTGTACACCAAGGATGTGTATTTCTCATGGAAATGATCTAGGATGTTAACGAGTTGCAATTAGTTGCAATTTTTTAGTCATTATTAATCTTATATCTTTTCTTTGTTTTGATGGTAAGATTAGTGTTTTTTCTTGGGTGTAGAATGAAAAATGTAATGACTATGAGCCATATGTGGAACCCTCATTACATTTTGTCATTACAACTAAAGATGTCATTGGCATAGCCATTGCTATGACCTTACTAGTTTTTAACAATGAGAAGGGATTTAAGAATTTCATAATATTGATTCTATATGGAATGTGGGACAAAGTGTCAACCAAAAATAAAGGTATGGAAGGTGGATATATTGGATAGAAAGTTATTAAATATGAGTGTATCTCTCTCCGCTCCTCCCCCTAGCCCTTACTAACAATATCCATCCATTTCTCTCTCTCATACTCCTCCAAATACCCCTCTCTCTCTTCCCCAACCCCCTAATACCCCTCGTGCTCTCTCTCTCTCTCTCACCCCCTACTCGTTCCCCTACCTCTAACCCCCCTCCTCCTATTTCTCTCTCTCTCTCTCTCTCTCTCTCTCTCTCTCTCTCTCTCTCTCTCTCTCCACTACTCATCCACCTACACCTAACCCCCAACTCTCTCTATCACATGCCCCAATTTGGAAAAAAAAAATTATATTATTTGAGGAACATTGTGTTGAATTTTATGCTAAGTTGTAATTGTTGACCCAGTGAGGTCAAGAATATTTAATGTAAATTCAAAATATTTTATTTATAAATAAATAAATGAGGAGACAACAACTTAGGAGAGCTGTTAAAAGAGTGTTTAATGGTCAATTGGTGGAGACTAGGTGGAGAGAAAACTGACATATGCCAGCATCCTCAAACCACTTCCAACTGTTGCAGCTGGCAACTTCCCTATATTTGTGGTCATGATTCCCCAAGAAAGTGGAATCAGAGCAGGTGGCTCATTTAATGAAAACCGACCCAGAATACCTAGGCATCTCTATAAAATTTCCCATTGAAGAGAGCTGAGGCTGCTCATTCTAGAGAAGTAATCATTCAGGGTGAATGAATTTACTCAAGAGAAATTCAATGGAGGGGAGTCTAGAATGTGTTTGATGGGTTACTACTGAGATTAATCTAATTGTAGATTTTAAGCTGAAGATCATACTGCTGAGAGAAAATCATTATTACTGAGGTAATTGAACTAGTCAAGTGATAGAGGTTTTACAGTTGCATTCTCCACCCAGTTCTCAGCCAAGAAGACCAGGAAAGGCTCGGGGGTCCTGAGGAAGCATTGTTTGAGTGCTCTCTAGGAGATTGGTAGGGAGGAATGGCCTCCTTAAGTTGTTGTCATCTTGTCCTCAACAGGTTCTATTTTTTTTTTACTGTCTTCAGTTAAAAATTTGTAGTTTATTTATTATAGGCATTGTTAAGTGTTTAGGGTTTATGAATGAAAAATAACTGTGTGATGTTAAGTTCAGTAAAATTTATAGATGATTTATAGAAATGGAAATGATCATATAAATAGTGAGATATATAGAAAATAAATTCCAAGTTGTGTTTTTCCACACCTATATTCAAGTCCTACTCTAGCATAGTTAGATTGTTTTAAGTAAATGAAATAATTATTTTATTAGAATGAAAATAGTAGATATGATTCTTGTATCTGTATGTAAATAGAAATAGATTTTATTTCAATGTTTATGAATACAATGAAAAAGTAGTGTTATGTTTTGCTTACACTTATTGTTTTACTTAAAATAACTAAATGAAAACATGGGTATAAGAAATAGTAAATACACTATTAATATAGTATTGGTATACTGATAGGAAATAAAAATATTATAGTAAAATAAATAACTGATATTTAAGAAAATATGTAAAAAAAGAATTAGTAAAACTGTTTATAACATTACCAATACAGACTAGTGTGTTACAACCAGAATCGTAGGATTCTTTTATAATCTTTGTATTTTAAGTACTGACAGTCAACGAAAAACCCTAAGTATTTCTTAACTATAATTTAGAGGTAAGAGACTGTAAAAATTATGCAGGAGTTTCTATTTTTGTTTTCTTAAAAGTAGTATGAAAACTTTAACTGTAAGTTATCTCATCATTCTTATTTTCTATTTTTGAAAAATAGAGTCAAAAACACTTTGAGTAGAAACAAGAATTTCATAACATTGTAGGTTTTATATTATTTCCGTTGACCGAGTTTTAGAAATTACCATTATCTTCTAAAACAGAGCTCAAAATAATTTATAATTTACAAAGTAGTAATGAATAAAATATATAGGTAAATAACGAACAAATTACACTAGAAATTATAAATCATGTACAATATGAATCTCAAATCCAGGTACGCTTTTAGCCTGTGAGAATTCAAGGGTCGAAATCCTTTTTATTTTAATAAAACCAATTACACAAAAGTATTTGCATTTAAACTACAACTAATTTACATTGCTGACAGTGAAAGTAAAAATCTCACAAACTTTACCAACTAGATTGTTTCACAGTCCTTTCTTTTCTTAAACTAAATATACAAAAATATTTATATTAATAGTAATTTCATTACTGACAGGTTAGGGAAAACCCCATTTTTTTTACAGTTTTCCATCTTCTTGGAATTTGAAGAGAAAAACCGAAGCAAATGAAATAGAAATAATAACTTTAAACACATCGGAGTTTTATAAATCTAACACAATATTACATCTATAGGCCATAAGGCTGAATAGTTTTCACCAAAAACAACACTTACATCACAGCTTTAAAAGCTTGTGTAACCCAACAATGTATCGACGGGGTTTAAAAACAAAAACAGGGTTTATAAAAAATAAAGTAAATACCATAACTAGAAGAGAGTTCGCAGCTAGGCTTCCAACCACAGGAACCTTCAACCAACCCTTTTCACAAGCAAGGAAAACCCACAACGAGACCGGGGCTTACTGGTTTGAAAGCCCACAAAGGTAACTGAAGGACGAGCATGTTTCCATCCAATTATGGAGCTGTCAACATAGCCTACAGTTTAAACCAAACAACAGTTAAAAACTAATAGTAATAATTTTTAAACCCTAGCTTAATTAATTCATGGGAAAAAAGGATTTTGAATAAAAAAACAGATTATATCAGTGTTGTAAACAAGAAGAGTTCGAAACCAGGAAGTTACAGACACCTATCTCATATGTACCAACCAAGAGAAACTTCAAGTCAACCCTGGGATAGAGGAAATAAGGTTACAGCACTCAGACTCCATGATGTCGAGGCAAGGAACAAGAAGTGACAGAGTTAAAACCATGTACAGGATTCAAGCCAAGCAAGTAAGTAAAGACCACTTGCACAGTAAATTTTACTCCCAAGAGAAATTGAGACTACAAGTATTGGTATCAAAACCACTTAGCAACGAATACAGACTACGGAGCTAGCAAGCAGAGAAGGAGCAGCCCTCTCATGGCCGCAAAGACCTCTCAGTGCAGCCAACAGAAATTCAAACCCTTGGAGACAAATTCCATTGAGTAGGGTTTCATTTATTTATAATTCATCAATGCGTGGAGGATATTAGACCACGTTCCTTCCAAATTTGTTAACCAAGTGTGGGTCATTTTCAATAGTCAATGCTGCACATCGAAAATTATTTATATTATTGCCAATTATTTAAATTCATGCCATCAACTATAGTAGAAAGGTGCATAACCTTTGCCATTGATACAATCACGAAGAGTCGACCATAGTATAAAAGTGCTTATCATTAGCCAATAATAAAATTAACAATATCGACTATATAATATCGTTCATATGATTTCTCATAATGTCAATTTGGCCATCGATCTTATGGATAGTTTATATGATTGCTAACTATGTCAATCATGTTATTGTTTATGATTTCCTTTAGAACTAGTATAATATAGGAAAAACACTTGTAATGTTTCTACTTTTAGTTCGACCTTATGATAGAAGTTTTTAGATAGTGAAACTATCTTATGTTACACATAGTATTTTGTTATAGCCTATTGTTATAAACCACAACTCAGTATAGTATGGTAACATTACAATAGCAATTGCATTATGGTTGCAAACCAAATACTATGTACACAACTTGTCCACTAGCTGTGTAAGAAGATAAATACATTTGTAAACAAATCAAATATGTTGGTATTGTTCATGACTAGTAAGACAGAATTAGAATAAGGATATGTCGTAAATACAATATCTTTCATAAACTAATAGCTCTAAACTTTTCACATAAAACGTGATGCTGATAAATGAAGGAGTCTTCACAGATACTGAAGGAAAACCTCAATGCAAGAGTTTCTCTTATCAAAACTATCAACTCATGGTAAACTTTATCTTCAAAAACATAGGATTATGTCCATACATAAAGAGTAATCCACTTGATTTTTTAAACATGACAATAGCAGTAAGATCATAATACAATAGAAATATTTTATGAAAGGATATTGAGCTCTATGCTCACTGCAAGAATCTATAACTGACTAAGTACTATAATCTTCACGACAGAAAGAAAACTTGAAGTAACTCAATCTTGTAAACAACATTAAATATGATAAGGATAAAATTCATTATGGCTAAATTGGAGATACTATCATAGATCCAAAAAAAACGAAGGAATTTACTTTACCTCATCGAAATATTTCATTTAATAATCAAGTTATATACTAGTATCTTCTCATGCTTAAGAAGTGCATATCGACTTAGTTCAAAATAAACTCCTACTTGATCAAATGCTTACTTGTTGAACCTGTAATGACCAGCAACCCATTGAGTTAGAAGAATGCTAAGTAAGCCCCGATTTCAAACATGGTTTCTCACCTACTTCACAAAAATTAAATCATCAAGACAACTAACAACAACTAAATGCAAGTCATTTTTATATAGCTTATAAAAATTAAAGTTGTATTATTTTTTCTGTATTTGAAACTAATCATTACAAATTGTTTCATTTTCCACTAACCGCTAGCAGTTACTAAACTGCAATTTCAGACATTATATGTCACTTTAAAAATTTTAAATTTTTATGAAATTTTGGGGTTATGAAATGTGGTATCAAAGCACAAGGTTCAAACACCGGCCCTTGATGAAGCTCAACTTGCTTCTATGGAACAGTGAATTTAAATCATTTTGTTGTTGTTGTTTTCTTTTAATGTTATCAACAGAGAAATTTGTTTCTGATTTTAACAAGAGGTATGGAAATACTGGAGGAATATGCAGAAGAGGAATCTCCTTATACTGAACAAGATAATTTACAAAGAGAACCTATACAAGAAGACATAACCACTAATTCCTCAGAACTTTTACAAACAGTAAAAGAATTAAAATCTGAAATGGAATCTGTTAAAAAAGAAAATGAGAGGATTCTGAGAGCTCAGGAGGAGCTGAATCAGATCCTAATAGAAATATTTCATACTGAGGGAAGGGGTAAAAGAGCTGATTCAGAAGATATAAGTTACCAACATAAGTATAAAAATACTAAACAGATTAAAAATGAAAGTAGCTCATCTTCTGAAGTATTTGGTGATCAACGTAATTCTCATTATACTAGTGATAGTAGTGAGGATAACCACCATACTAGGAAAAGAAAATATAAACCTTATGAAGAAATTTCTGGAGAGTTTAAGAAGATCAAGCTGCCAACATTTAATGGAGAAACTGAAAAGGGGGAGGAAGCAGAATCCTGGTTATCCGAGATGAAGAAGTACTTCCATATTTATAAATATTCTAACCAATTAAAGGTTAGGATGTCTATTTGTAATCTCACAGGGAAAGCTGATATATGGTGGCAAGATTTAAAGAGAGTGAAATGTATAAGAGATAAGAACATAAATTGGAGCACATTCAAGAAGTACTTTAAAAAGAATTTTTTATCTGAATAGTACTATGAAGAAAGGGCTAAAGAAATCTATGGGCTAAAACTAGGTACCACGACTATGAAAGATTTGAACAATAAGTTTTTAAGTCTGCTTAGGTATGTGCCATACCTTGTGCATGAAAAACCGAAGGTACAACAATTTCTTAGTTGTTTACCTTATCACATAAAGGATAGGATTGAGTATGACAATCCAAAAACCCTGGAAGAAGCTATGAGGAAAGGAAATTTCTGTTATGAACAGAATCAGAAAAAGGAGAGTATGGCTAACTGGAAGGCCAAAAAGAATAATAATTATGATCAAAAGAAGAAAGAATTTGTGCCTAATCGAAATTATAAAAATAATAATGCCGGAAATTTTTCTAATAAGAATTTCTAGGGGAATAAGAATAATTCACAGAACAATAAGAACAATCAAAAAAATAAAGAGCTTGCTAATAATCACAGTAATTACACAAAGAACTTTGAACGAAAAGAACCTATAAAGTGTTGGGAATGCAATGGTACACATTATGCCTCATTCTATCCTAGTCGAAAAAAGACTGTCGGCAATATCCACACAATACAAGAGGAGATGAATGTTGGATATTTAGCGATGACTATGCCCATGATCAATGCAACTTTGGAGAATCGGCAAGCAAACTATCAAACTTCCATGGTGGAAGTATAAGGTAAGATAAAACAAACACCCCTAGCTATTTTAATTGATCCAGGAGCTAGTTTAAGTTATATTTCTCCTAATTTGGTAGAAAAGTGTAAACTTCCTGTTGAAAGTTTGCAAGTTCTTGGTTGGTTCAGTTACCTACTGGTGCAAAGAGAAATGTAACTAGTTTTGTAAAGAATTGTGCAGTAACTATGGATCAATTTGAAACTTTTGTTAAGCTTAATGTACTACCTCTAGGTTCATACGACATACTAATTGGTATGGATTGGTTAGAGTAGCATAGGGTGGTATTAAATTACTATGATAAAACCTTTACTTGTATGAATAATGATGGAAAACTAATAAGCGTAAAGGGAATCCCTAGGAAAACAACCGTAAGGCATATTTCTTCTCTACAGCTTAAGATAGTTGTTAGGAAGGGTTGTAAGTATTATACAGTAACGGTAACCAATGAGGAAAATCTAAACAACATAGATAAATTAAAATTTGAGGATATACCAGTTCTAAAGGAATATGCAGATGTATTTCCGAAATAAATTCTGGGAGTACCTCCGAAAAGGGAACTAGATTTTACCAGTGAGATGGTACCTAGTGCAGTGCCTAGCTCAAATGTCCCTTATCGGATGAATATACTTGAACTTAATGAACTTAAGTCACACTTAAAAAAAACTTATTGACAAGAATTATATTCGACCCAATGTGTCTCCCTAGGGGGCACCTGTCATCTTTGTTAAGAAAATGGATAGAACTCTATGACCCTGCATAGATTATCGTCAATTAAATAAGATGACTATCAAGAACAGATACTTGCTACCTCGAATAGATGATCTGTTTGATCAACAACATGGAGCCATAGTATTCTCGAAAATTGATTTATGGTCTAGATATCACCAAGTTAGAATTAAATATGAATACATCTTTAAAACATCTTTTAGGACTCGATATGGACATTACAAGTTTGTCGCCATGCCATTCGAGCTTACTAACGCTCCAGCTGTTTTTATGTGTCTAATGAATAATGTAATGCATAAATATTTGGATAAATTTGTGGTCGTGTTTATCGACGACATATTAATTTATTTGAAATCTAAAGAAGAACATAAAGAACATTTAAAAATTGTCTTGCAAGAGTTGCAAGATCATCAACTCTTTGCAAAGTTTATTAAATGTGATTTCTTTAAAGATAAAATCTAGTGCTTAGGTCATGTGGTGACTAAAGAAGGAATTTCGGTGGATCCCAAAAAGATAAAGGCAATCGAAGATTGGCCAGTTCCTAAAGACATAACTGATGTCCGATCATTTATGGGGATTACCGGTTATTACCGAAGGTTCATCGAAGGGTTTTTGAGAATCACAAATCTAATAACCTCTTTGCAGAAAAAGGGGAAGAAATTTGATTGGAATCAGAAGTGCAAGGATAGTGTTAAAAAATTAAAAACCTTATTAACCAGCACGCCAATTTTACGAATAGTTGATCCAAGTAAAGATTTTATAGTATGTACTGACGTTTTCAATGACGGTTTAGGTGGAGTATTGCCTCAAGAAGGACATGTTATTGCTTATGAGTCTAGGAAATTGAAAATTCATGAAAAGATTTATGCAACCTATGACTTGGAATTAGTTGCTGTCATACATGCCTTAAAGATGTGGCGTCACCATTTAATTGGAAGAAAATTTATTTTAATGACAGATAATAAAGGATTAAAATATCTATTAGATCAACCTAACCTAAATGCTAGACAAGCTAGGTGGCTAGCTTTTCTAAGTGAATATGATTTCGAAATTCAACACATTAAAGGGAAATAAAATAAAGTTGACGATGCATTAAGTAGAAATGCAAAGCTAAATTTTATAGCAGCTATCAGCACTTATACAACAGATTTGGAAGAACAGCTTAAAGTAAGGATAGAACAAGATGAAAATTACCTAAAGTTACAAGCAAAAGAAAAATAAAATATAATAGAAAGTCTAAGTACAGGGTACAGCATGAATGAAAAAGGATTTTTACTGTATAAAGATACAATATATGTACCTAATGTACCTAAGGCTAAGTTATTAATTCTAGACGAAATCAATAAAACTCCTTACTCAGGCCATCCAGGTTATCAAAAAACTATAACCATGTTAAGTGTTATCTCCCAAATAAATTTATTTTTATTTAGTTCACACAAAATCATTCATTTCGATAGTATGAAGGATATGAAAGTCACTAAAAAATTTGAAAGCCTCTGTTTTTTACTTGGATGAAAATTTCATGAGTGTAGCTTTCGGTGGCTTGGACGAGGATCAGAACATCTCATTAGCCACCGAAAGATGGAAGATAAATAGCAGGTGGAAGACCCTTTCGGCAGATAGGCATATTGCTAAAACTGTTTACACCATTGGAACATTTTTCAAACATCAATCAAAAGTTGTGAAGACTTCAGGTCGGCAAGCTAGTTCTCAAAGTCACTTCAACGGTGGAGAATATAGTGACTAAGCATTCCGATTCAGACTTCCAATGACCTCCGACTGCAACGAAATCAGATCAGAAGAACTAAGGATTAAGCAACAGCGAGGTAAAGCAGAAAGGTGTCGAAATGTCTATGAAATGAAAAAATAAAATGCCACCAAAGTCAAGTAACAAAAGTCAGAAATTGAAAAGACTAAACTATCAGCCAAATAGTTCACTGCGGAGCCGCAACGATGAAAGACAAACTTACTGTGGGTTCTGAAACAATACAGACTCATCGACGTCGAAACTTGAAAGGACTAATTATCGGTGAGCTAGTTCCCTAGGGAGCCGCAACGACGGGAAGCAGACTGACTACGGCTTTTGATCAATGACAAGAAACATTCTGATAGCACGACAATAGATGAACACATCGGCGATTGGAGGGTCTAAAGCCTAATCGGTGGCGAATTAGTCCTCTAAGGAGTCGTAAGGGAAGAATATATAACTGACTATCGGTTTCACCATAATAGAAAATCGTTGGCGATCAGAGGAAATAAAGGCTAATCATCAGAGAGTTTAGAACCAAGCAGCTCTACGACGATCGGATTAACTACAGACTAATCGTCGACACAATAGTCCATTAAGGAGCTGCAACTACGGCAAACATTCAGGCTTGGAGTGCTGATGGGCTAGATGAAACATATTTCGATTGCCGATGTAGAAACTGTCATGAGATAAAGGTGGAGAGTGGTAGAATAGAGACTTAGAGCGCCGATGAGCTAAAAGAAAAATCCCTGATCGGCGATAGTGGTGGTAAGTCAGTAAACTACGGAAATGTTGGGACTTGGAGGGCCGAAACTGCGGTGATATTCAGATTTGGGTTGCCGATAGAAAAGAGGAAAAAGCCTTCGATCAGTGACCACAGTGGTAAATGGCAGGAAAATAGAGGCTTGGAGCGTTGAATCTATAGTGACAAGATAAAGAAAAATCCAGTGGATTAAATTAGGAAAATCACTTCAGTAAACGCAGAGACACTGGCTGTTGGTGGTAATTTCATAGCAAACCAGCAGTGGTGGTTATCAAATATCACTTCAGTCATTAAAATATCACCCAATGAACTAGATCTTTGCATTATATAAACAAACAGTTAGCAAGGGTTTGAAGCCCTAAGTTGGAAAAACTATTACTTTCAATTATTTTTTATGTAAGCAGATTAGATTTTTAGGAGCTGTAATTTTTGTAAGACACTATAAATCCCATGATTTTTTGATTAATAAAGGTTCGATTCTGGGATTTATGATCCTGTTCCATTATCAAGAGTCTCATCTAGTTTATTCTAAGTATAATCTCTTTTGTTGTGATTTGTTCAGCCATCTCTTTCTTTACTGTGTTTATTGCTTGAATGTGCATTTAGGTAATTTTCAGATTTATTAAAGGCCCAATAGTTGTCATCCTATTGGTTATTTAGTGATATTTGATTTATAAACACCATCCTCAGCAATATTTATCCATTTATATCCATGTGTTATGTGTGTAAGTCTGTCATCCTGGTGAGTTCTCCATCCCTGCACCTTTTTGTCAAACTACTGAACAAGTTGTAACTAAAAGCCTTGTGATTGGGTGAGCTTCATGCATGTTTTGAGAGTGAGAGGTTATATAGGTTATCTGGCTTGATCCAATTCAGAAAAAACCCAAAAAATAGTTTAAGTTACCAGACATCATCGAGCTACAACCTAGAGGAGTTTCCTGGATTGATAACAAGTGGTGTCGTTCCCGAGGAGAGGAGATTGAAGCTCAGCTTCCCTAGGATATGACATAGATCCATGATTTGATGATAGACAAGGCTTGAACATTATTACGGTTGTAATCATCTATCTAGAAACTCTATTGATATAAGGTGGATTCAAGAAGACCAAGTACCAGAGCAAACCCAAAGGGGCCACCAGCAACACCCATTTCAGATCCAGAAGAAATCTTGAGGAAAGTCAGGGCTTTACTAAGACAGACCAATAGTGCTGCACAAACAACTAAATCAGGTATTTCAAGAAATATTTTTGCTATTATTTCTTCTACTGAAGCTCTTAATTCCCAAGGATTAAAAAAATTAAAAATTAAAAAAAAAACAAAATAATAATAATAATAATAATAATAGTTTTAGGGTTTGGGCATCTTCAAGCACTGTTGCTTGTGAAGATCTCATCCCTGGCGACTCCATGAAAGATGAATTCAGTGGTGACTCCATAATATCAAGATTTCAAAATCATTTGCTACTCTTTTGGCTCGGAGGTTTGCACTTCTTGACTTCTCTTCCGTTCCTGGTTTCCCACATCCAGTACCTGATATATCCGAATGGGGAGACTTTTTACCTACCTTCAAGGAGGAGGAAGAAGACAATCCTGCAGAGCACCTCCTCAGGTTTCATGAATGCATGGATATCTTAGATCAGCAACATGAAGATGTTCATTTATTCATTATATGGTGATGCACATTAGTGGTATTTTTCTTTACCTCCTTCCAGCATTTCATCATTGAAAGATTTTCACCGAGCATTCACTGAGCACTGTAAAAGGTACTATTTAGAGGAGTTTGCATTCAATAATTGTTGTGAAGAATATAAGTTGCATTCTCAAGATGAAAGGGTAAATAGAGAATAATATCTCCCTCAAGAGCTACCTCATCTCTCTTATGATCTTCACAATGAGGTACTTTCCCATAAGCATAAACTAGAAATGAATTATAAAGGAGTTGAAGGTTTTCCTACCATCATTAAATCTGATTGTGTTGAACCTGAGGGATTGATTTTTTTAACTACACATGGAAATGATCATCTTTTTGCTGGCCAAACAATCATTGAAATCAGTCAGGCTAGCTCGCAGTTTCCAAATTTGTAAATCAAGGAAAGTTGCAGTAACCAAGAGGAGCAATATTTCCAGGGACTATCTAATCTCCAACTAGAACGTCAGGAAGATCTTTCTTCTCCTTATGAACATGTGGCTTCAAATCATGACAAGGAACTAGGTAATATTTTTCTAGATCTGTTTCAAAATTTTATTGCTGATACTCCTATACCAGAGCCTTCATCTCTATCATTAGGATCTTATCTTAATGCTCCTATATCCAACAAATACAGTGATGAGGAAGAAGAGGTTAAAATTTGTGAAGACTTATTGTTTAGGAAAAATTCATCTAGTTCCTCTTTTCAGCAGAGAGATGATAAAAAAGGTGTGAATGCTATGATAAATGCTTGTTATGAATCTTCTGCTCAAAAGTCTAATACATATCTTTTTAGTTTTGGTATATCCTACAAAGATATAATTATGGAAGAGGAAATTGTTAGCTATGATAAGCCATCCTATCATCATGATGAATTCATATTATGTGAAGAGGAGCAGAAAGATTCAAATCAATTGTTGAGCTTGCATTTTTATCAGACAAAGGTTGAGCAGTCCACATTCAACATTGACATCAGTGAAGGAAAGGATCAGCAGCATAAAAAGGTATTTCTTGTTGGTTTTTATGACCCTGTTTCTGACTATCTAGAACTTATAAATAGCGTAGATATCAAAATATTTTTTTTAGAAGATGGCTCGCTCCGTCACCCTTCAAAACTACATTGCTGCATGCTAGGGTTTCATTTATTTTTTGGGTCAAGATCAGGGATAAGTTCAACAAGTCAGCTTCTGACCTGGCTTCATTGGAAGCATGATGTTACATGATAATAAGGATCTCCTGATTAGAATTAGGAGTAGGAGTAGATAGGCAAATAAGCTCTTAATATGAGCAGCTAGGTCATTTTCAGTTGTTTTCATGAATAAGCAAAGCAGGCTACAGGAAGGGTGCAATGAATTAGTTATAGAAGACAAATGACTCCATGCCCAATGGAACACTAGAAGATATCTTTAATTATTCTTTTTCAGGAAAGGCATGATGGTCTGGGGTTCTTGGAACCTCACAAGGAGGTTCCCATCCCCGAGTAGGAGCCATATTTTATCTCCCAAATAAATTTATTTTTATTTAGTTCACACAAAATAATTCATTTCAATAGTATGAAGGATATGAAGGTCACTGAAAAATTTGAAATCCTCTATTTTTTATTTGGATGAAAATTCCACAAGTGTAGCTTTCAGTGGCTTGGGTGAGGATCTGAACATCTCATTAGCCAATGAAAGATGGAAGATAAATAGCAGGTGGAAGACCCTTTCAGCAGATAGGTGTATTGCTGAAACTATTTACACCATCGAAACATTTTTCAAACATCAATCAGAAGTTGTGAAGACTTCAGATCGGTAAGCTAGTTCTGAAAGGCACCACAACGATGGAGAATATAGTGACTAAGCGTTCCAATTCAGACTTCCAATGACCTCTGACAGCAATGAAATCAGATCAGAAGAAATAAGGATTAAGCAGCGGTGAGGTAAAGCTGAAAGGTGCCGAAATGTCAGTGATATGAAAAAATAAAATGCCACCAAAGTCAAGTAATAGAAGTCAGAAATTGAAAAGACTAAACTATCGGCCAAATAGTTCATTACGGAGCCGCAACAGTGAAAGAGAAACTTACTGCGGGTTCTGAAACAATACAAACTCATCAGGGTCGGAACTTCAAAGGACTAATTATCGATGAGCTTATTCCCTAGGGAGCCGCAACAGCGAGAAGCAGACTGACTGTGGCTTCCGATCGATGACAAGAAACATTCCGATAGTGCGACAATAGATGAACACATCAGTGATCGGAGGGTCTAAAGACTAATCGCTGGTGAATTAATCCTCTAAGGAGCCGCAAGGGTAGAAGATATAACTGACTACCAATTCTTCCCTAACAGTAAATCGTCGGTGATCAGAGGAACTAAAGACTAATCATTGGAGAGTTTAGAACCAAGTAGCTCCGCAGCGATTGAAATAACTACAGACTAATTGTCGGCACAATAGTCCATTAAGGAGCCGCAACTGCAGCAAACATTCAGGCTTAGAGTGTCAATGGGCTAGAGGAAACAAATTCCGATCACCGATGTAGAAACTGTCATGAGATAAAGGTGGAGAGTGGTAGCATAGAGACTTAGAGCGTCAATGAGCTAAAAGAAAAAGCCCCGATCGACGATAGTGGCGGTAAGTCGGTAAACTGCGAAAACGTTGGGACTTGGAGCGTCGAAACTGTGGCGATATTCAAATTTGGGTTGCCGATAGAACAAAGGAAAAATCCTCCGATTAGCGACCATGGTGGTAAACGACGAGAAAATAGAGGCTTGGAGCGCTAGATCTGCGGTGACAAGATAAAGAAAAATCCAACGAATTAAATGAGGAAAATCACTTCAGTAAATGAAGAGACACTGGCTGTTGGCGGTTATTTCACAGCAAACCAGCAGTGGTGGTTATCAGCTATCACTTCAGTCATTAAAAGATCACCCACTGAACTAGATATTTGCATTAGATAAACAAACAATTAGCAAGGGTTTGAAGCCCTAATCTGGAAAAACTATTACTTTCAATTATTTTTTATGTAAACAGATCGGATTTTCAGGATCTGTAATTTTTGTAAGAGGCTATAAAGCCCATGATGTTTTGATTAATAAAGGTTCGATTCTGGGGATTTATGAGCCTATTCCATTATCAAGCGTCTCATCTGGTTTATTCTAAGTATAAGCTCTTTTGTTGTGATTTGTTCAACCATCTCTTTCTTTATTGTGTTTATTACCTGAATGTGCATTTAGGTAATTTTCAGATTTATTAAAGGGCCGATAGCTATCATCCTATTGGTTATTTAGTGATATTTGATTTATAAACACCATCCTGAGCAGGATTTAGCCATTTATATGCATGTGTTATGTGTGTAAGTCTACCATCCTGGTGAGTTCTCCATCCCTGCACCTTTTTGTCAAACTACTGAACAAGTTGTAAATAAAAGCCTTGTGATTGAGTGAGCTTCATGCATGTCTTGAGAGTGAGAGGTTATATAGTTTATCTGGCTTGATCCAATTCAGAAAAAACCCAAAAAACAGTTTAAGTTACCAGGCATCCTCAAGCTACAACCTAGAGGAGTTTCCTGGAGTGATAATATTAAGAAAAGAATATTTTTGGCCAAAAATGAAGACTAAACTAGTAGAATATATTGCTAGATGCTTTGAATGTCAACAAGTAAAAACTAAACATCAGCATCCAGCTGGATGACTTCATCCTTTACCCATTCCTAGCTAGAAATGGGAGATAATCGGTGTTGATTTTGTTACTAGACTGCCTAGAAATCAAAACTTAAATGACTCCATAATGGTAGTGGTTGGAAAATTGAGTAAAGCAACCCATTTTATACCTATAAAAACTACTTATAAAGCTGCAAACATAGCTGATATCTTTTTAAAGCAAATTTTCCAACTGCATGGAATACCGAAGGTTATAATTTCGGACCGAGACCCTAAATTCACTGGTAACTTTTGGAGATCTATGATTAAAGGATTAAATACTACGTTAAATTTTAGTACTTCATTCCATCCTCAAACTGATGGATAGATTGAAAGAGTAAATCAATTACTGGAAGATTTACTAAGAATGTATGTAAAGGATCAGCCAGGTAAATGGGAAGATTATTTACACCTGGTAGAATTTGCTTATAATAATAATTATCAAGCTTCAACTAGATATAGTCCTTTCAAAATTTTGTATGGAAGGAAATGTAACACTCCCATCTCTTGGAGTAATCCTGTGGACAGGTTAGGATTAGGACTTGAATTATTGAAAGAAATGGAAGAAATTGTAAAGCAAGTACAAGGTAATTTGAAAATTGCGCAAGATCAACAGAAAATTCAAGCAGACCTTAAAAGAACTCCAAAAGAGTTCAAGGTAGGTGAACATGTTTTCATCAAGGTGAGACCCAAAAAGAGTTCTTTGAGGTTGGGTATTTGTGCCAAACTAGCACCTCGTTATTGTGGTCCTTTTGAAATATTGTCCAGGATTGGACAAGTAGCCTATCAGTTAGCCTTACCACAAAATTTAAGAGTTCACAATGTTTTTCACATTTCTGTATTAAAGAAATATGTGCATGATGCTACTCATTTTATTAACTGGAATGATGTACAGGTGAAACCCGAAGGAGATTTTCTAGTGGAACCAGACTGTATCCTCAAGCGAAGGGAGATCACACTTCGAAACTGCACCATTGGTCATGTGAAGGTGCAATGGAAGCACCTTAGTCCAGAGGAAGCAATTTGGGAATTGGAAAGTCATATGTGGGATGCATATCCAATTCTGTTCCAAGGGAATTCTGAGGACGAGGAATAAATAACATCGAGGACGATGTTATAATTTACGGGGGTGTGTATGTCACATGCCTGAATTTGCAAAAACAATTTTATATTATTTGAGGAACATTGTGTTAAATTTTATGCTAAGTTGTAATTGATGACCCAGTGGGGTTAAGAATATTTAATGTAAATTCAGAATATTTTATTTATAAATAAATAAATGAGGAGACAACAACTTAGGAGAGCTGTTAAAAGAGTGTTTACAGAGACTGGGTGGAGAGAAAACTGACATGTGGCAGCATCCTCAAACCACTTCCAACTGTTGCAGCTAGCAACTTCCCTATATTTGTGGTCATGATCCCCAAGAAAGTGGAATCAAAGTAGGTGGCTCATTTAATGAAAATTGACCCAAAAGACCTGGGCATATCTATAAAATTTCCCATTGAAGAGAGCTGAGGCTGCTCATTCTAGAGAAGTGATCATTCAGGATGAATGAATTTACTCAAGAGAAATTCAATGGAGGAGAGTCTGGAATGTGTTTGAGGGGATAACTATTGAGATTGATCTAGTTTTAGATTTTAAGTTGAATATCATACTGTTGAGAGTAGATTGTTATTATTGAGGTAAATGAACTAGTCAGGTGATAGAGGTTTTATAGTTGCATTCTCCACCCAGTTCTCAGCCAATAAGACCAGGAACAGGCTCAAGGGTCCTAAGGAAGCATTGTTTGAGCGCTCTCCGGGAGATTGGTAGGGAATAACCACCTCTTAAGCTGTTGTCGTCTTGTCCTCAACAGGTTCTATTTTGTTTTTACCGTCTTCAGTTAAATCATTCGTAGTTTATCTATTACAAGAATTGTTAAGTGTTTAGGGTTTATGAACGAAAAATAACAGTGTGATGTTAAGTTCAATAAAATTTATAGATTATTTATAGAAATGGAAATGATCATGTAAATAGTGAGATAGATAGAAAATAAATTCCAAGCTATTTTTTCACACCTGTATTCATGTCATACTCTAGCACAGTTAGATTGTTTTGAGTAAATGAAATAACTATTTTATTAGAATGAAAATAGTAGATATAATTCCTGTATCTGTATGTAAATAGAAATAGATTTTATTTCAATGTTTATGAATACAATGAAAAAGCAGTGTTATGTTTTGCTTACACTTATTGTTTTACTTAAAATAACTAAATGAAAACATGGGTATAAGAAATAGTAAATACACTATTACAACAGTATTGGTATACTGATAGGAAATAAAAATATTATAGTAAAATAAATAACTGATATTTAAGAAAATATGTAAAAAAGGAATTAGTAAAATTGTTTATAAACATTACCAATACAAAATATTGTGTTACAACCAGAATCATAGGATTCTTTTATAATATTTGTATATTAAGTACTGACAGTCAACGAAAAACCCTAATTATTTATTAACTATAATTTAGAGGTAAGAGAATATAAAAATTATGCAGGAGTTTCTATTTTTGTTTTCTTAATAGTATCAAAACTTTAGCTGTAAGTTATCTCATCATTCTTATTTTCTATTTTTGAAAAACAGATTCAAAAACACATTGAGTAGAAACAAGAATTTCATAACACTGTAGGGTTTATATTATTTCCTTTAACTGAGTTTTAGAAATTACCATTATCTTCTAAAACAGAGCTCAAAATAATTTATAATTTACAAAGTAGTAATGAATAAAATATACAAGTAAATAAAGAACAAATTACACTAGAAATTATAAATCATACAATATGAATCTCAAATCCAGGTAGGCTTTTAGCCTGTAAGAATTCAAGGGTCGAAACCCTTTTAATTTTAATAAAACCAATTACACAAAAGTACTTGCATTTAAACTATAACTAATTTACATTACTAACAGTGAAAGTAAAAATCTCACAAACTTTACGAACTAGACTGTGTCACAGTCCTTTCTTTTCTTAAACTAAATATACAAAAATATTTATATTAAGAGTAATTTCATTATTGACAAGTTGGGGAAAACCCCATTTTTTTTACAGTTTACCATCTTCTTGGAATTCGAAGAGAAAAATCGAAGCAAAAGAAATATAAATCATATAACTTTAAACACAGAGGACTTTTATAAATCTAACACCGTATTACATCTGCAGGCCGTAAGGCTGAACAGTTTTCACCAAAAACAACACTTACATCACAGCTTTAAAAGCTTGTGTAACCAACAATGTATCAACGGGGTTTAAAAACAAAAATAGGGTTTATAAACAACAAAGCAAATATCATAACTAGAAGAGAGTTCGTAGCTAGGATTCCAACCACAGGAACCTTCAACCAACCCTTTTCGCAAGCAGGGAAAACCCATGACGAGACTGAGGCTTACCGGTTTGAAATCCCACACAGGTAACTAAAGGATCAGCCTGTTTCCATCCAAGTCTGGAGCTGTCAGCGTATCCTGCAGTTTAAACTAGACAATAGTTAAAAACTAATAGTAATAATTTTTAAACCCTAGCTTAATTAATTCATGGGAAAAAAGGATTTCGAATAAAATAGCAGATTATACCTGTACTGTAAATGAGAAGAGTTCGAAACCAGGAAGTTACGGCCACCTATCGCATCTGCATTGACCAAGAGAAACTTCAAGCCAACCCTGCGACAGAGGCAGTAAGGTTACAGCACTCAGAATCCACGATGCTGAGGCAAGGAACAAGCAATGACAAAGTTAAAACCATGTACAAGCTTTGATCCAAGTGAGTAAGTAAAGACCACTCGGACAGTAAATTTTACTCCCAAGAGAAATCAAGACTACAAGTCTTGGTATCAAAACCACTCAACAAAAAATACAGACTACGAAGCTAGCAAGCAAAGAAGGAGCAGGCCTCTCATGGCCGCAAATAACCTCTCAATGCAGTCGACGGACATGCAAACCCTTGGATCCAAATCCCACGGAGTAGGATTTTATTTCTTTGTAAGTCACCAGTGCATGAAGGAGATTAGACCATGTTCCTTCCAAATTTGTTAACCGAGCATGGGTCGTTTTCAATAGTCAATACTACACATCGAAACTTATTTATATTATTGCCAATTATTTCAATTCATGCCATCAACTACAGTAGAAAGGTGCATAACCTTTTCCATTGATACAATCACGAAGAGTCGACCATTGTATAAAAGTGCTTATCATTAGCCAATAATAAAATTAACAATATCGACTATATAATATTGTTCATATGATTGCTCATAATGTCAATTTGGCCATCAATCTTATGGACAGTTTATATGATTAATTACTGTTATATCTAATTTTACCACACATGGTGAATCACATTTTTATGGACTTCCCTATCCCTCTGCAGACTCCTTAGACCCCATGGACCATTTTTGGTCCTTTGATGTTTCCAAGATCATCCCTAAAAACATGTAAAAATTACCATACGCAACTTTTAAACCCTTGCTTGCGTATATATGTGGGTTTAACCCCTAAAACCGTTTTACATCGGGATGTGTGCAAAAGGCCAAATTCTTTTGGAGTTTTCCTTGATGTGGATCCAACTCACTTGTCTCTTGGCCTTCCCTATGCCTTGAGAACGCTCGGATTCGACCTTTCATTACCCCATTGAAGAGCTATATAAGGAACCCTTTGGATACATTGAAGGCATGAGGAATTGAGAGCAAGAGAACTATAGTCCATTGTTGCCGGAACTTGTGCTTGAGTCTGCATCCCTTTGTCCCTTGGAGCACTTTCGTGTTCTTCCCAAGATTTCACTTTGCTTGTGAGCTTGCTATCGAGATATGGAAGATTGAAGTGGTGGAGGCCCAAGTGGGGGACTCAATTTCTCTGATTCACAAACGTGCCAACAGAGGTTGTATTCATTGTAATCTCTGATTTTATATTAATAGAAATATCTTTTCCTGTCCAATAATGTGTATTTGAATGAATATTTGATCCATGGATGATTTCAAATGCTTATATGTTATTGATTATATATGCTAGATTAGGTCTAACATGATTATATATAGCATGCTTGTCTCGTTTATTAAATGTTGAGGAAGCAATTTATCAATTCAAGTTGGGGTTGGAAAGCTCAACGAGGATCTGCATTAACCGTCTGGAATAAGGTACGAATCGAGATCCTTTCGTGTTAGATATTTGGTTTCTCTTGCATATAGGAAAGGATTAATTTCTGGATTCAAGCTGTCTGTTGTGGTACCCCAAGACATAGAAATTTCTCTCCGTAACAGAATTGGCGACTCCGTTGGGGATGTTCCTTGTTTTTCTTTGGATTTGGGGGCACAATGTGCTTGATATTCTTGACTTGCTCTTTGTTTCTCCTTGTTTCTGTGTTGCATTTTATAGTATGTTCATCCATTGACACTCCCCTTTATTGGTTTGACCCTTGGCCTTCTTTTTACCAATGTATTCTCTATATACACAGGTTTTTGGCTAAAAGTCGCGTACATACGTGGATTTTTGGCCAAAAGTCACATATACACACAGGTTTTTGGCCAAAATCCATGTATACATGCATCTTTTTAGCCAAAAGTCATGTATATACGCAGTTGTTGTTTAAACAGTCGCGTACATCCTCCCTTTTGGTGAGTTTGATGTTGTGGGAAGTTGTTGGGTGTGTTGTGAGTGTGGTTGGGTCTTCCTTGGGTCTGATGTTGTCTGTTGGATGCTTCGTTTATGACCAGAGACCACATTTTCATTGATTTTTATTTTAAATTAGTTTTAGTCGTTTATCCTTTTTGTTTTTCCATTAGTGCATTACTCTTTTTTGTCTCGGTGTCTTGCTGGGCTTGTGTTTTATACTTGCTACAGAGACTGAGAGTTTTAGATGACTTTTATTGCATTTTTCATTCTTTTATATTGAAAAATACAAGGTAGTTACATTTTTTTGCATATGAATTTGAGGATGTACTTGCATTGGATTGCTTGGATGAGAGTTGTGTTTAGGCTTTCATATAGGAAGGATTGCATTGGCATTCAGAAAGGAATATATATTTATGCATCTCACATAGTGGCATGCCCTATTTTTCATTTGATAAAGATTGCACTTTGCATTGTTTGTTATGGTGTCCATATTTACTTCACTGTTGCGTCATAACTTCAATAGTTGCATGAAAATTTCCCTTTGAGTAATTACAGCCAATTAAAATCAGCGCATAATAAAATGAATTACACTCTTTTCTTTTATAGGGTGCACCAACAAGACTAGGTTTTAGAGTCTTGGAATAGTTCATTGTGAGTTAATTCTCCAAGACTACTAAACAACAACATTTAGGTGTCTGTCCAAAAGAGATAATGAAATCCTTGGTATAATTAGTGTTTCTCAGGATGCTCCTCTTACACGGAAGTTAAGAATGAGGCAGTGTGAGCGGTTATGATTGGGATGACCCCTGGTTGTAACTAAGTAGCGCCGGTGATATTTCCAAGATTGTATTCTTATCTGGGGGATCTTTCAGGAGTTTTGGGCTTTCCTACCCTGCGCATATGATCAATCCCACTGGTGACTGTCCGCCTTAGCATTGATTATATTGAGGTGACCTTAGTTTCCTTACCTAGGTTATCGAGGGGGTACTTGCAGAGGTTATTCTATAGGTTTCCCGGCTAGGTAGAGTTCGGACAGCATAATCACTTTATGCATTGAAGCTGGGGGCCACTATAGTTGGTTACGTACCTATGCTTGTAGTGTATGGGAGTTTTGAGCATCTCCTAGGCGAGACATACCTGCTGCATTCGGGAGCTCACATATCCTCCCCTGGTTTGCTTGTATTTTGGCTGTAGATTTTCTTAGGAGTGTAATCTTTGTGCACTAGTTGGCCTTTGGGATCGCAGTTACTTGAGTATATTTATGCTCTCTTGAGTTCGGGTCCTTTTATTTTTGGCATGCCTAGTATCTTATAACCCATCCTTGGTCCTAGTATGGACCATGGTGTTAGACTTGGTGGCATCACAACCCCTTACCGTGCTCATAGATTTGGGAAGGGTCATATTCCATCCTCTACTCCATTTGTGGAGGATTTTTATTCCCTTCGCTCGGTCTTTACACTAGTGGTCAGCTTCACAGGGGTGGTAGTGGATATGTGAACGTTGGGTCTACACTTTACGTTCCTTTTTATGGCCCATTGTCCACCCCACTATTTCCTTTGAATTTATTTGTCATGATCATTCCTCCCTATTCCTTATAGTTTGGATTCTTTATTGACTATTTTGGGTTGTTTTGAACTAATATGGTTGTCATGTAGGGCCCATTTTTTGTACACTGTCTCCAAGGTTTTGACCCGTTCGTTCCTATCACATGTATCATGTCTAAACTGGCATATAGGTTAGGATTTCACATCCGCTTGCTTTTTGCATGACCTTATGACTATTTCATTTTAACCTTAGGTACGAACCCATTCCATGGTATCACAGAACCTTCATGCTGTTGTTAGAAGTGGTACTATGTGAATGGTAGAGCTTTCCTATACATGGGTGTCCTAGTTAGTTCCCCTTTGTATTTGGTACCCATGCTGTGAGTCCTCTCTTAGATCCAAGAGTCCTCTTTATAGTATCGCCATGACTTTGAGCAAGAGCTTCATACTCCTCTTGATCTTTTTGCTGGCCTATTTCCTCAGGACTCCCTTATGTCAAGTTGTAATTGCATTATCATGAGCTTTTCCTGCCTCATTGAGCCTTATGCTAGCTTCCCTGACTTTGAGTATCATCCATATAGCCCGAGCTTGTCTCATATCTAGCCACACAGAGCCATTTTGTATATCCTTTGCAGCTTGATTCCCTATTTTTATTGAGAGGGGACTTTCCCCCGAGTGTCGTTATCCTACACATGTGCCCTTGCATTGAGCATAGGTATGTTCCGCTGCTTGGAACTAGTTTGTTTTCCCATTGACACTCGTCTCCTCCTAGTCTGTAACTTTAAAGCAATTTTATTCTTTTTCAAGCTTTTCAAATATTTGAAAAAGTCCAAAAAAAATTAAAAAACCAAAAATATGGACAAGGAAAGACGTTATCTTTGGCAGCAGTCGAGTCGTGTTTCCTTCGAACAGAGCACTATGTATTACATCCATTGGTTGGGTTAATAGTTTGACTTTAGGAGTTGTACTCGTTTATCTGATTTTATCTCCACCAACTGGTTAAGCTTCTAGTCCCTATGGAGCCTCTGTCAATGCCTCCTGTGTCGCAGATATGTCCTAGTTTTGCATATCGAGTCTATGATACCTGCATTCAGTCACCATTCACCTTTATGGTCCTATTCGAAGGAAGTTGGAACCTGAGTCGGCCATTCCGTTGTTATCTTGACTTTGCATGTCGACCATTCCCAGTACAATTACTGGTTTGTGCACCTTATGATCAAGTCCTTCCACATTATATAGCTTTGTTGAGTACCTCGTGTTGGATGATGGGGGATGCCTTAATGCCCCCCTTCCAGTGGATTTCATCCCATTGACTTCAGATCATTTATTCTAGGATAGGAATCTAGAGTCATTTTTGAGTGCCTTGAGACTTGCAGTCATCAGTGGCAGGTTCTCTCGCCATCGATAGTTTTTTGGGAATACATCAATGTCCCCTGATTGAAGGATTCTCTCAAGTGTTCGACCTCAACACATTTATTCACACTTGTTAGTTTGCACTCTAGTACCTTGATTCCCATTTTCATTACCGGTGGGTGATCTCACGTCTATTAACGGTATACATCAATGACCGGTAATTAGACGATGTACTACTATGTTCAACCTCGACACCTTTATTCACATAGTATGACATGTACTCGTAGCAGTGTGTGTAGAAGACCTTCCAGATTGGTGGCATCTCTTATATGCTACCTCCTTGATCATGCCAATGTTCATGAGATTTTAGCTCTCGGGACTTGATTCCAGTATATGTCAGGAATTTCCATCCATTATGGAGATCTCGATCCATTATATATCTCCATCCTTCATGGAGATCATGATCCTTTGTATATCTTCATCATGGAGATTCTGATCTATTTATATTGTACGTGGCGATGACCACATATGTCATATTGTATCATGCCTATTCATGGCCATTGTACTCTTATGTATCCGGGGACTTCTATATGTACTTGCAGTTATATGCAGAGTTGTATCATTGTATTATGTTGATTGGGTGGTTGGTATTCCACTGGGTTCTTCATCACTTCACTTCTAGGATGGACTTATAATGTATTTCGGCCACCATATGACCCCTCTAACCTCACACATTAGGGGGCATCTGTTATAGCTGATTTTACCACACATGGTGAATCACAGTTGTATGGCCTTCCCTGTCCCTCTGTAGACTCCTTAGACCACATGGACCATTTTTGTTCCTTTGATGTTTCCAATATCATCCCTAAAAACATGCAAAAATTGCCATATGCGACTTTTAAACCATTTCTCACATATATACGTGGGTTTGACCCCTAAAACCACGTGCATCGGGATGTGTGCAAAAGGCCAAATTCTTTTGGAGTTTTTCTTGATGTGGATCCGACTCACTTCTCTCCTAGCCTTCCTTATGCCTTGAGATCGCTCAAATTCGACCTTTCATTACCCCATTGAAGAGCTATATAAGGAACCCTTTGGATACATTGAAGGCATGAGGAATTGAGAGCAAGAGAACTATAGTCCGTTGTTGCCAGAACTTGTACTTGAGTCTACATCCCTTTGTCCCTTGGAGCACTTTTGTGTTCTTCCCAAGCTTTCCCTTTGCTTGTGAGCTTGTTGTCGAGAGATGGAGGATTGAAGTGGTGGAGGCCCAAGTGGGGGGCTCAGTTTCTCCAATTCGCAGACATGTCGACAAAGGTTGTATTCATTGTAATATCTAATTTTATATTAATAGAAATATCATTTCCTATCCAATAATGTGTATTTGAATGAATATTTGATCCATGGATGATTTCAAATGCTTATATGTTATTGATTATATATGCTAGAGTAGGTCTAACACGATTATATATAGCATGCTTGTCTTGTTTATTGAATGTTGAGGAAGTAATTTATCAATTCAAGCTGGATTTGGAAAGCTCAACGGGGATCTACATCAATCGTTCGGAATAAGGTACGAATTGAGATCCTTTGGTGTTATATATTTGGTTTCTCTTGCATATAGGAAAGGATTGATTTCTGGATTCAAGCTGTTTATTGTGGTACCCCAAGCCATAGGAATTTCTCTTCGTAACACTTACTATGTCAATCATGTTATTGTTTATGCTTTGCTTTAGAACTAGTATAATATAGAAACAACACTTGTAACGTTTCTACTTTTAGTTCGACCTTATGATAGAATTTTTTAGATAGTGAAACTATCTTATGTTACACATAGTATTTTGTTATAGCCTATTATTATAAACCACAACTCAGTATAGTATGGTAACATTACAATAGCAATTGCATTATGGTTGCAAACCTAATACTGTGTACACAGCTTGTCCACTAGCTGTGTAAGAAGATAAATACATTTGTAAACAAATCAAACATGTTGGTATTGTCCACGACTAGTAAGAGAGAATTAGAATAGGGATATGTCGTAAATACAAAATCTTTCATAAACTAATAGCTCTAAATTTTCACATAAAACTCGTTGTTGATAAATGAAGGAGTCTTCACAGAGACTGAAGACAAACCTCAATGCAACAGTTTCTCTTATCAAAACTATCGACTCATGGTAAACTTTATCTTGAAAAATATAGGATTATGTCCATACATAAAGAGTAATGCACTTGAGCTTTTAAACATGACAATAGCAGTAATATCATAATACAATAGAAATATTTTATGAAAGGATCTTGAGCTCTATGCTCACTGCAAGAATCTATAACTGACTAAGTACTATAATCTTCAAGACAAAAAGAAAACTTGAAGTAACTCAATCTTGTAAACAACATTAAATATGATAAGGATAAAATTCATTATGTCTAAATTGGAGATACTATCATAGATCCAAAAACAACGAAGGAATTTACTTTACCTCATCGGGATATTGCATTTAATAATCAAGTTATATACTATCATCTTATCATGCTTAAGAAGTACATCTCGACTTAGTTCAAAATAAACTCCTACTTGATCAAATGCTTACTTGCTAAACCTGTAAGAACCAACAACCCATTGAGTTAGTAGAATGCTAAGTAAGCCCCGATTTCAAACATGGTTTCTCACCTACTTGGAAAAAATTAAATCATTAGTACATCTAGCAACAACTAAATGCAAGTCCTTTTTATATAACTTATAAAAAATAAAGTTGTATTAGTTTTTCTGTATTTGAAACTAATCATTACAAAATGTTAAACTGTTTCATTTTCCGCTAACCACTAGCAGTTACTAAACTGTGATTTCAGACATTATATGTCACTTTAAAAATTTAAAATTTTTATGAAATTTTGGGGTTATGACACTCTGTCTCCTCCCCAACCCCCTAGCGCATCCCCCTCTCTCTATCACACTCTCACTACCCCTAACACCCCCTCTCTCTCTCTCCCTAAATTACT
>LPNX010293979.1:130924-170698 GCA_001517045.1 Pseudotsuga menziesii
TCTCTATCTCTCGCTCTCACCCCTCCACTCCACCTACCCCTTAGGCCCACCCTTCTCTCTCTCCCAACCCATATCCTCCCAACCCCTTCTCAACTCTTTTGACTAAGTTAAATTGAATATTATTAATATCATGCTTCATTTTAAATTTACATATTGTCTGCACGTTTTGCAACTAATAAACACATGCATGTTTTGTATAGTAAATTGTGCATGTGTTTTTTACAACACCAATTTTTTTAAGGAGGAAAAGGAAGTTTGAATTTAAATGAAACACACTCGCAATCCTTACCACCTACACCGAGCCTCATCATGTGTTTAGGTGTCATCCCTCTTCCTATGTGTCTACTTCAGAGTTAGATTCAGGTTAACCAAACCTGTGCTATGGAATATGGTAAACCATAGCTAATTGGTCATTTCATCCACTTTCTCAATATGCTTGTGGTTTACCACTCATTACAATATGCTACAAACAATCATTTTTTATGAAATTTTAGACCCAAATATCATTTGTTTTTAAAATTCCAAATATGTAATTTGAAAAGAAAAAAGAAAATTATGTCATTACTCCTTAACTCAAAGAACACATTGTTAGTGTTTCTTCCATATCTTTTTATTTTCTGAAGCATTTAAAAAAATTATATGTTGCACCACTAGATAGAGAGCTCTACATTCTATAAAAATACCATTTTCATGATCATTGCATTAATACCTTTGAAAGTGGGATCCACACTTACGTACTGTTTCGAGGTTTGGTCGCTTGGATAATTAAAAATAAATTAAAATTACTAAATTTATTTTGGAAAAATAGTGCAGCATTAGTACAATTTGTTCTCTATATGTCTACCTAATTTTGTAGGTTGATTCCATCAATTAGAGACCTTTATAGGTGGGACCTAGAAAGACATATACCTTATCATTTGACCTCTTAGAAAATATCAAACTTGGAATAGTTATGAGCAATTTCCTACATTTCATCTCTTTTACTCAAAGCAAGATTTGTTGTGTAAGTTGAGGGATACGTGTTTTATTGGGATATGCATTTTATTGCATCTAACCCATCAAAAGTGACCCTCATTAACTTACATCAACTTCTTAATAAACTTAAAGACCTACTTATTGCCTTCCTTCTCCCCCAAAAAGATGACAATTCCACATCCTTTGCCAACACTCAATCTCAAATCTTTCCTTTTTGTGTTAAGAGTGTTGTTTTCCCCTTACTATCATATTATTACAATGAGATATCAATCTTGATTCTAACCATTAATCATTTGTATTTATTTTTTCACATTTTCATTTCACATATTTCTGATCAAAATATTTTTGAAGGGGTTTTCAGAGGAGATTTCTTTTGCCAAAGGAGTTTTTTAACAAGAAATTTTTCTTCTTATTTATTTCCAAGGGGTACATTCAAAGAGTTTTTTCCCAAGGAACATTTTCCAAAGATTTTGTGTTCTAAGGGATTTTTGCAAAGGAGTTATTTCTTTGCAAGGGGTTTTTTCATAGAGTTTTTTTTCCAAGGTATTTTTGCAAAGTAGGTTATTTATTTGCAATGGGTTTTTCCAAAGAGTGTTTATTGCAAAAATGTATTTTTCTTCTTGTTTCTTTCCAAGGGGTACATTCAAAGAGTTTTTTTCCAAGGCACTTTTGCAGAATATTTTGTATTCTAAGGTATTTTTGCAAAGGAGTTATTTCTTTGCAAGGGGTTTTTTCAAAGAGTGTTTTTTTCCAAGGTATTTTTGAAAAGTAGGTTATTTCTTTGCAATGGGTTTTTCCAAAGAGTTTTTTTGCAAGGTATTTTTGCAAAGGAGGTTTTTTTTTTCCAAAATATTTTTATAAGTTGTTTTTTCAAAGAAGGTTTTTTTTCAAAGTATTTTTTCAAAGAGGTTTTTTTTCCAATGGTTTTACAAAGAATATTTCTTTACAAGGTGTTCTTATTTTTTTCCAACCGTTTTTTCGAAAGGAGATTAAACAATCATGGGCAATAAGAAAAAACATCAAAAAAAGGTGATCGTAAAGGTGATGACGATGCTAATAAGGGAAAACAAAAACTCAGAAATAGAGCCAAAAGAGAAAGGGTTGCATAAATTGAAAGAAAATTATTGAAGATATAAGAACAGATTTACATGATACTGTTGATGAAATGGAAATTGAAAATAGGGTACAAGAAGAGTAAATTGAAGTTGAAGAGACCATTGTTGAAGATGTAAATATTGATTTACATGCGAATGTTGATGAAGTCAATATTGAAGATCAAAATCAAGATCCAGAAATTGGACCTGGTATGTATATATCATGTATTTTCCAAATTCATTTTTTATAATGAATTGTCTTTTTGGACGTATGTTAAATTAAATTTAACTTGATGTATAGATACTTTCACCATTGATGATGAAATGTTAGAAGACATTGATTGCGACAAATATGGAGAAAAAATACCCATACATGTTGCATGATATCATGCTACAAAAATTTATAATGATATTCTCAAGGATTGTTCAATAGCAGGACATGCGCAAATTTTGAGGTGTTTATTGGTGTCCAAGAAGTTAGAAGTTGCTACGTCATTATTGGCTATTCAAAAGGTGACAAAAGAGTCGAAACTAAAACATAATGTGATAGAAAATATAGGTGATGCAATAAAAAAATTTGGAAAATCAAGAAAGAAAGATACCAGTGCTGCACGTAGAGCAATTTAGACAGCAATTGTTTCAGCTAGTACTAGACAAAAACGTTTGACAACACAACTAGAACAAGAAGTTGGAACCTCAAGAAATGCATTATACAAACATAGAAAATTCAGAATGCAAATAGATGAAAATGATGAATTTGCTTGCTGAGAAATTATTTGTAGACAACCTTACAAAGATATAATGGGAGTAGGTGTTAAAGATATTGTACAGAAATATTGGTTGGCACATGCTCGAGTTTCACCAAATTCAAGGGATGTGATACGACAAAGAGTATCACGAAATGTATATGAAATTTGTCCAAAACATATAATGGAAATGACACAAGTACAACTGTTCAATAAATTCAAGGAGGATCATCATGGAATTAATATGTCGATCACCACATGTGTGCAACAAAAACCATGGTATGTTAGACCTATTACTATACGTGACACATGTTGTTGTCATTATCATGTGCAATTTCAATTATATTACGACACGTTTCTTGAATTTGGTAAAAAAAATTGGACAAATTCACCACCTCCACCCACAATACGTGAATTCATATCTCAAACTCTATGTGAGAGAAAACATGATGAAGTATTTTATAATAAGAAATGTGTCAATGGAAAACATTATCATCATTGTGGAAATATGGTTTTATTCCACAATAAATACCCTATCGATAATTATCACTCACTTTCAGATGTAACCGATGATTGAAGAAGATATGAATACAACAATTATTCTACAAGTTCTAGTGATGCACTTTCCAAAAGAATTGATTTGCGAGAAGATAAAATATGTGTGACATATTTTCTCAAGAAATTTGAAAGTGAAATTTATAAATACACCAAGCATTCACATAGAGCACGATGGAAAGACCTTCAATTCAAACATTCCCATGAAATTTTTCTAACCAGGACAATTTTGTTTGTGGTTGATTTTGCAGAAAACTACACATTTGCTACACAAAAAGAGATTCAAAGTGAATACTATCATTTTGACCAAGTTTCGATATTTGTCCATGTTCTATATAAACATTCTCAACAAAATGTTGATGGCATTGAAACCACATGTGACAATAAATATGTGATTAAAGAATATCACTTTTATATCAGCGATGATCATACACACGATACACATTTTGTTCAACATTGTATTGAAAAAAAATATTATGATTCACTAAAAATATTTGAAGTTAAATTCAATGCACATTAGATATGGTCGGAAGGATGTGCAGGACAATTTAAATCTTCACGATAATTTTTTTGGTTATGTCGACTTCATAAAGCACTGAACATTAAACATCGCTGGAATTTCTTTGAAACTGGACATGGAAAAGGTGAACATGATGGTGCTGGAGCATGCTTAAAAAGAGCACTTTGAAGATGGAAAATGAACCATTATTCTAGACGATTTCATTCATTTACAAAGGTTGTCCAATGGTATAAATCACATCTAAGCCATGATTGTAGTCAACAATCAAAAAATGTACACAGGTATGTACACGATTTTTTTAATTTATATTAATTGTTAATTTTAAAAAATATATGCACTAACATTGAAGTATATGTACACTACCATTAAAAGTTGTCATTTGTGATTTATCATTTATTGTGTATGTTTTTTTGGCTTGTTGGGGTCCAAGATATAAATAGATCAATACCATACGAGGCTAGCACCATACATGGGACTAGAGAAATTCCATCTATTCAAACAAAAGCCTTCTAAAACGTGTTTGCATTTGACAGTAGAAAGCAATCATGTTTTTTTTATATTTGCACTGAAAATGTTGAATCTACAGAAGTTTGTGAAAACATAATGAACAACTATGTAAAACATTGGAAACACACAGAGATTAATCCAAAAGGGAAAATGCCACTAGCAAGCGTGTAGAAGAATTAGAATAAGAAGAAATAGCAATATCATCTGATGGCGATAAAATTTTAGATCTTGTTAGAGAAGGTAATGGTCTTGTTGATTGTTCATTGTTGTCCATCACCTTATGTGTATATAGTCAATTTTTTTGACTTAAAAATCTCTAACGCCAATTGTAATTTGCACAAGAGATGTTTTCATTATGATTGCACCTTTAGACAACAACGAAAATGTAAAATATTATTTGATGTGATGCATTGAAGGAAATATGAAGTTATTGGAGGACTACGATGACAACGGATTTACATACGAGAGAGGATCCATCATTTTAAAAGGTTATTTTTTTCAGCAGACTCATATGACTGAAAATTATGTCTACTTTCAGGATTATGAACTTGATGTTATATGTTGTCAATATAGTCATTTAGTATGTGCATATCGAATAAAATTGGTACAAGCTCCATCGAAAAAAAACTTAAAAAATAAAAAATGGAAACTGTCCAAATATGACCATGAACGGATAACTGAGGACGGCATCCCATTGCGATGTTTTTAACTATATAATTTCTTGTTTTATGTTGAGATTGGCTATAATGCTCAAAGATGGATTGATGTTTTAGAATTCATAATCATTGTGTACTTAGTCATTTAGTATGTGTATCTCGAATAAAATTGGTACAAGTTCCATCGAAAAAAAACTTAAAAAATAGAAAATGGAAACTATCCAAATATGACCATGAACAGATAATTGAGGACGAAATTCCATTGCGATGTTTTAAACTATATCAAAAATGAAATGATCGACATTTTTATACATGTCAAATGTTGTGTCATTTATATAAAATTCATAACATTCATTGTTAACATTCCTAATGTTTCCTATCAAACTTCCTAAGATTCATTATTCACATTCCTAGCATTACTATCAAAACTTCCTAACATTCCTAACATTCCCCACATTCATTCCTAACAAATTTCCCACGTTCATTCTTAACATTCCTAACTTTCCTATCTTTAGATTGCACCTATCAAAACTTCTTAACATTTATAACATTCCTAACATTTCCTAACATTCATTCTTAACATTTCCTAACATTCATTCTTAACATTCCTAACATTCCCCACACTCATTCCTAACATTCCCCGCTTAATTCTTAACATTCCTAACATTCATATCTTTAGATTGCACCTATCAAACGATCCTAACATTCCTAACATTCATTCCTAACATTCCCCACATTCATTCCTAACATTTCTCACATTTATTCTTAACATTGGATTGCACCTTTCTAACATTCCCCACATCTATTCCTAACATTCATTCTTAACATTAGATTGCACCTATCAAAACTTCCTAACATTCATTCTTAACATTCCTAATTTTCCTGTCTTTAGAATGCACCTATCAAAACTTCCTAACATGCCTAAGATTTCCCCACATTCATTCCTAACATTTCCCACATTTATTCTTAACATTGGATTGCACCTTCCTAAAATTTCTAACATTCCCCACATTCATTCCTAACATTCCCTTTTAACATTAGATTGCACCTATCAAAACTTCCTAACATTCATTCTTAACATTCCTAATTTTCCTATCTTTAGAATGCACCTATCAAAACTTCCTGACATTTATTCTCAACATATCAACACTGAAAATATTTTACATCTACAAACATACATAAATTTAATAATACATACATTCATTCTTAACATTAGATTGCACCTATCAAAACTTCCTAACATTCTTAACATTTCCTAACATTCCCCACATTCATTCCTAACATTCCCTACATTCATTCTTAACATTAGATTGCACCTATCAAAACTTCCTAACATTCATTCTCAACATCTCAACACTGAAAATATTTTACATCTACAAACCTACATAAATTTAATAATACATACATTCATAACATGTAAGTTCAATATACATGTATATAATAATAATAAAAACAATATGTAAGGTCAATGTACATGTATATAATCCAAAAAAACAATCATGGACATGTGAGTTCAATGTACATATGTATAATCCAAAAATAAAGCTCCTTGATGTCCAAAACAACTACAATATATATATATCAACAAAAAAAGAACAATATAAAAATTATCTAAATGGAAGTCCACCACTATCCTCCACTAGGGTCTTTTCTTGGACTCGAACCAACCTGCAACATGTATAAAAAAGATTATGAATATCATAAATTATTTAAACAATTTTAAACTAAAATCAAAACATTGAAATATTAAACTAATATCGAAGAACAATTCAATTACTAACAAAGTTACCTCAAATTCTCTATCATCCATTGGAGTCTTCCCTTTGCCTCTAAAATATGGAAGAGACCCAAGCTAAAACATGTATAAAAGAAATGTATGAATCTTACAAATTATTTTAACTATTTTAAACTAAATACAAATAATTAAAATATTAAACTTACAATTCCACCACTATCCTCCAGCGGAGTCTTCCCTTTGCCTCGAAAAAATAGAAAATACCCAAGCTGCAACATATATAAAAGCAATTTACAAATGTCAAAAATTATTTAAACTATTTAAACTTATATATCATAGAACAATTCAATTATGAACAGAATTACCTCGATACCAATATCCACATCCGTTAGAGAACCTATATCTTTACTACCAATTTCAATATGTTCTCTTCCCTTAAAATTTAAATTTTGTTAATAAATAAATCATAGTGTAACATCCCCGACCCTATGACCGGCGAAGAGGATGCTACTATCACCAAACATATGGGCAAATAGCCCCATGAAGATGAATAGGCATATAGTGCTGAAATAAAAACTTAAAACATAAAACTTGCTAAGAAGCATAAACCTTCACATGCATAGCAGAAGAAAACATACATTCATTCAAGCATACCACATGTTCATCATATTCATTATTCTGTAAATATAAATGCAGAGACAGAATAGTTAAGAATACTCATCTTAAAAAGGACTCGTCCCACAACCAGCTACGTTGCTGCAATGTTCCACCCAACCATAGCCCAGCGTGCTCATCAATCTCTCAGCAACACTGCCACCCCCAAGCTGGGCTTGATTCCTAAAGGAGTAAGGGTCAAAGCAATCTTACACGTAGCCAAGGTACACAAATCAGCCAAGCCCACACAGTAGGGTTTAGCAGGCCATTAAGGAGCTAGGAAAGGATAAATGCTAAGCTGGTGGTCTCAATAGAGAGTTAAAGATGCTTACCCCGGAGCTAATACTGGCTTCTAAGACATCCACACACCCAATACCAAGAATCAGTCCTTTCTCTGCTTCACAGTCCCTCGGACCCTGACCTCCCCTTCCAATACTCTTCAAGGGTTGTGGAGAAGAAAGGCAGCAGTATAACTCTGTCTGAGTGGCTCCAAACACCAATTTTCTCAAGCATACCCCGCCTCTAATCCTACTCTCAACAGTCCGAAGACCAACCACTACACACCATAGAAAAACAAACAGTTCACAACTCTATGAAGAATATGAAGACAACAGGGTGACAACCCCAAACAACAAGGTGAACATGGCTCAAGTCCACAAGACAACTCAGATTTGTTCTTGGCTGTAGCGTGGCCAAAACAACTCAGCAACAACCTAAAGAGGTACTTGCATACACAGCAACCCAAAACTAGGGGAAGACAATACAAAGTCCACAAATGGGAAAGAAGCAAAACTCCCAGCATGGACAGGGGAAAACTTAGCCAATGAATCTCGAAATCAACAGCCGTCCAACATCCATGAGCCCACAGCACACAATTCCTCAATGCAATCACTGAAGAAAGTTACACAGACAGAAAATGGGAAAATAACCGATTCTCAATCTGTGCGTGAGGGGAAAGGACGCGGCCAACAAAACCGTGGAAGAGAACGCCACCACGATCCAATGATGGAGAATAGAACATTACACAGTCTAACAATGGTGGAAAAAGACACCCACTCTCTACGTGAACATGAGGGTGAACACAACCGTAGACTAGAAACTTCGTGAGAGGAGGGAAGAACGAACCCCCCAACAAGGAAATGTAATCCATTTTAACTCCGCCCTGCGTGAGGAAAATGAACAATCGACGATGGGGAAAGTGGACAGAATGATCGACCGTCGTGTCGTGGAGGGAGTGTAGGCATGAGCGTAGTGGTTTCCTGCCAGCCCATAGCTACCCCCACTAACAACAGAAACTAAGCTGGTCGACACATGGCAAACTCCCAATGGCCCCCACGGGTTAGACAACCCCCCCTTAACCTTAGGAATCGTGCCCTTTTCATTTAACCTTGCACCATCGTAGTTGGCTGTAGGTTTATTTTAAATTGATGTGCATACTTACATGATGCCAAAACTATAGTGTGTCGGATAGCACGATGTACCATTGGCAACAATCCCTATTGCTGAAACATAACACAACCGAATCAATGGTGGGGCTTTTGCCTTTAGCTCCACACCACGATTTACTACAATATATACATCATGTACGTTTTAATGCAAACAAGGTCAAAACCGGGGCATTACACATAGTGTAAGCAAAAAAAATTAAGCTTAAGCAATTAACTTAAAACCAAAATAAATAAAAATAAAAATCATTAGCTCACAATAGATGGAAAATCATCTAAAAAGTTCAATTCTAAAGAAACCTGCATGGATAAGTCAAATTAACAATAAGATACATAGTTAAATTTAAAAAAAAGATAAAGATAAAATATCTTTCAAACATAAATATAAATATGTAATTAATAAATATACCTCTCGAAAATGCTCTTCTACATTTGCAACATTTTCACTAGTGGAGACTCGAAAATTATGTTCATTCAACATTTGAGTAAATTGCAACCAATAAACATTTACCTACTGTATTTATTATTATACTTCAAAAAAGCATAATATCATACATATATATAATGTAACAAAAAGTTCAATTCAAAAAAAATAAATAAAGTAAATAGATTGAAAGTACACAAACCTCTCCTATACTTGACGTGGCATTAGATAAGACATCTGAAGCTATATCACGACAAACCTTGGCATAAGCCTTTAGATATTCAATTCACATGCAATCTAACTCATCATTTGTTTTGTAAACAAAATTTTGTCGAATAGTGACTCGAGCCCTCTCTCAACTCAATCCAACATCAACTCCTACAAATGTCAAAGTTAAACCTTTGGCAACATTACGCCTTGCAGTTGTCCCAACTTGTGATGTGGGATCCATCTACAATTTGTAAGTCACAAGCCTAGGTGGATGAGATATCTAAGGTGGAGGTCAAAGAGTAGTGGGATCTCTAAGAGCACCTTTTCGATTGCATATCCTCCCCTTTCCAACTCCATAAAACTCAGAATGAATATCAGTATAGTCTGGCTTCATATTTAAAAAAAAATCGACATAAAAAAATCTAGCAAAATAATTAGAAACCTCATCGTTCCATGAAAACTGACCATAGGCTGCAAGGAACCGATCATATAAATGATGTGCAAGTTCAGAGTGCTTAAAATATTGCACTTTCAACGCTTTACGCTTTAGGCCCTCTTTGAAGTTAAACATTGAGTTGGCATGTTCTCTGGTCACTCTCTCCTTCACAACAGTCCACTTGTCTAGACCCATCACCTGGGCCTTTCTTCTCTGCATCAAGTCAACAAAACCATCTGTTGTTGGTCCAAGATCCTCATATACCTCAATGAATTTTTATAATGATTGAAAAACCATCTCTATACTTTTTTTTGTTCTTTGGAGCAAGATTCAAACTAGAAAGATCGCATTGCATCTTGTCATAGCGAGCTCTGCAGCTTTTAAGGGTTTTTTGTTGAAGACCACTTTCCCATGGAAGATCCTCCGGTAAATCAGATGGATAAGTCATAATGGGTGTACAACCTTCAGCTAGTTGAACATATTGTGTCCTAGTTCGACCTTCATCACCCTATGTAGGATGATGATCCTCTTGCAAACCTTGCTCTGCATCCACGCTTGTCTCCCTTACTCGATCTCCCTCCCTCTCTATAAAATTGCGTGTTGCTTCCGCACTATGCTCTGCTTCAAATACAAATAAAGTTATGTGTAAACACGTACAAACTTCGTGTACACACAAAAATACAATTTATACATGTATTAAAAGATTGATGTTCATACCGACAGAAGGTTGAGATAGACGTTCACCCACAGAGGATAAGGGGGAATCATCTCTACCACTATCACCTCATCGATGATCGAATGAATGTGAACTACACAATAAGCTTGAATTCCAAGGTGAAGTCGACAACCTTCGATTATCATTTGGGACACCAACTCTCGAAGAATGTGATGACCTCCTACGCTTTTGTCTCGAAGACTGCTCTCTTTCCATTTGATATGATATCTACAAGTTTACACAAATAACAACTCATAACATATTCAAATTATACATGTTAATTCCACAAATTCAAAGACCTGGCTACTAAAAAAACTAAGTTTTTAATAAGGACCTAGATATACCTAATATTATCTAATAGTTCTTAAAATGAATATAGCTAATTTATTGTTGGATGTATGAGTAATTAATGTGGGCCAATCTTTAAGTGTTTTTGATGTTTTAAATGAATGGAACCAATATGGTCAAATATTAAGTGAAGGTTACATTTCTTTATGTAAGGAATCAATTTATGAACATGTTAAATCTTAATTTAAATCCTAGATGAATAACTTATTTGATATTTTAATAATTTAAACATAAATTATATCTACAAATATTTTCATTATTCCATAGAATCATAAAAAATTGTTCTCGATTTAAAACTGGTACCTATTTACTTCAAACAAAAACCTATTTTTCCATGAACACAAAAGCAAAAAGCTCTAAACATTGTGAGAGCTTGGAGTGTACTATATATCTTCATTAAGTGATTGAATGAAGTAAACCACTTACAATAACTATTTTTTCAAAATCCTAAATTTAAATGTCTCTTTATCAATTTAAATTTAATTTTAAGTCTCTCTTTATCAATTGTCCCAAGGCAAGTTAAATGTATAGATGTGAGTATAAATGCGCTAGTATCAGATGAAGTATAAGGTAATCTTGTCTATTCTTCTCTCTATTTTTAACAAGAATTGACACAACCAACCTGACAAGCTTCTTCGCTAGAGCTATTAGAGGTAGTTAGTTTTTCTATTTTTTTATAGTTCATGTTTCATTGCTTGAGTTACAAAACCATACAATCTGAATCCTAGCTTTTATAGTTGCTTATGCTCTCAGAGGATAAAAACTATATATTTCTATAAAGAAAGCCTATTTTTTTTTGGTGTTGTGTCTCATTATCATATATAGTTTCTATGCATTCCTAGCTTTCTATCTATTTTATAGTGAGGGATTGGGGTCTTCATAGCCTCATTTCAATATATATCGAGTGAACCCATATAAACAACATTATATTAGCTTGGTTTATTTTATAACTTTAGGAGCTATATGGTAGAATTGAAAATGTATAGTACAATTTAAATGGGAAACCAAAGACTAAAAATAAGAGTGTTATAATGATGTGGGTGTGCATGATCAAAAGCACTACGTTCTGCTTTCAAGTAAGTGTTGTTTTCTGTCCACATGGACAGAGTTCATCTTATACTATAATTTAACAAACACACATGGAACGATATATACAACCAAATTATACTACTATGATAATAACTATTATTTTTTCATTCCCATTCTCTTTTACGTTTATCATAGATTCCATTCTCACTATGTTTATCCGATATTGCATGTTAAAAAAATGTTAAAATGTGCAGATAAACCAAAGTCAGATAGACCGAAATGCATGGTTAGCCATTGGCATATATCTTGGTTGGATCTCTTTTATCAGCAAGATGGCGCATTAGTATTGTGTATTGGAAAACAATTTTAACCATCTAACATTGAGCCCCTTGTAATGTGGTAGCAATTTTTAAAACGTGGCAATAATCACCAACATGTCTTTTACAATTAGAAATTTCATGTCCTTTATGTGCAACGCATATTAAATCAATATTAATGTTGGCACTCACTACTTAGTAAACCAATTTAAACTATTGAAAAATAAATGTTATATTCCAACATACTCTAAGCATTTTGGCTACATTTCATATGGCTATCTTACACTCCAACTATTTATATACATGTTTCCGCGAATTTCAAACTCTCTCCTAATTTACGTACACGAAAATCCAATACAACCAAATTATACTACTATGATAATAACTATAATTTTGCCATTCCTATTCTCTTTTATGTTTATCAGAGATTCCATTCTCACTATGTTTATCCTATATTGCATGTTAAAAAAAATGTTGTTCTTACTATCATAATATGACATTGAAATCAAAAGTCAAAGAACAATGTCGGTTCATGTGGACAGAGTTCATGAACTCTGTCCATGTGGGCAGAGTTCAGGCACTCTGTCCATGTGTGGTGTAAAATAGAAAGTGACAATCTTGTTTTTTTTGTTTTTAAACACCACTTGATTTTTTATAATACAAGAGAAAATTAATTTGCATAAGTGCAAGAGATACCATTGAAGAGTGGAGAATATTATGTGGAACCTAAAGTTGATCTTCAATAATAAAGAGATCTAAATAAAATCAAAATAGGATGGAAAGTTACACGATTTTAATATATTATAAGCATATAAAAAATGCACTCATAAGTCTTACTCAAATTTTCAAATAGAATTTACAAATTACATTTATAAGTTTTAAATATATAGTATATATTATGATGAAATTCTATGTTATATGTATGTAAACAAATTGTATTTCTATTTATGAATAGAAATAATATACTTTATTTGCATATTATTATAAAAGGACATCAACTTAGGTTTTTATACGTTTCAAAAAAAACAAAATAAAATTGAATGGGTATCATTGTTGAAAAAAAACAAAAAAGTGGAGAGATAAAATCTTATGTTAAAGACATAAAGAAACCCATAACCATATGTATAAACAATTACAAAAAAGAAAATCCATAAACATATATATAAACAAGATTTAGTATTAAGACTATTGGCTTAAAGAACACCCATGTGTTGGAACTAGCCACATAAATATACAATTTGGGTAACATTTAATTTATATTATTAGTTGGAAGGAGCATAGTGAAGAAATTACAAAACCTTGGATGCAAAAGTTGTTGGAAGCCAGATTCATGCCGAAATCACAAGACTCGTTTAATTTTATTTCTTGAAAGACTCCATTATAATAGAATTACTTTCTTGAATTCTTATTTGTTTTCTTCTTTAAAATCACATTCTATTTTCAATGTTTGATATTGAAATGTATTTATTTGAAAGATAACTCCATCAACTATCATCTTTTACTCTTTATAATAGAATTGCTACCTTTAATTCTTATTTGTTTTCTTGTTTGAATCAATTTCATTTGTCAAACTTTTTTTTTTACCGGTTGAACATCAAACAACATCATTGAGTATAGTGAAATTACTAAACTATGAGCATTGTTTGAGTTAATTGAGGGGTTTCTATCTGTCATTAAGAAAGGGATAACCCGTTGTCATTTCGACTGGAGATAACAAGTTGATAAAAGGATTTCAGACTCTTGCAATAGTAATATAATAGTAGAATAGTGATATAGTAGTAGAGTAAACAAATGGACACCTCACTTTTATTCCCATGTAGTTTTTTTTGGTGAAGCTTCACAATATTTATATATTGTATATCAAACAAAAAGATAAGATTACAGTGATTTTCTCATCATGTTTCATGGTGGCTTAAGAAGATGAAACCACCATCCTATCTAAGAAAAAATATTAGTTATTTTGTTAAATTTTTAATAAAAAATAATTAATATATTAAATATGTATTTTATATTTGAAAGTTTGTTAAGCTAATATAAATCTAGTATTAGAGGGTATTTTTGGTTTGTTGTTCTCTGTTAATGACATTTTAAGAATTTATTTTCTTGTTAATGGTGTTGTGGTGTTTGTACATTTTATTCAATTAAAATATTTTTCATTCATATACAGTTTCTATTAAAAATGTAAAGATGCGATAAAGGTATAACAATGTCAGTTCATGTGGACATAATTCATGAACTCTGTCCATGTGGATAGAGTTCATGCACTCTGTCCATGTTCATATACAGTTTCTATTAAAAATGGAAAGCTACGATAAAGGTATAACAATGTCGGTTCATGTGGACAGAGTTCATGCACTATGTCCACATGGACACAGTTCATGCACTCTGTCCACATACCTCTTCAAAAAGAATTGTAAGTGAACAAAATAAATCATAAATTAATTTAAAATCAATGTAAAATAGATTTTTGTTAATGCATAATTTTTTTTAATTTTTTATTAGAAGGCATACCTGTTTATTTTTCGCTGTTGAAGACACCGACGAAACTGACCTCGAGCGTCCGAAGCTGAACAACGAAGGAAGCAAAACAAAGCCGATCAACAAAAAAACAAACGATACTTATGAACAAAACGATACAAAAATCTACAAAAATTAGAAAATTAACCAAAAAAACGATAAATTAAATAAAATAAATTAACAAAACGATACATGCGAACAATGTACCACACCGAGAGGACGGAAGGGAGGCGGCTCTCCACACTAAGAGGAGGCCAGAAGGGTGGCAGGGTGGCGGACCTCCACGACAGGCGACGATAGGCGGAGAGGGGACCAGGCGGAGCATGGGACCAGGCGACGACAGACGGGGCGGGGATTGCAAGCAGAAAATGTCAAATGAGGGCCACAACCGACCATTTATGCAGAAGAATTATTTGGCCGAATAATTGTTTAGCCGAATAAACATAGAAGCACGGTCAAAATTACCGGCCAACTATACATTTGCACATATTTCGATGTCTCCGTCAATTTAAACGGCTCACGTTAAACATTATTTGGCCGAATAAAGGATTGATTATTCGGTCGAATAACTATAGTTATTTAGCCAAATAAAAACGTTATTAGGCCGAATAACTTCCGCTATGTTGCTCGGGCACCTGATTCTCACGGAAGTGTTACCCAATTTTGCGTTTTCACCCGTATTCGAATCTAAATCTAATCATCTTGAGCAAAGTTAAATGTAAGAAAATAAATTATTAATTCTAACCATTAATCATTTGTATCCGAATCTAATCCTAGTTATCTTGAACCAAGTTAAGTGTAAAAAAATAAACTATCTCTCATTAGGGTTTAACGATATTAAACCTTATGGCTAGTTATATCAATATCAATTTATATGCCATTTGACACTAAATAATGAACAACTTTAACAAAGTGAATTGAAGTTTGGAACTTTAAGCCTCATACAAAGATGTATTTAGAACCTTGTTTCTAAAGTCAAACCACTTCAGAAATTAGATTATCAATTTTAAAAAATCGACGATACAACACAAACATTTACACAGAAAAGAATGCAAAGGACTTTCAAAACAACGTGATGACTAAATTCATCATTAATGATTGAAATATGGATTGCGAGCCTTTCAAATAATATTTTTATATAAAATGCAATTCCTTATGACACTTACAAACCCAATAGAATGGAACCATATCCTTGTGAAATCAAATCAATCCTAAAGCTATTCCAAAATAATAGTCTGAAAGCTCTCCCAAGTGTGATTATATTTATTGTGTCCAAAAAAAATTCAATGATCTAAACTCATGGTAATGAGTATGCCCTACGACGTTTGGTGTCCAAGGCTTGAAATGTGATATATGAAGTCATAAATAAACCAGGTTTTCAAGGAAAGGTAAGAAATTCAAGGCTGCCAGTAATGTCAACATGGTCACAATCCCATTATTATGGGATTATGTTGCTACGACACGCTCAAGATCTGTCGCTGTCAAATGACTCAAGGCATAGATAACCACACTCAAGATCTCAATCACTATGAGATGACTCTAGGGTTCCTATTTCTTCATAAAGAACCCTACTAGAATGATTATATCAAGATTGACTAAACTTCATGTCTAAACAAAAGAGTTGGTGAGGGGTGACAGTGTACAGAAGATGTGTCCTTTTTCTATGTTACTGAAGAAACAACAAACAACAGTTGGTGAAGGATTACAGTAATGTAGAGAAGATGGGAAGTACACATAAAACTCTTGCCTTAAAAAAAGCTTGCTGAATGTAATAGAATATTTTCGGGTGTCTAATGTAGTTGGTTTTTTCTTTATCTGTTTTCTCTTTTCTCCTATCACATTCATATAGTTTGTGGTTGGGTCAAGTGGATAAGGATCAAATGGCTGAGAGATAGTATGGTATAGAAAACAATTTAGAAACATTTTTTTATTCTTCATATTCTTCTACTTCAACTGATTCAAGTATCATCCACATTTTTCATGTTATCTATTTAAACTATCAGTTACTTTTTATATTCTATTTATATCTCACATTTTTCTAGTTATCTGTTATAAACTGTTAATTATCCGTTCATGAACTATGCGTTATTTATGTCTTGGTACCAATTATCCATTCATTAGCTAACTACAGTGCTTTTTTATATTTATCCTTTTTATAATTATTTATTTCGAATTTCTTTAGTAGATAAAAAAAGTAATCCACCAAAATCTCAGATAAAATATATATATGATTACTTATTCCATTCATTAGCTAACTACCAGTTATTTTTTATATTTATCTTTTTTATTATTATTTATTTTATTTTTTATATTTATCTTTTATTATTATTATTTATTTCGAATTTCTTCAGTAGATGAAAAAGGTAATCCACCAAAATCTCAGGCTAAAATAGCAGTTTCTGTTTTTACTTGGTGTTTAGATTGCTGATGGCTAAAATAACACTTTCTTCCGTGTAGATCTGAAAACAAAATGGCTGTTCAAAAGTCTGAAAACAAAATGCCATAACGTCTGTTCAAAAATTGTGTGTATAGAAACTATACATTGAAAAGAACATCCCAACATTGCAAGGAATCAATTACAAACGTTGAAGACATGAGAGAAATGAAAAGCTTATGAAGCTCAAGCAGAGCAAAGGCAGAGCAAAGGAATGGAGCATATGATCGGAATTGGACCTCCTACATTAACATGTACATTTGTTTTCAACAAGATTACAGAGGAGGCGCGGGCGGACTAACTTTCTAATAGCTTTCTTTCTGGACTATTCCATAGATCCGCTTCCCATAATCTTCTTGTTGCATCTTGAGTTGGCGATAGAAATCTTTAATAAAATTTTCGGCTTTTACGTTGAGGTCATCAGCGCACAGTGCATCGTCGCAGCTCTGCTCAGAGTCCATATCCATGTTCATGCAATCAGACTCTTGGGCGCTGCCATTGGAAACCTCAACAAGGAACAGATGAGGAGCAACTGCACATTGTTCCAGGGAACTCGATCTCCTGTTAGCTGTATCTTCATTGCTTTTTGAAGAAGGGTTTTGCGAAAACAGCGAAGGCAACGACTGACTATCATGTAGTTTGCTGCAGCGGATACGAATCGTCCTCTGGATTTCATTTCCAGGCTTCTGAATCTTCAACTCTAATTTTCCGACTGAATATTCATCCGAACACACTTTGATCAACGGACTGGAGGGACGAAGAATCCCAGATTTAATTGCAAGACTGACAATAACAAGATTCAAAAGAATATACATATAAAATGGGCAAGGGCTAATCCAGCAGCTTTGCTTCGAGTTCAAAATACCCAGAACAATCACAACAAATTCTGCAACCAACTGGAGCCGACGAATAACAGACGAAAGAAAGGCAAGGGAAAGGGAGAACAGAAGCCCATTCATTATGAAAAGAATCAGCCCACTTGTAGCTGTTGTCCTCCATTGCACAGAGGATTTTATACCTTTAATTCGAGACAAAAGCTCATGATCCATTCAGTTAGCTTATCCAAAATATACAGATATCTGAGAGAATGAAAAAAAAAACAAGTAATCGATCTCAAATTCTGTCAAGAATATGAAAAAAAAATTACTAGAGCCTTCCTAAACCAGAATGGAATTGCAAAATAAATAGTTAGTGATCTGAGCTGGTGATACTGAATATATAGATAAAATGGGACCATTACCAGTATGTTTTCGTTATCAATAACTCGTCAGACTACACACCAACCGGACCTGATGTATTATCTGTCACTGTGTCCTTCAAACATATTAAATTAAATTATACTATTCTTCGTCTGTCGTCCTTTACATATCTCAATTGAATTAAATTAAATTAAATGGACATTTGGATATGCAGTCACTGTAACTACTATACCTACTATCATTAGTTTAAATTTTAGATGTATTTCACTGTAAATGCGATTAGACAAAAGCCGACAAACTCAGCAAGATCCTCCTCCTCCTTCGCAGACCGTACGCTCATCAGGAGACACAGCGTGTTGGAATCTGAAAAGCGACACAAGTTGTTCCGTTTTCCCTTGGCATTCTAAAGCGGTTGACAAGCTGCCACTGTCCTTGTCTTTTTATCCCGTTCCAAACAAAACGGCCTTTACCACTAGCATCGGTAGCATCAGTTGTGGGGATGCAGTTTTTTTTGTTTTTTTTCTAAACCTTGAGAACCTTTCCAAATTGTTTAGTGAGCATGGTTAACTGTCTTATTTGGATATTAAAATTATGAATTGGGGCTAGTCTTACAGGCTTTTTCTGGGATGCAGCTTGCATATACCACACTTCCTTCGGAGCAACTATCACACTCCAAAGTTAGGCTCCACGGATGCAATTATATAGAAAATTAGAGCATTAACTGATTGGAAAAAAAGTGTTATGGTTAGAATTTGGTTATTGGAAAAAAAGTATTATGGTTAGAATTTGGTTATTGGAAAAAAAGTATTCTTGTTAGAATTTGGTTATGTAAAATTAAATTTCTTATGGATTTGGGGTTGAATGGGGTTGAAGGCACCAGTGAGTGTGGATGATTGATAAGGGTTAATGGTTGGTACAATGGAAGTTTAAATTTTTATAGAAACCTTATGTAAAGTGAGTTTGGATGATTGATAAGTTTAAAGGTTGTTACAATGGAAGTCTAAATTTTCATAGAAACCTTCTGTAACGTTTAGGTTAGTTCCAATCTTAAAATTTGATGATATGTTAAAATTGCATTTTGTCCTCTAGTGAAAAGGTAGAATTTTAATTATTGTTTCAGTTTGAATTAATTGAGAGGTAAGTAAGATAAGGTGTTTAAGATCAATAGATGACACATGATATGTTGAAATTGCATTTTGTCCTCTAGTGAAAGGTAGAATTTTAAGTACTATTTTTTGAATTAATGGATAGGTAAATTAGATAAGGTGTTTAAGATCTATAGATAACACATGCCATATGTTGAAATTGCATTTTGTCCTCTAATAAAAGGTAGAATTGCTTAAGTTGTAGGATTGCAAGAGGTTCTAATTTCTTGTACAAGCTTAAAGTAAGGTGTTTAGGATAGGTTGAAATTGTCTTTTTTTTTTTCTATATCTAAAGAGTGAGATTTTAGAGCTATAAATTCTAGAGTCAAACTTCCACAACCTTAGAGTTTTTAGTGGGAGAGATCTTTGGCCTAAAAACCTCTTGTATAGGTGAACACATGCTCAAGGCTTTGTTTTTGGCTATATGTTGAGCATGAGCATTCTTTGGACAAGGTCCTTACCTTTTTTTTTTTTTGTAAAGTGGAGTTTGAGGAAGTGTTCTTTATAAAACCTATATGATATGGTATAACATTCAAAGTGAACTTTTAAGAAATAACTCAACACATTACAATGAGAATGGCATTCACAATGATCATCAAACTAAATTATATTTGAAGCAAGTTGTTTGAGGAAGCAAATCAGTAGCTCAACACATTACAATGAGAATGGAACTGGGGATGATCATTAAGTTAAACAAAGTTTGAAACAAATGGCATCAAGGATGGTTACTAAACTAAACCAAGATTTTTAAAGAAAAAAATGATTGTAAAGTTAGTAACTCAACAATGATCAATTAAAGTTTATTTTTATATCTAAAATGTAAATTGAAATAAGCTATTCAAAACAAAAATACCAGTATATCCCTTTAAGAATAATAAAGTTATCAAAATATACTATGTTTCTATCCATAAACATTGAAATGTAAAACATCATTAATATTAGCATAGATTCATTTTAAACCCATCTATCAAGCACCTGAATGATCCAATTCTTAAAATATACATTTTTTTACCATTTAGATCCTTCTAATTACTCGATAGATCTCACTTTAAAATAAATCTATACTAATATTTTTTTAAATCTATATAGAATTTGTATTTTTTTATTTTTCATTTTTTACTCTTTTTTATTTTTTAATAACACTTTCTAACCAACACTTAACCATTTTTATAATATGTTAAAAATAATAATAATAAAAAATTAAATTACCATTCCACCACACAAATCTATGATTTATGGAAAAACTTTAAACATCTTTTACATTTCTACTAAAACTAGAAGTGTAGAAAACCTTTAATCATAACTGAAATTTATGTCCCCACAAAATTAATTTACACCGAGGCCCTACGCGCCATCAGTGGCCGAGATTTACTATTATATACTTTGTTATATAATTAGGTGGTTTTCAAACGGGGATGCTTTTTCTTCACTACTCTCCGCTTCGTTCGAGGTACTCGATTACTTCATCCCCGGGGGCCCGGATCCAATGCGAGCAATAGCATATTTAAGAAAGATGTGGATCGTGTTTTATTTTTACGATGTTTACATGTGCATGTGCGTCTGGGTCCAATGTCTATAATCTCTCTCTCAAATCCGCGGGGTATTTTTTACAATGTTACTAGAGTTAACCTAATTATGCCTCCAGTAAGGGCTGATGGTCAAATAATTATGCCAGCTTCTTTTCCACCCCTTCATCCTTTATACATGGCCTTAATTCTATTATTGGTTGGACTTCAACTCATGGTTCCCCTTTGGGATTTTGTGGGCCCATTTCCTATCTATTCAATTTCTACTTGCACGGTTCTAAAGATAAAGCTTTCATCTCTTGCACCAAGACACAATTTAAGTTTATTATTTGTCAAATCCTTGGTCGTTTAGGATAGGTTTTACTATGTGCAAAGCACGTGGAGGCACTTTAATATCAAATTCCAAATAATATGTATCACACTTTAATAATAATAATACTTCTTTTCTTTTTAATAAGTATATTTTATATAGCTAAAATAATCCTTTATCCAAAAGGTATCCAAGAGTATAGTACTTTTCTTAGTTCAACGGGTTTCCACTCTATTGTCAACACAAAAAATGCTATAAAATGAGTGTGGGGACTATGCACATATATATGAATAACTATGGACGAATGGTAAGACTCCCCTGGCTCTGGTCTGGTGTCTTCTCTCTGGCCGGATGGCCCTGGTGTGTCGCGCCCGGGGTTTTGGCAACCTCTTGATTTGCTTGTGTCTGAGCTGCAGAAGGATTTCCTCTTTGCAGTGGCCTTTCTTTGCGGTTTTTTAATCATTTATTTCTGTTCCCTCCGCACTACCCTCTGTACACCTTTGGCTTTAACTCACAGGCTATAGAGACTTCACAGCTTCTTCATCCCGGCAACCTGAACCTGATTTCCTTGAGCAGCTGGGTCTGTTTCTTGAGTGGCCACCAGGGTTTCCCCTCGAAGGTCTTGTCTTCACATGCTCCGAACTTGACAACTGGAGTCCATCCTCCTCGTAGGAGGACTAGTACCAACCAGTGGAAAAAAGTGGGAATAAATGATTTTTAGTCGGGTCTGGAATGACTTACACCTGCTGGATTAAACTGAACCTGGACAACAAGGTTTGAACGAAGGACTCCTAGGGTTCTAGCACTCTTGGCTTGGACTAGGGCAGTCCCTCAGTCTCGGTCCATAGCTCTTCGCTTGGTTCGGTATTGTTTTTTGGGTTACGTAGTTTCTTGGCTTCTCTTCGTTTTCCTTCGCCGGGTTTTCAGGGTTCCATTGACTCTGTAGGTTTCCCCACATTTGTGGGTGTCTTCTTTGTTTCTTGTCAGCAAATGGGACCCCTGTCTCCTCTGTTTGTCAGCGCAAACACCCTCGTTATCACCTTTAGGGTTGACTTTCGCAGTTCATGTATCTTTTTACTCTGGAACCTTCCACGATTTTCTCGTCGTGACGGTCCCCTCCGAACCTTTTCTGGAACCCCTCCTTGTGGCTGTCCCCTTTGAACCTTTTCTGGAACCCCACCTTGTAGCTGTCCCCTCCGTCCCTGTCTTTTATAAAATGGAAGTTGAATTGAACGAACATTTACCACCTTCTCTTCCACTTCATCGCCGGCGCAGAGCAGCGAAAGCCCACAAAGTTTGAGAAGGCAAGTTGCGGTACGTTCTCGGAAGAGACATTTTCCTAGAAAGAACTGAAGCTATGTGCACCCGTGCCCTCATAGGCAGGTTGGAATAGACACGGATGGGTAAGGAGGAATGGCACACCTGGGCTATAGAGACTTGGAAGCCAATCTTTAACTATACCCCCACTATCAGCTTGCTGGCAAGAGGATGGATTGTGATAGTTTTTTTAGAAGAAGCTCACGCACTAACTGTACTAAACTCCTTCTGGCGCATACAGAAAGGTTCTCTGGTGCTGGACCGCTGGCATGTTCATTTCGACCCTTTAAGAGAAAGGGTAAAGAAACGACATCTTTGGGTTCTCCTCCCGGTTCTGCCGTTGCCATTATGGAATCGCGAGATTATGGAAGGCATAGGGAATACCATTGGGCGTTTTGTGGCTGTTGAAGACAATTTTCAACACACATTTGACAAGAGAATGGCTAAAATCATCGTCGAAATGGATTTAGTTTCAGGCCTCCCAGCGGATATAGAGATCTTATGTCTCGAACGCAGCATAAATCAGCGTTTGGACTACCTTAACATACCATTTCTCTGCAGCAGTTGCAGAGATGTTGGCCATCTGCGCAGAACTTGTCTAGTGTTGAGAAAAGGGCAATTGTCTCTCACCTCAACTCCTCTTTCGGACCGGGCCTGATCACCTTTCCAGAGTTCTCCGGACACTCGTATAATTGAGCCAACAAAAGGTATGCTCTCTCAAGCTTGCTCCTTATTTGATGATGCTACTGAACAAGAACTGTTAATCTTAGACTTCGTCAAGGCCACGGGCCCTTCCTCTTTTTTTATTAAGCACTTTGATAGTCGGGACCTGGAGTCCTTGGAGTCGTCTCCTCACCCATCCTCTGAACAGTCTCACCCGGGGACACATACCTCCTTTGCAGCTCACCTTATAGGCCAGCCCTCAGTGGAGACTTCCCCCAACCATGATATCATTGCCTCTCATCAAGTCCACCACCCTTCAGAGGTTATGCCTCCTCTATTCTCTGAAGAGGATTTTCCCCCACTGTCGAGATCCGGACACACCCCATCTCCATCACCTCTTCATAGCCCAACTTCCACTCCTTCCTTTGCTGACCCTTCTCTACAAACCTCACTGGATATCTTCACGGACAGAACGCCTCTCTCCCCCTCAGTCCTTCCATTGGACTCCATCCATTTTCAAAATGTTACTGTTAGAAGAAGATCAAAGAAACCTCCATCTTCCACTTCTGACTCTACCCCACAAACCCTCCCTTATACCCCTCTCTCCACCCGTTTAAAATTTGTTGCTCGAAACTCTCTATCCTCACCCGTACGGGCCCTTAGAGCAAAGTCACCCGGGTCTTCGGGTTCCTAATGAAGATCCTAACCCTAAATGTCTGTGGCCTAGGAGACTTGGCCAAGCATAAAAGTCTCCGTAACCTTTTTGTTTCTCTAGCCCCTAACATTATCTTCCTCCAAGAAACCATGACAAGATCACACCTAGCTATCTTGTCTTTCTCAAAGCTGCGTCCGGGATGGGAATACTGTGCGTTAAGTGCCTCCGGACTCTCGGGGGGTCTCCTTGCATCCTGGAACCCTTGTTGTCTCAGGATCAAAGCTTACAAAACCGTAGCTGGGTTACTTCTTAATGCCAAAGTTTGGGGCACCTCTCTGGGGTTCCATCTTCTCAACTACTACGGGCCCTACAATAGCAGGGAATGTTTCTGGGATTTGGTTGTTAAAGGTGGTCTACTAAATCTTAATAACCTGATCTTAGCTAGCAATCTAAACCTTATGATAAACAACTCTGAGATCTGGGGAGAAAAAGCTCGTTTAGACCCACTTGGCCCCTTCTTCACCAACCCGTTTTCCTCTCACCAGCTTGTTGATATTGCTCCTATAGTAGCCGGTCCCACCTGGCATAACAGTCGTTCAGGTGCTGATGGCATTAGCAAGCATCTTGGTAGATTTCTTCTATCCACAAATTTACTAGAACACTTGCCTTTGTACAGATCCTGAACTCACCCCTTGACTATTTCAGACCACTACCCAGTATTACTGGAATGGAAGGAGGACACTGTGCCCAAAAAATTTCCTTTCAAATTCAACCACTCTTGGCTTACTTTTGAGGACTTTGGAGAAATGATTAGAAAAGAGTGACCCCACCTTACCCCTGTTTCGGCCTTCTCCGGTATGGAGTCTTTCTCCGGGAAGCTCAGACATTTGAAAAAGAAGATAAAGGAGTGGACTCTCAACAAATCCATAGAGTTGAAGGACAAAAGCTCACTATATGAGTCTAAAATCCACACTCTTCTCTCCCCCTCCCCCTCGAGCATTCTCTCTAGCGAGAATCTCTCCATTTTAAATTCCCTCCATTCTGAGCTTAAAAAATTGAGAGACCATGAGGTCCTCACAGCCAAACTCAAAAGCAGAATGACTTGGGCCTCATTGGGTGACTCAAACACTAAATTTTTCCATGCAGTGGCTACGTCCAGGAAAAACCATAAATCGATCTGGAGTTTAGAGGATGAGAGGGGCTTTCTATTTGAAAATGATCAAGGTTTAAAGGAGTTAGGGGTGAGACATTTCAAAAAGATTTTTAGTGATGATAATCTCTCCTCTATCTCAGCTTAGATGAATATCATCAGACTCTTCCCTTCCTTTCTCTCTCAGGAAGATCGGTCTTCCTTCACATCTAAAGTATCTTTAAAAGAAGTGGAATCCACTCTCAAGTCTTTCAAGAAAGAGAAAGCGCCTGGGCCTGATGGTTTTCCTATTGAGTTCTTTCTTGCCTTTTTTGACTTAATGGGAGAGGAGCTAGTGGAACTGGTCGAAGATGCTCGTATATCAGGTAGAGTCCTTCCTTCACTAAACTCAACCTTCATCACTCTTGTCCCTAAATCAGATAAACCTACAACCTTCGCTGATTTTCGTTCGATCTCCCTGTGCAACCTGATATATAAACTTATTGCAAAGGTCATTACCCTTCGGCTCAAGCCCTTTCTGGACCAATTTGTTACCCCGCAACAGTTTGGGTTCCTTAAAAATCGACAAATTACGGAACCTTTAGCCATTACCCAAGAAGCCCTTCACTCTGTCAGATCCATAAATAAAAGTGCTCTCGTTCTTAATCTAGATCTGACAAAATCCTTCGACAGAGTTAATTGGACTTTCATCAGGCTTATCCTCTTACAAATAGGCTTGCCTTTAGAAAGTGTAAACTGGATTATGGGCTGCTTATCCTCTGTTAACTTTTCTCTGCTTATAAATGGCTCCCCGTCACACTTCTTTACGGCTTCTAGAGGCATAAGGCAAGGGTGCCCTCTCTCACCTCTTCTCTTCATCCTTGTGATTGAAGGACTCAGCCTTCTTATCGAGGATGCCCGCAGAAATGGGCTGGTAAAAGGGGTCAAAATAACCAAAGAGCTCTCTCTCACCCACCTGCTCTTTGTTGACGATGTGATCCTTTTTGGGGCTGGCACCTACGAAGAATGGATAGCCTTCAAGGTGCTTTTGGACACTTTCTGTGAAGCTTCAAGAATGCAAATTAATGCAAAAAAATCTTGTTTCCTCATAAACAACATTGATGATGGAACGTTGTCCAGAATTACCTGCTCTATGCCCTACAAGACCAAGACTATGGCATCTGGTTTTAAATATCTTGGATATTTCATAAAACCCTTGGGATACCTCATAAATGACTGGTTATGGCTATTAAAGAGATTTGAGCACAAGATTTCTCACTGGTCACTCTGACTCCTCTCTATGGGGGGTAGGTTGGTGCTTATAAAAGCTGTACTAACCAACATCCTGGTTTTCTGGATGTCATTAGTTCCCATTCCCAAATCCATCCTGGGGAAGCTGAAAAGACTGATTTTTTACTTTCTTTGGGGCACTAAGGGGAATATGAAAAAATTTCACCTGTCAGACTGGTCCTCTTTATCAAAACCTACAGCACAAGGGGGATGGGGTATAAAAAACCTTGAATGGTTCAGTATCTCCTTACGGTTAAAAACTTTCTAGCAGGTCCTCAGCAGCAGTGGTTTATGGTTTAAATTAATTATAGAAAAATATCTAAAGAAAAGCTCAGTTCTTTCTTGGATCCGTAGCAAGAAGTTCACTGTCTCATGTGTTTCTACTTTATGGAAGGGATTCTTAGATCTCATCAACTGGATGGGAAGTGGACTCATCTGGATGGTAGGGGATGGAAAAAACATCAGAGTAGGCTTGGATCCTATTGCTGGCATGGATAGCAACTACACTCTGCCAATGGAGCTGCGTGACTACCTGGAAGACTATGGTATCATCACGCTGGCACAGGCCAGGAATCTCTCCCCGAAAGATCATTCATACTGGTACAATGCTACGGACCTGGACCTTGGAGGTGAATGGCATCATATTTGGAACGACTATATAAAGGGACTCGAGCTTGGGAGAATTAGACTCGGGCCGGATCCAGATTATCTACAGTGGTCTCACAAAAATTATATTGGCACCATCTCGGCCGCGACTGCATATGAATGTGTAGCTGACTACCATGTGGATACATAGAAAGAGGTGTTTCCCATACAGCGGGCTCTTTGAAAAATCAAAATTCCAGAAAAACTTCACTGTTTCATTTGGCTTCTTACAAAAAATAAAGTTCTTACCTGGGAACAACTAAATAAACGAGGCTTTCAGGGGCCCAGCCTCTGTTATCTCTGTAAGCATTATGAAGAAATGACACAACATCTTTTTATGGATTGCAGCTACACAAAAAATTCCTTCGCTGCTGTTCTTGATCATTATGGTTCTCAGCCTCAAATTATTTCTGCTGTGGGCCTATCTGTTCAGCAATACTTAGACAGTTGGTTTCGTGGGCATCCATCAAACTTGCCCCATCTTTATCTGCCTATCTTTATATTTTGGTCCATCTGGAAGCAACGAAACAAATGTATTTTTGAGGGGGTTACTCCATCGGTTTATGGGATTCTAAAACAAACTGACGTGCTCTATCATTCCTTTTCGGTTCCTGTCAAGAAGTTAAAACTTAGGAACATTGGAATGGCACCTCACATACAATACCCCTATGGATTTTTTGATGGTGCAGCCGCCAAGAACAAAGGAGGGGATGGATATGTATTATACCTTAGCAGATCTCATAGCATCCATTTCTCCTTGGGATGCGGTAGATGCACAAATACAAAATCTGAATTGATGGCTTTATGGGCCCTCCTCACGGTTTCAAAGATCATGGGAATCCCCCTTCACACCATTTTTGGTGATTCCCTAGTCATCATTTCATGGGCTACTAGTAAGATTTCTCTGAACCTGCCTCAACTAAAACATTGGGGTGATGATATTAGAGATCATCTTCAAAAATTTCCAGAATTGATCGTGAAACATGTATACCGTGAGCATAACCAGATTGCAGACATTCTATCAAAAAATGCTCTCCTACTTGATTCGGGTCATGGGACTTACAAAGAGATCCTGAATGAAACTTCCACTGGATATGGAAATTTTTAGTTATTCTAGTAGTGCTGTGTTATCATTCTAACACACTCTTTATATTGTTTTTGTATTAGGAGCTCAGCAATACCTTGTAGAGATGAACAACTATCTTTTATGCTCATGTTATTACGATGTTTCCAAACTTTCTGGAATAGATATTATCTGACCTGTTTTCATAGGAGTGATGATAAATCCTGCTTACACAACAGGCCTATGCTATGCTTTGTTGATGGAGATATGTCCATGTTTAGAGGATCAACTCTTTGCTTGAGTTTATATATGTTGAAATCATCTCTAGATCGACTGTATATGATGATCTTTGATTCAATTGAATAACAAGATCTGGTATTTTTTCTACTGAAGAATATTCATATATATATATATATATGAATAACTATGTATGCCAAATTTGTGTAAAGAGATGTGTTTAACTATTCCTTAATACATTATATGAATACCCTATGCAAAATTTTACCTAGATAATAGGTTAAAGTGATTGGCATTATATATATTTAAAGAAGAATATATTGTTATAGATGATTTGGTCAACATTGCTCAATCATAATAATATACAATGTTGTGTATGGGTCCACCGTATATGCATTGGCATTAAGATAGTTATTAAGTTGTGTTTATGGTAAGCAAAAGGTGTTTACGAGTATGTGAATATTGGACCTAGCATGAATATTGGACCTAGCACAAGTCTAAGAGATTTAGCATAATGTTGATAAAAAAAATATTAACATAATGTTGTGTAAACATAACTCTTCTAGTTTTATCATGGTTTGGATCTTGATGTTAGAGTATATACATTAAAATTTTAATGAGAACTAAATCAAAACTCATTCTTAGTTAAAAATGCTTTCAATTGTGAGTGAAAAGTTTTTTTAGAAATTGTGACACATTTAATATACACTAGAGTAATTTATATATCCTACCTTATTAGTCCCTGTCGTGGGCTAGCAGGGACTATTGTAATTGGCTTGTCGTTGTTTTCAAAACTTTGCACATAAATCAATACATGTTATACTCTTTTAAACAAAGTTTTAGATGTACAAAATATTGAAACCGCCCTTTTATCTAATAAAAAAATCTAACGTCGCCATTTCATCGAATCAAAAACTTGGAGGTGTTATTTGGCCTCAAATCAAGGCGGGTGAGTAATTCTCCTTTTGAAACTTAGATTAATTGATATATGAATTCATGTATTTAATAAGTTTATATCGTTTTTGTAATAATGCTAGCAAACTTGCTAGCATTAATTCGAGACATTAGATGTTAGATTTACATATGTTATACTTTGAAATAATGCTAACAGGGTTTACTTTGAAATAATTCTAATAGAGTTTGAGTGTGATTTCCCATGTTCCATGAGGCACCGCATGCAATCTATGCATCGGCATGTACTATAGGTGCCACTGGACTAGAATGGCATGATTCTATTCAGAATACTGTTCTAGGGATAGCAATGGTGCAATACTCTTCACATGCTCCCTGGTTCACTCTATGACAATCCTCACAGCTTTACCCGCGCCAACTTACAATTCTTCGCACTAACACTAAAGTGGGCATTGGTATCGAGCCTGTTGATGACTAGGTTACATCGCACATGAACTTAATCTTCATTAACTTCAAATTCCCCGGTTTTATCTTTATAGGAGCCTTCAAATCCAATAGAACGTTGCCCTTCTATCGTTGAGCATTAAGCATGGAGGCCATGCTACTCGTGATTTGAATGCCTCTCCCGGCGAGCAACGATGGTGTTCTTGTGGCCCTGGTAAAACACTCGCAGGGCACCCATGCAAAGTTTTGTGCCGGAGAACACCTAGCTTATGCTATGACATAAAAATTCCATAAGATGGTGAAGAACGAAAGGCAAGTTCAAATGCAAGAGAACCTAGGCATAAGTTGTTGGGTCATTAAATATTTCGGTCAACTACAACCCTTTACGAATGCAATGGAGTTGGTATTGTAAAAATATGAACTCACTTTGGTTGTTACAATTTATGATAATTAACCAGAGAAATGAATGCCCTTAGGTAGTGTGATTCTTCACTAAGAATCATGGCAGTAAATATTTTCTAAAACCATATACTACAACACGCATAGATATGCTGACCACACATTCGACTACAGCTACTTGATCGCTATTGATATCTATCTTTAATTTTCTGAATAATTTTAGTTTTATATAAACATGAATGATTTTCCATTTCTCTTTATATAGGAGGGGAAGAACTGTCCACAACCAAAGGTGACTTGGCCTAATTCAGGAGGCTTTCGCATGTTAAATAATTTACTAGCAGAGGGAACAAATGTCGATTGGGTTGTGCATATTAAACCTTTTCATAATTTGACAACTTATGCTAAATATTTTTTATTGAACATAAATTCATTCTAGGATCATGGCCAGCTCTATGTAGAATAATTTATCTAAATTCATCTTTTATGGTTTTCAGAAAGATTTCATTTCTAGTCATACTAAGCAAGAGACGTTGGAGTTCATCAAATAACAGTCTCCTAAATGGTTTAGAAGAGGCAAAATGGGTTGTTGTAGGTCAAAACCCTTATCTGGTGGCCAAGATAACCTATAGATAGATTGGCCATGGGCTCGTACCTCTGTCATTCTTGGCTTGAGACCAATGCTTGATCAATGGATAATAACTGACGGTATGTGCTTTGTTTAGAATGTATCGATAAACTTGCTTCATCATTGTTTGTCTCGTGTTTAGTGATTGTGTGCTAATAACTGCTTGTGTGCTAATAAATGTCAGGGAGAGTTAAGCTTGTGCATGAATACTATTCATCCACTCGCATGAATAGGACCATAATTACAAGAAGCTTTTATATTCCAAAGGAAAAACCTTCTGCACACAGTCTATAGCTTTAAGTTCATTCCCGTGTTCATAGCAGCAAATTTCTCTCTCTTCCATCAACTCTACGCACCCTCCTGACTGCTCTTCTGTCCCAATGCATTCCTCAAGTGCTTCATTCACTGGTACTCATTGAACAGAATCACCAGCATTGACATAATCTAGTTAAGATGTTGGTTGTGAGGATACGACGTGTGAGCTAGAGCTGCTGAGCAATTCCAAGTGTATTGAGTACAAATTTTACATGCACATGCACAGATTCCACATGGCGTGCTACTCTACGGGCTTTTTCTCATTTCTTTTTTAATTTTTAATATGACGTTGACAATTATAATAATAGTATTAATTATCTTTTTAAATACTTAATGATGTGTGACCTTCTAGCATTTTGTTATGGCTTCATTTGGATGTCTTGTTATGATTTTTCTCATTTCATTATAAATTTTAATATGATGTTGACCATTATAATAATAGTATTAATTATCTTTTTAAATACTTAATGATGTGTGACCTTCCAACGTCTTGTTATGGGTTCATTTGGATGTCGTATGCATATATGATGAAAATCGTAGCTCATAAAAACGGATTCTAGTTATAAATATGAGACAACGATTTTTTCTTAGACTAGATGTAGTGAGGCCAAATCATTGTCTTTTTATTTCAAGAAATAGGTCTTACCCATTCCTTTCAGACATAGATCAGCTCAACTATCAATTTTGATGGTTAATATCACTAACTAGCATGGCACACCTAAAAACGCCTTGTTACCACCTAAGTTGTACTTAGTGGTTTTTTATCAAGTGAGCCTGGTGTACTAGACAAGGATAACTAGTTCAGACTTCAGAAGATCTTCAGTCTTGTTTCTGGGAAACTTCGTTGTACTATATCACATGTTCATACCCCCTTGGGGGAGTTGTAATAAATGTTCTAGCATGATAGTGTCTGTAAAAGACTAGGTCTCTTAGACTTTATTTGTTAATACGATTAACCCAGGGTGTTTTTTCCCTTGGTTATTATTGGTTGTTGAATAAACGACTGATAATTTCTAAGTTTTTCACTCCATACCTCCAAAGTTGGGGTGGTCAACTTGGCATTTAGGCCTATTGAGGCTATTAGATTCTATGTGTCAATGTATAAACATGATAGGCATCATGGTCGAGTCATATGAACATGTCTAAGTCCCCCTAGGTTTTTTCAATTTTTTTATTTTTTAATTTTTTTCAGTGTTTTTTATTAAAAAAATTTTTTCCAAAACTTAGGCTATTTTTTAATAATTTAATTGGAAAAATTGGTTTTGTTATAAAAGTGGGCTCGGAAGTCTGTTTCAGTCATGTAGGTGCTCATTTTCAAGCTAAGAGTACCCAGTAAACCTATAGACCCACTATTTCCTAGTTTTGAGTGATTTTCCATCACTCAGGTCAGAAAGCCCCAAAAAATCAATTATTGATTATTTTAATTAATAAATTGATGAATAATGGAGCAAATCCAAAATCCTAGATTAGTGGATTCTCAGTCGATTTGATTGAAATCAATCATATTTGCACCAAATTGACCGGATCTGACAAATCCATGACTGAAGGAGGTGATTTGGGTGGATCTAAAGTTGAACTTCAGCTTCCTTTATGGGGAATTTCACCCTCCCTCTCTCCTCCACACGTGTGGGCTCATCTGGATGAGTTTTGGTGGATGCTTCGGTCAACAGGTTGAGGTGTCAATCAGATCAGCTCTACGATTGACATTCAGACTCAGTAGAAGCTCAGTTCAGCTTCAAATCAGGCATTGATGGACTCTCTTTCAGCTGGAGTGGTCTATCTCCTTGGGATTTGTGCCCCCTTTGGGCTGGGGTTTCAGTTTTGTGTATAAATAAAGCATGGCTTCCTCCTTTCAGAGTTAGTTAGAAATGGGATTGAGGTGTTGTTGATCTTGTACTGTGTTATTGTTTATTATTTTGGAATAAAGAAGATTCGGAGGCAATATCTATGGTGTAAATCTCTTCATGTGTGGATGGTGATTGTCAAATGCTTATGAGGTATAATCTGTGTTATTTATCATTGCTTTTGCTGGTTAATTGTTGGCCTTGAAGGAGAGATCTCCCTCCTATTAGGGTAAGAGTTTATTCTAGTTTGATTTATGCTCTTACTGCTGCTTGTTTTAGATCTATTAGAGTTGTATGTATTTTAATTTTAATTGCATGCTTTCCAATTATCTCTTCTAGCAACACCTATGTTTTAACCATCTGTTTGTGCAAGGATTTCTAAGTTGTAGGTGATCTCGCTTGTAGAAGAGGTTGAGATGGTTTGCATCTTCCTTATCTTCAAGATCTTCTGAATGACATAGTCCCTCGGTGTTCCACCAAAGCAGACTCCAAAGCCCAACATTCCCAGTCTTCCAGCATTCTTTCTCTCTCTCTTTCTCCTTCAAAAAAATCAATTTTCTTACCTAGTTACTAAGTTTGAAAGCTTTTTTTTCATTTGGATCTGTTATATCAAAGTAAAATTTACATAGATCTGTTATTTCAAATCTCATAGTCTAGATCTCAATTCTTAAAAGTACCATTAAGCATTCTAGATCTAGCATAAGGAAATCGTCCATTTTGCATGGCAAGTTAAAGAAAATAAGTAGGTTGCATGCTCTAGAGTTCCTTTTCTATTTTAAAAATATTAAATCCAGCAATTAGTGCATATTTCATTGGCTACACAAACATCAATCCAAGATCCCAAGTAAATCTTGCTTTCCTTGGTTCCTTTTTCACCTGTTTAGCTAGTTTTAACTTAGTCTTTTTTGAGTTAAGGTAGGATGATACAAAGGTACTCTTAAAGTGCTTTTGGGCATATGTTGCTCTAACATGCTTGCTGTTTTTTAGCAGGTGTAACAGAAAAGAAAGGAATTTGTTGTTTGAAAGTGGCCCCAGGAGCGTTCAAATCCCCCAGGGGTCTCCCCTTTCACTAAAATTTAAATTTTTTGGAAGGTTGTAAGATCTTGGTTTCATCCCGTATAAGGAACAAGAGGTTTCTGATATTTCAGTTTGCTGATATTGTAACCAATAATAATAAAATAAAATCTTTTTTTGAGTAGGCTCTTTCGAGCCCGCTCCCCATCCCCCAGGGGGATCTGCGTCCGTTTCACTTTTGTGCTTTTTTCCCCTTTTTTTTCTACTCTAGTTTAATAATGACATGTAGGATTGTATTCTTTGATATAATTTTGCACTATTCCATACTTTAATTTCAAAAGTAATCATACTACTTACCCCACGACTTCCCGATTGACCCGCAGGGGAAAGAGATGCGTGGTAGGACTAATTAGAAAATCGACATTGTGTATATTTGATTCCTTTTTTATCAATTGTTTTGTTAACCATAATAAAATTAACCCCTCCTTGATTCCCTGATTGAGATCCACTTGGATCGAAAGAGGTTCCTGGAGGGTTTTCTTTTTAACAAGAACACCTATCTTAAAGTCTACTAAAAATAACGAATACCCCAGTGTGTATGGTCTGTACTTGGCTGCAGTTCATCCAATCAATCAAGCTGCATCGGAAGCAATTGAGTGACTAGATTAATTAGTCTTAATCTCCCAAATTGACAAACCAACAAGCGAAAATCCAACACCTCGAACAAACTGTAAGTAGTGGAAAAATACCCAAAGGAGTGGGAACAACTGGAAAGTGACCTCGAGGCGCCGATCTCTGTCACAGCCTAATGGGTGCATTATGAACAATAGTATTTGAGACTCTGTTCTAGCCCACATACACCTTGCGAGTAGCCGTGAAAGTTCAGTTTTGGACATACTCCAAGTACCCCTTGGGTATATCTGGAGTCCCCTTTTCGCCTAATTTAATTCATTCACATTCCATATTAATTTAAAATATACCAAGAGACATTTGTAAAACATTATTTCAAGTGCATGCAAGCACATTATTTTCTCTGTTGACTCCATTTAAGGCACTGGTGATTTATTTCTTTCGATTATATATATATATATATTGAGTGTCATTTCTGTGCTTATATGCTTTGAATCTTGCATCTTGTTATCTTTTGTTTCCACTGGTTAATTTCAAAGCTCCTAAACAACTTAATCAATATAACACCATCACACTAAGTAATTATCCTTAGTAACTTAATAGGGTCTACCCCCCTTGGCTTCGTTAGGATTTGAGCCTAAATGGAGGAGTCAAGAACAAGGTGACAACCTTGACTCGAGACTTGCCCCCAGGGACACACCGAGTGGCTTGAATATTTCTGCCACGTAACCCAGGTGTGTGAAAGGCGAAAACACACCCAAATTAACTTTAACAGGAATGACCAAAAATTAGTTCAGAACCATGACTAAATCCAATGTTCTTGTATTCTCCATAAATCGCAAAAAAAAGACAAGAGATTAAGGCAAGCTTGTAATGTTCTCATGATTCCCAAACAAACAATTTCAAATACCTTTATAGCTATAGCACGCAGATACTTAGCATGAGCCGTGGCTTGATGTGCAGTGGGAGCTTCTTAGAATGGTAGTTTATTTTGTGTTTGACATGAAGCTCTATTAGAAACATACATTTATTGGTTCTCCATATACCCTGAAGTTTCTCATTTCGTCAATATAGTAGGGCAATGTTTATGTGTATTTTTCTCATTACAATATAATCCTTTCTTAAAATAACTTATTGTCTAGATTTATCTACATGGCCAACGGGACAACTAAAAATTGGTGTAAAGGTCTGAAGTTTTCATGATGGAGTAGTTACTTTTATACTTAGTTTTAAAACTAGAGATAAAAGTCACCCATATATAATAGAACCCTTATGCTATTATTAACCCTTGTAGATAAAGAGTCTTAATTAGATAATCGTTGTAAAATAGTAGAAAAAAATATTTGTTTTAATAAATATGTTGATAATGAAAATGAAAACCAAACCACTTTATAATGAATCTAAAATCTAGATTCTTTAATTTAAAAAGTAAGTCTTTCCACACCAGTAATTTTCCAACTTCTATTTATGCTAATCATATAAGATTAAAGATTAAAAATACAGTCTTACTTTTAAATTAAGGAAACTGAACATGCATAGAGGAAAATACACGAGCTAATGTTACTTTCATCTCTTCTACCATGGTGTGCATAATCATTTGAAAGTTTGAAGTCTTTGTTTTCTTATGGATATGTTATGTATCGCCCCTAGCTCAGGTACAAATCTTTGGACCAAAAGGAGAGGAAAGTGGAGCTAGTCAATCTGGAAAGATCATGGCCCAATTGAGTTCAATTATTTAGACTAACAATTATTTCAATTATTTCAATTATTTCTATGATGATTATGATGATTTTTAAACTGTATACAATGTATTTTATACATACCTTGGCTGCAACGGTGTTTATTCTTGCATGGCTTGCACGTTGAACCACTCTTTAAGCTTCTTCAAGAGTAGATGATGGAGCTTCTTCAAGATGAGATGATGGAGATGGTAACAACAACGTTGGATATGGTAATCGATAGAGCCCACCCTATATCTTGACCTTGAACTATAACTATAACTATAACTATACAACAAACAAAGATATGGTTTCAAGCTATACCTCTAACGATAAAAGAATCAAGAATAGGGTTTCAAATTAAACAATAGTGCTTTACTTACAATCAGCCAATTGCATAAGGTAGGGACTTGCTTCATTTAGCAACTCTCCTTATTAGTTTTATAAAGAACACATAAAGAAATTGTCACACACTTTATCTACACCGGAGTAGTTTACATATCTTACCTTAATAGTTTTATAAAGTGGAATGACCATTTTCCTAGTGTACCTAGTAGTCATGTCATTAATTTTATATGTTTCTTAAGATGTGTTAAAACGAAGACATATTTTAATTCAAAGTTCATGTTCAATAGTATTAAGTATTTGAAAAAAAAAATCGAAGTTGTAAAAATTCTACATTCAAAATTAGATGTAAATGAAAATGGGTAAAAATTAATCTTGAATACATTATAGCTACTACAAAAATAAAGTAGAGTCTATATCATACTACATTAATAATGTATAGTCTATTTCATAGTGCATATGGTTTCTAGTGTTATACTTTGAAATTATCTGCATAGATGTTAATCAATACTTTTTCTCTAGTTTAGAATTTGTGTACAATAATAAAGTAGAGTCTATATCATACTACATTAAGAATGTATAGTCTATTTCATAGTGCATATGGTTTGTAGTGTTATACTTTGAAACTATCTGTTCAGATGTTAATCAATACTTTATTTTTTCTCTAGTTTAGAAGTTGTGTATTGTCACATGCCCCAATTTTGCAAAAACAATATTATTTTATTTGATTTTATTCAAAGACAATATGTTAAATTTTATGCTAAGTTGTAATTGATGACTCAGCAGAGTCAAGGATATTGAATGTAATTCTGAATATTTTAATTATAAATAAATAAAAGTGGAGACAACAGCTTAGGAGAGTTGTTAAAAGAGTGTTTACTGGTCAAATTGGTGGAGGAGACTGGGTGGAGAGCAAATAGACATGTGGCAGCATCCTCAAACCATCTCCAACTATTGTAGGTGGCAACCTCCCTACATTTGGGGTCATGATCCCCTAAGAAAGTGGGATCAGAGTAGGTGGCTCAATTAATGACAACTGACCCAAAAGACCTAGGCAATATTTATAAAAATGCCCATTGAAGAGAGCGAAGGCTGCTCATTCTAGAGAAGTGATCATTTAGGAGAATGTACTTCAGAGAAATTCAATGGCAAGGGAAATTGTGGAAAGAGTTTGAGGGGTTAACTGCTAAGTGATCTAGTGCAACTTTTCAGCTGAATGATCATACTGCTGAGTGCAGAGTGATTATTGAGTCATTGGACTAGTCTGTTGTTTGCTTGCTCCACCAGTTCTCAGCCAAGGAGACCAGGAACAGGCTCGGGGGTCTTGAGGAAGCGTTGTTTGAACACTCTCCAGGAGTTGGTAGGGAGGAATGGCCTCCTAACGCTGTTGTTGTCTAGCTTAATCAGGTTCTACAAAATTTTTGTTTTACTGTGTTAGATGGTTAAATATGGATCTCACTACTAAATGAATGTTAAGTAATTAGTTGTAAATTGTTAAGAGTTAGTAATATTTTTGGATTAGTGAAGGAATGAATCTGAATAGATGAAAATAATTCTAATCTGTGTTTTTCCACGTCTGGAAGGACCAGACCATACTCTAGCACAGAGAAAGTATTTAAAGTAGATGAAGGAAGTGATAAGAGGATGAAATGATTAGATATATTATGCATCTTACAGTAACAAGTAATTTATTTCTGTATGTGGAATTTTATTAGAAAAGAACAATAACATGTTTATTTATGTTTATTGTTTAACCAGCTTGTTTATGTAAGTATGCTAGAAAAGAAATAGCAATAACTCATTACAGGTAGCAGGTTTATCATATTAACACTAGTGGAAAATGTGAAATTAATGACCAAAAAAATGACCAAAATCCGCATATCAATGACCACTTTTGGTTTGCCGATCGTTGGTGGCTAATTTGCGGTCTTTTATTACGCGACCAAAATTGGTCATTTATAGCTTGACAGTTAGTCATTTATTTGGTCATATATTTGGTCATTAATTTGGTCATATATTTGAATCAATGACCAAATATATGACCACATTTATAACCAAATTAATAACCACATCACAAACTAGAATATGACCAGATTTGGTCACGTAATAAAAGACCGTAAATTAGCCACCAAAACTGTTTTTTGGTCATTGATATGCAAATTTTGGTCCCTTTTTTGGTCATTTATATTTCATCGTTTGGTCATGTATATCTCAATTTGTGGTCATTTTATATATGAATTTTGGTCATTAATCTCATTTATTAGCCACTAATTTAGTCATTTTTAGTTGTTTTATGTGTGGTTATTATATTTTTGTAGTCTTAATAGTGTCCATTATTAATCAATATAAATTTTTGATATGATATTATGTCTAAATTAAAAAAAGAATCATACATTATTTATCATCATCTAATATACATGTGAATTATGCAATGTCACATTAATTAGTTATTTACAACACTTACAAATAATATAAAGTACAACATATAAGTTTTAAATCGCACACATTATATTATATAAAATGTCAAGTGTTGCAATAAATATGATTTTTCTCAAAAACTATCTCCATATAACTTTATATGAAAATCATATAGTACATCAATGAATTTTCAAAATATTACAATGGTTAAACCAGTCCACTTGTACTTGGCTGCTAAGCCATATTTAGATCCTGCGATAGCTTCAAAACCATACTTGAAAGCTTGAAACCTTCACCAACAGGATTTTTCATACTCAATGCAAAAGCCTCAGCAACAGGCTCTTCATACTCAATGGCCCACTTTCTGAGCTTTCTATCTGCGCACATGCTTCTGTATCCACATTGCACGTGCTTCTGAGCTTTCTGAGCTTTATATCTATGCACGTGCTTCTGTATCCACACTGCAATAGCCTACCTCCTCGTGTTGTTATAAAGTCTGCGAATAAGATTACCTACAAACAACACATGTTAAGTAATAAATTTTGTTGCTCGCTAAAAAAAAAAACAAATAACTAAAAAATGTACATAGTAATTTCATAAGATTTAACATG
>LPNX010294052.1:0-14452 GCA_001517045.1 Pseudotsuga menziesii
CCATTAACAGATACACAATATTATATGGACATAGATGATACAGAGACAGGCAAGTAAACCAAAAAGGCCAGAGTATAAGAGGTGGAGAATCCACAAAAAGCAATGACAGAGTTTACAGGGCAGAAAGCAGAGTTGGGAGAGACAGGTACAGCTGCAAGCGAGCCTGGTTCAAGTTCAAGCGAGCCTGTAGTAACCAAAGGACCAGCAGTCACCATTGAATACCTTACAACAGCATTATTGCAGACTACAGCACCACCACAAGCAACTACTTCTGAGGGGGCATCAACTAAGCCTCCTTCATTATTCACTCAGTACATGGAAGTAAAGCATCGGAATCTTGGTATGATAAAATAATTGGCGCCCGAAGCATGGGGAAAAGGAAAGTCACAAACTAAGATGTTGTAAGCTATAGATTATGACAAAGGCACTCTCAACCTGGCTATTCTGGAGCCTAAGGTTTAAAAAGTAAAGACACCGGCTGACTATACTGGCACCCAGGTTAAAATGAAATAAACCTTTAATGCAGTCAATTTTTAATACAAATACCAATCTCCATATCTGGCCTAGGAGGTTAACTACAACTTCAACTGACATTCTTAAACAATTCTTGGGGGAGTCTTTCCCAAAAGAATGGGGAAGGAATTAACTCCTTCCTTTGATATTACATGACCAAGGAGCTTTCCTTCGTAAACTCCAAAGACTTACTTCTTCGGATTTCACGAGATCCCATACTTTCTACACCTCTCAAATACCAACCTCAGATGCCGCACATGATCACTTCTTTCCTTGGAAAACACTGTCAGATCATCCTGGTATATTCAAATTATCTTTCCAATTATGTCCTTGAAGGCAAAATCCATCGCTCGCTGAAATGTTGACCCCGCATTCAATAACCCGAATGGCATTATAAAATACTCATATGTTCCCCACGGTGTAGTTCAAGCTGTCTTGTGTTGATCCTCTTTCTTTACTAAAACCTTATTATAACCTGAAAACCCATCAAGCATGGACAACATACCCGATCCTGTGACCCTCTGCAACAAATTCTCCATATTTGGAAGCGGGTAGTTATCCTCAAGAGATAGCTGATTAAGGTTCCGGAAAGAAAAACACAATCTGATTTATCCGTTCTTCTTTCTCACTACCACCATATTTTCCACCCAGGACGAATGCCTCGTAGGTGCAATGATTCCAGCAGTCAACATCTTCTGAAGTTATTTATGAATAAGGGGAGCCAATTTAGTATTTATACGCCTCAGCTTCTGCCCTATTAGGCTTTGCACCTTCCTTCAAAGGAATGGTATGCTTAATGATATTCCCCTTATACGCCTTCAAATCATCGTACGACCAGGCAAATAAATATCTGTATTCTCTGATCAGGTCCTCTATTTGCCTCCTCTCTTCTGCTGAAGTTTTCTTTCCAATTCTGATAAGCTTCGGACTTGCTTCTGACCAAATGTTAATTTCAATAGAAGAAGGAAGAGGAGCGGTGAAACCTAAAGAGACACCTCCCAAAAGGGACCCAAGAGTCCACCTGCAAACGATCAACCCAAGGGGTAAAGTGCATATATAATATCCATATAAAGAGGCAGGCATCCCCTCGTCTACATGTCTCAATACATTATGAGATATGGCAATCAAGGGGCCAGATCAAGATATAATAATTGTCACAATCTGATACAATGTAAAAATGAAGCTAGGAGGGCCTAAATCCAATAACCAGTGTCATAAAGAACTCAATCCATCTGTCTATGGCCAAAGATACAAAAGGTGGAAATCAACTGATAAATGGTACAATAGCTAGAACAATAGCACCCAGGAGGGGTGAATCAAAACAAATGAAGCCCTGTGGAAACATGAAGGGGCTCAAGATATGAAGGAAGCTCGGATGAAAGGGAACTCATCATGGAAAGCTCACTGGATAGGTACTGGAGCTCGAACAAATCTCAAGAACTGCAACTTAAGCTGGATATCTATTGCCCACGCAGCCCGGAGGAGGGAGGAATCACAAATAGGAGGCAACATGAAATTAGTTTTATCACTATTGATCGCACGTATGTCTCTGGAGTTGCGTTTTCTCTTTCTTTATGCTATCTTTGCCCACCCAAATTATTACTACTGGTATCCAGCTTAAAATACTGAACCTAGTTGCCTATCGAATTCTAAAAAGGGAAGGGTGGAATCGTCGGATCGGAACTCCCTATGATTTATATTGACAAGTAAATTGAAGTCACTTTAGATATAAAAAATGACCTGAAATTAACGCATGTCTTTCTTACGGCGTACTGGTCATGGATCTGGATCAACGACAAGTACAGGTGCTTCCAATGGATATACTGGTTCAAGCTAAGCAACTGGTCATCGACTTAATAGTAAGGCGTGTGATGATAGAGAGTGCTCACGGGGAGCGAGGAACGTTACGTCGCTTGCCCGATTTCAATTTAGAGCGATAGGCCTCACATAAACTGACATATTTCACTCGTGCGCTGAGCTACATAAACTTACATTTGGGTGTTTACTTTGCATGCGAGTATGAGAGAGAGGCTCTAATAATTGGGTGAGGTAGGCTGTTAAAGATAAATAAAGAAAGAAGGGTCTTTCCTTTGGGAGTAGACCTCTTTGGTTGAGGAATGAACCCAAATAAGACTCCAAGCGATGAGAGGGACAAGGGCTTCCTTTATTTTATTCTCTAGTCAAATTTACATTGCATAATAATGGAGTTGGTTATGCATACTTTTACGAATGCTTACCCAATAGGTTTTGCCCTTTCTTCAAATCTTTATTCTCTCGGGTCTTACGTGAAAGGGCACCCACCTCTCTCGGGCATGGAGACCTGTGGGGGCCCATCTCCTTTTTATCATCCAGTGATGATGACCTCTATATTGTATGGGTTAATATGTATGCTCTAGGCACTGACCTACTGGCTCTGCTGGGCTCTCGGTTGACCTTTAGTCAATGGGACTACCTTCAGTCAACGATTGGCTCGGATGGGCTATTGGTTGACCTTATCTTCAGTCAATGGACCAAAGATTGTCAATGCGGGTATGATCGACTATCGGGAGATCGAGGGATGTTTAGTCGCTCAATCGGCTCCTTTGTCGGTGCTCCTCCCCATAATTTATTTGATGCAAGGCTCTTTGAACCAGGGCTATTTAAACAAGGCTCCTCAATATAATCCTCGATAACGCGCTAGGCGCCTGTACTATAGACCGAATAAAATATATAAACTATGTTAGAATGAACAAAACAAATAACCAACCAGGTCATGTTGGTATATCACGTATATATACTCTTGCTTGATTTGATGTGTGACTATATATTTCGGTGTTAGTTTTTGTGTGTAGATCGATCCCTTGACGTGAGATGGTGGTAGAACGTCATGTATTGGTACCGGTAAGCAGGGCAAGCGAGAAGGAAGCAAATAGAAGTTCCCCGTTAAGCAGGGCTGTAAGAGTAAGCAAATAGAATCCGTAACGTTAAGTGATAGGGAAGGACGGGTAGAAACGCGGCTATTGTTCCGTACCCAAATTGGCAAGACCTAAGGCCCCATCAGAGGAAGTCAGTTCCATTAAGTGCAGTGAAAGATTTAAGGCCGGCTATCATCCCATCTATACCATCCATCCCATCCATGAATCCAAGTGTTCGATGACTCATGGACTCCAAGAATGCTGACTGCCTAATGCTCTCTGCCGTATACCTCGGGTTAATTGAACTTATTTATCTCCTCTGGTGTGATACATTAGAGAAAGCGGGTGGACTCAATCTATCAATAATCTCTTGTTAATTCCAATCACCGGTGGAATTCTCCAAGCAGGTCCAAACAGCATCAATCGCCCGGCAAGCGAAGCAATAAAAACACCAGCAGGCGTTCATTCATAAAACCAAGGCTTTCCAATTATATATGCGCACTGTTCATTGTTTGTCCCCCGGAGGGTATCATGCGGCAGGTGAACGCCCCACTCAATCAACCACGGCCTAATGCCAAGTGTCGATGGCTCAATCTTTTATTATTATTATTATTTTTATTTATATATATATATGTCTGGTATGTATCTAGGTTGCTGGGATGTATTATTTATTTATCCTAGCCCGGTATTATTCACTAATGGGTATGGATATTCATTTCGAACTGCTACTGAAACGCAGCGCAGTCTTGAACGATTATGGAGAGCGATATGTTAGTAAGGTAAACTGGATCAAAATAAGCTGGGGATCAACATGCATCTAGAACGTTACACATTATAGCAAACCCACCTATCTTTTACTAATATTCTGCCCATCCAATTTTCTTTATTGTGTCAGTGAGGAAATAGTGTTTTATAGCATACTCACTATTGTGTATTGGACAGATTGATGGGGCTACTATCCTGGACTTAGAATTGACTTGCCCAAAGTAATACCTTTGCTGGTTTCAGTTCTATACAAGTTTCTTTCTTAAGGTCAATTAATGGATTCCTGTGGGGTGGCCTGTGTCCTTGGTCTAGGTTGGCTATGTAGTTTATGGGTCTGTGATGAGCGGGGCACTAACCAATAAAATAAGTAGCGTAGTGGACTGGGAGTAATGAGACCAACCGAGTTATTGTACCATCCATGCTAGGATTAAGGTCTAGCATTTCGTCAATTCCACAGACAATTACTGTAGTCATCTCGGCTTATGAACGGTAGTTAACCCCTGCCTATCTATTTGCTTTTGAATCACCTGATTCAGTTACAACCAGATCCTTATAATCCCAATCCGTATCCTTCCCTACCTGGATCCTTACCCGAAAATATGTACCCTTCCCTATTTTCCGAAATAGAATATATAAAGCCTTTATAAGATAGCTCTAGCGGCGAAGAAGCTTCTTGTTGTATCCTATCCCTATCGATCGAGCGTATAACCCTCTCCTTTGAAATAATAAGGATAAGAAACCTAAAATAGCTACGCGAAAGGTTGGGATAACCTTCTATTTATTCTCCTCACTAAATTTAGGATTTTAGATTCTTTTTTACTAACAATATTATCCATTCCTCTATTTCGTGATGATTCGGGGGTGAAATCAACGGCGACATAAATGGATTAGTTTAAGCAGGCCGGGTAACTAAGTAGTGGTCAAAAGAGGTGGTCAAGATAGATAGGCTAGGTTAGGCAAATAAAGAAATAAATATATCTAGTGAGGTGGGGAAATCTCTTCTCTCTATCAAAGAGAATGGGGCGAGTGAAAGGAAATAAGGTGGTAAAAGCGGTAGCGCTTCATTCAAATGGATAGCGAGCTGGGCCTGGGAACTGTTAGTAAAGTTATGCCAAAGTGTACTCACCTGCTCCTGATCATGTTTCAAATTCCCTGTTGATTCTTACTAACCGTGACTATTGAAACCCCGAGCGAGGGATTTGCTCTTAGCCAGAACTAGAACGGGATGATATCCTGGAGATGAGGATGATATAGGCGACCTCCCACATTTAAAGGGCTAGGCATCTTTGGTTCAGGTACCGAAATAACATGGAGATATAGTTCTGATACTCACTAAAAAAATAGTGGAACCACCCTTGCCCGATGCGGACAAGCGACTTCGTACCTGTAGTTTCGTAATAAAATAAATGGGACACCGGAAAATAAAGTGATCCTCCATTTTAATCTCCTGAATATAACAAATTTGGTGGATCTTTGTCCTCCCGTGTAATAGGATTATAAATCTCAAGAGAACCAACCTTAAACTGCCCAAGATGGGGATCCAGAGGGCATGCATCCAATGCTTAAGAGTGTAAGGGGGAGGCGGACAATAAGGTTCCTCAGCTCCTTTAAGTGCTCAGCATAAAAGGCCAAATGCATTCACTAAGCATCCATAAATGCTCTGCTTGCTCGAGTACTAATAATAAAAGATAATTAAAGTTAATTAAATAGTAATTTGTCCAAATCGTAATGAACAAATTAGCTTCTTTCCTAGTCTCGAATTTGGCTAGGTTTATTGCCTCGAGCCAAAATAATAGTGGGACGAAGTAAAAGCTGATGGACCTGATACACCACATATGGGCATAGCCTTTCCACTAAGCAATAGAAATAGAGCTACGGGAGGGCCCCCCACCCAATATAGTAACTTAGGATCTTCATTTCGATCTCTAACCCAATCACAAACCTCTGAATCCCAATCACGAACTGGATCACGATAATACATAATATTAACCACGAGCATCCGGAACTGCATCATGCTCTTTATATATATATATATTATCTGTCTGGATAAATTGCATAATCAACTACTTATCCTACTGATGGATAAATTACTGAATCAACAAAATATACAATGACTACCATGGGTGCTGCTTCTTTAGTAGCTACTCTTACTTATTTTGCTACTGGTGCCTTTGCTTATTCTGTTGCTGATACTGGAGGGCTTATGGGCGTTCTGTATCTGCTTCTAGGTATTGATCTGGAAATGGCATAATTAAACTGCACCCGGCGATCCATATATTTATACTGTGGGTGCTACTCCATTGGTTAGTGTTGCTACTGGGTCTTCATCTGCCCTTGCTTCTGGTGTTACCTTAGCTTCTGGCTTATATGCTGGTCCTGGTTCATTTGCTTAATCTACTGAATAAACATAGGAGTCTACTACTGCTCCTGCCTTTGCTCTTGGTGTTTCAATGCCTGGGACTGATTCTATACCTTGAGGATATGCATATGGTGAGTAAGATGCTTACTCTGCTGCTTTTATAGCTACTGGATATGCTGCTAGCGGTACTAGTGGATCAACTGCTGTTACAGCTGCTGCTTCTTACTCTACTGGTGGGACTGGATATGGTTCGGATGTGTAACTAACTGGATCTCGCTTTATAACACGAAAGTAAGACTCTGGCTTTCTATCTCAAAATGGAAAGGACCGAGGTACTACTATAACGTCTGTAGCCTTTGCGTTTGCTCTTGGTAAAGATACCTATGTTCTTTGCTTTATTACTATTACTCTGGTGCTTAATCGGCAGGATCTACTACTTACTATCAATACTGGTGGTTATTTTACTCTATCTCAATCACTACATTAGGTGGTTTTATATCATGTGGTGGTTAGTTTCCGTTCCCCATGTGTAGTGCTGAGTTCCCTATATGTGTATCTATATTGATCATCCGGAACTGGATCACGAAGGTCATCATCTTGATAACTAGGTACTGGTTCATTTGCTTAATCGGCAGGATCTACTTATGCAGAATATACTACTGTAGGGTAAACTGCATATTCAACTGACTCAACATCTGCTTCTCCTGCGACTGGTCTTGCTGCTGGTACTGTTGCTGGTAGTGGAGGTGGTGACGGATAAAATATTTGTCCTATGTGGCTGGATTAGCTTTATGGGTATGGGTATGTATCTTTAACTGCTTTAACGGGTGCTGAATAAACTACTGAATTAACCAAATAATCACCTGTTTATACTCCCAAAGCTTATAGCTTTGCTCCTGCCCACACCTACCTTCCCCCATCGAACCAGTACCAACACAACCCCTGGCTGGCCATCAGAGCACCAACCTACCTAGCTCACTTTGCGCTTGTAGCATAAATCTTCTCGGAATTAGAGAACATAATGCTACAAGCAAGCTACATAGTTTATTGGTGAATTTCCTCGCTCGGTAACTCCGGTCAAAATGAAAGCAGGTGGAATATACTCATGGGGCCAGTGGAAAAAGAAGGTGGGTAGTAAAAACTGCAAACTCCTGTCAAATTGAATCTTTCAACTATAACCTGTCAACACCTGTCAAGCGGTACAGATCAGAGTTTCTTCGTACGTCCTCCCCTCTTGGCACTTACCGCTACGGAAGGAACATCGTTCCTACTTATTGACTTATTGCACTTGCCGGGATCATGATGGATGGGTTCATACGTCCCTGTTAAGGTGGTTCCAAAAGTACATGCTAAAAAGCAAATAAAATAATATGGGGCGGGTTATCTACGAGATACACACCGCGTTGATTAAAGAGGACGTGGGATAGATTAAATAAATAAACAGAGCCAAATTCAGGGCGTGTCGTGTGGAGAGAATAATAAACAGAGCGTGTGTGGAGAAAAAAACAAAGGAGCGTGATCAAGTACCAAAAGCAAAAAGAAACCTCTTCTTATTTTGTTATATACGTAATGATCTAACAATAAGCAAAGTTGCTTATAGCGTGCGTGCTTACTTTCCCCCCCCCCACCCTTCCTCGTAAAAACCCATTTGGATTGGAAGCAAGTCTATTCATTAGTCTAGGCAGCCATATCAGCCATCCTCCCGTCCATCCATCCAGCTTCTGCAGCTATCAATAAATAAAGCATCATCCCACCCGCAATCATAGCGAGCAAGCAGCGACCTGGTGAACCTAAAAGAAATGAATAAATATCTATAGGTAAACGATCTAAGCCCACCACAACCTAACAAGATGGAGCATTATCAATTTGTATCTCCCGCATCTGCCCATTCAGTCCCGTATTGTCCCGGGGTATGGGGTAACGAAATATCACATTCTACGGGTCACTGGGAGGGCTTGTGATGACGAGTGAACCGCAGCATCAGGTTCTAATTGGGTGCGATGATAACCAACTGGGTGGTGATTCACTCACTTCGGGCTTTTGGTAATAACTGGGGGCTTCACTAATTGCTATTGGGAACGACTGGGTGTTATGTTATAGCTCAAAGCAGGTGTTACCCACGCGATGATTCGTGCGGCCCAGCCTCGTCCCACCCTGTGCCAACTAGGCTTTCCAGTTGTCAATCAATATATTTGAAATAAAATCAATCAGTGAGCTAGCTTGGCTAAAGGCAAAAGGATAAATATGGCACCTGGGAGGTGGGTGAAGGGCAAAGGAATAAAGGCTTCTGGTCCCTGTATTCTGTCAAAATAAATAAAGGTTCAAGGGTACAGGCTTCTAGTTAATGTATACTGGGTAAAGGCTTAAGGCCGGGTTGTTTCGGACCTGGTTAGGCTTATGGTGAGGTGAAAGACTAAGGAAGGTAGGGTCTAAGTAACAAAGCATGCTTTATATCAACTGGTGTACGTCTGATGGCATATGAAAGGTAAAAGGATTCCTGCCTCCTTCCCTTACCGCTAACGTGTCTGCCAGCCTCTCCTATCTCCTTTCGTTGGGGTTCTATGTTTTAAGCAAGCCATGAGCCCGTTTCTTCGACCAGCCTTTTTCTTCAACAATCCAGCCAGTAATGAACGATGCAAGTAACTAACTCAAAGTCAGCAAGCAGCAATTAAATAATTCTAGCTTTTGCGCGTCTTTCAGAACCAATAGGTGATGTACAACTTACTGGTGTGAAGCTCCAACATGTTTTGTTAGGACCTTAGCGCGAAACCAATTAGGGGGATTATTTTTGGGGATTTCCAACAACTAAACGTATCGGCGATGACTGGCCGCCCTACCTAGCAACTCATGGCAACCCAAATAAACTAGGAAGGTATAAATTAGGGAGGTAGAAACTATGAAAGCATAAACTAGGGGGGGGGGGGGGGGAGCAAATCACCAAGGAACTAAGCAATGACTCCTGGCAGGCTGAGAGATATAAATTAAAGGATAGAGTTTATTAGCAACAAGAATCTCCATTTTATTGTTCCAATAAGGGTGGGTTCCTCGGACCCCGTAATAAAGGGAAATTCTATTTGTTAGGTTCAAAAGTAAGATCATTACTAGTAGATTGTGTCTATCTCTTGAGTGCATGAAGCCATTTAATTGGCATGGAGGAAGTATCAACATCTATTCATTGGGTTTAAACCTCCCTGAATTTATTAAAGTCAAATAGCGCAGTAGCCCAGCCGAGTGTAGCAAAGGCCGAGTAGCAAAGAGGAAATGATCTGAAAGTTTATAGTTCAGTACAGAAAAAGAAATAAATAGGGCTTGGCCGGGCATTCTTTTGATATGGATCACGTCCGGGTGAAAACCGCCGAGCTGACTAGGACCAAAGCGAGTCAAATGAGCCCTACAAAGGCATCATTAGGTTTTGACCGAGACCACTTACTTAGATAAAATGAATTAAGGTGTAACAGCTTCTAGTTCATTGCGATTAGAACCTATCACATACTTTGTCCAACCCATTTACTTAGCGGTTATCTGGCTCCGGGAGACTTATTAATTACGAAACTTTGCAGACCTATAGGCTACTTGTCAAAAATCTTTTTGATGGAATGGGAGCAGTGGCAAAGGTATGGGATTAAACCCCTTAGTGCTTGTAATCCCCTGTCCATAACGGCTATCCAACACCAGGAGGATAAGTCCCGGTTAACTATATGGAAATTTGGTCAAATATGCTAGGAAAGTCCTGGATCTTATGTAGAGGGCGGGACCTTCCTTGATAATCAACTCTTGATCAGATGGCATTTTTTTTACGATTAAAAGGTAATTAAAGAGTCTTTAAAGTGCCGGGACTTTATCCTTATAATCAATATGAGTTGTCATGGCATCCCTTCTGTTCAAAAACTACACGGCGGAAGACCTTATTTTCCCTCACATTTGATATTAGCTAAAAGCGAAAGGCCATACTCGCCTATATTTGCGGGAGCTACGCATGCATCCCCACTAATCCTCCTTAGCATCGGCTAAAGCATAAGGCATGTGAAACCTTGGCATAAACTAAACGTGTAATACCCTCCCTATTTTGCATTTACCTTATAAACCAGCTCACCTTGAATTGAGATATTCCCCATCTAGAGCACCTCCACACAACCAATTGCTGAACCAGAAAGAGTCAATAAGCAGACTCCTCAGAATCATCCGGCTCTTCGAAAACTACATAATGCGAAAGGAGGCTTAACACTCCTATATGAATACGTTGGAACCCCACCCTAGCAAAAGAAGGCAAACCACCGAATAATCCGCGGCAAAGAGCCCCCCCCTACAATATAAAGGGGGACCATTCAGCTGTGGGCAAAGCCCTTACCGAATTCGATTGCACCCTATCAGTAGTGGGTAGAACCCTTAAAAAATTATCACTGCTCATCATACCAAGCTTGATCAAAATCTTGAGGGAGCTGATAACTTCCAAGCCTGGAAGTATAGGATCTCCCTGGTCCTAGAAGAAAATGAGTTGGACTCTTACATCAATGAAGAGGTTCTAGTTCCAGAGGGAGATGAGGCTAAGGCCTTACACATAAAGAAATTGGTCATGGCTAAGAGGATTATTACCGATTCAATTAAGGATCACCTCATACCACAGGTTTCCTCCCTAAATACACCTAAGGCAATGTTTGATGCCTTGACCAAGTTATTTGAAGGGAAGAACATAAACCAGAAGATGACTTTGAGGAACCAATTGAAGAATGTAAAGATCCAGAATGCAGAGACCATACAGTCATACTTCACAAGGGTCTCTCATATTGAGGAACAACTTGAAGCAGTAGATGAAGAAGTAGAGAATACAAAAATTGTGATGACCACCTTGAATGGCCTCCCTAGATCACAAGACTCCTTTATTCAAGGGATCTGTGCTAGAAAGAAGCTAGTCAAATCCAGTAGATTGTGGGAGGAATGCTCACAAGAAGAAGCTCGGATAGTAGCTCAAGAAGAAAAGATGGGAAGTGAAGATCAAGCTCTCACATTACACTCCAAGAGTAACAGAAAAAACTATCACAAAGGTAAGCCTTTGTGAAACTTTCCGAACATGATTCACCTCACAAGGTGAAACTTGGAGATGACTACGAATATCCAATAAAAGGTAGTGGTGAATCCTCCTATAAACTAGATTCTGGAAAGTCCATGAAGATGAAGGATGTACTATTTGTACCAGGACTAAAGAAGAACCTTCTCTCCATCTTTGCATTGGATGCAAAATGCATGAGGGTTTCATTTATAGATGGCCAAGTCCTTATGTGGCCAAAAGGAAAGACTATAGATGATGTCGTAGTGATTGGAGAACAAGAAGGAGGACTATACAAATTGAATGGCCATCCAGAACAAGCCTTGGTCCATAACTCAGTAGAGCCAAATGAACTTTGGCACAGAAGGCTTGCACATGTGCACTTGGGCAAAAAATAAAATATACAAATCACAACCACTACGAAATCTTAATTTCTTATAAGGAAATCACAAATAATAAAAAAATTTGCTATCAACCCCTTTCTTCCTTGTCATCTTGTCTTGTGTGCTGATTGGGTTCCATTTTGTTTTCTTTTCTGCATTAATAAAACAATTGAAAATGAATATTTAATGATGAATTAATTAATGAGATTTATGTAATCCTAAGAATCAATCATTTCCTATATTTGAATCATGTTGTTGTTGAGATGGCTTCTCTTGCGAAGCAATTATACTTATTTCCTTGACCATCTCCTTGTACACCTTTCTAGACATCCCTACGAGCACATTTTACATATCACCTCGTTCATCCTTTGATATTTTCATAATCTTCCTAGAAATATAAAATGACTGCATTAAACAATTTTTATTTTGATATGAAAAATATTGATATAAAATGTATGGGAGAATAAATCCTTACAACAAGATTTTCTCCAAGAAAAGATGTATTAATGGAGCTCAAGAGAGAGAGAGAACTCCAAAAATCCAGCAACACAAATGAATGGGAGGATAAACCTTTGTATAGGTTTCAATCCTTCTCTCCACAACAATTAACAAGTAATAAAATCCTAGATCTAGCCTAGGATGGAGTAAACAATTCAAGAATACTCCAACTATTAACCAACAATAACAAAATAGTACTTGAAAAAGGTTGTCAATGCCACAAGTACCATATCCAAGAGAGAAAAGGTTCAAGAAAGAGGGTGGATGCATCAAGTGAGTGAAGATAACAAGTAGAATTCCTAAACATAGCCTCCAAATGCTCTCTAGCAGGTAGCGTTCTAAGGAAATGGTCCAAAAATAATGCACAAAACCCTAGATCTAGGTATTAACCCACTAGATCTCCATACAAAAAAGGTAGAGAACCATGTAGAAACCTCCAAAGTGGACATGCAACGAATAGTCTCTAAAAGAGTGGAACCATCCTCCAAAAATGGGTTCAAAGAGGTGGACATCCCATCATGAATGGCATAGGCATCTGTGCAAACCCTCCTCTAAGTTAAGTGTCTCATCAAATAAGGCATGAAATTATGCTAAGAGGCCTCCAAGAGTGAACACCCTCCAAGAATGAGCATGATAATGATGAAATCTCCCTCATTAAGGCAATGCGAGGATCTGCAATGAGGGCCTTCAACTAAAATGTTCAACAATAATGGCATAGATAAGTGTGTAGACCAATAACCCAGGAGAGCATTCCATCAACAAATATAGGAAATGAGTCAAGGAATTTCTCCATAGTGAATGCTCTAATGAATATGCATGGGAAGATGTGTAGACAACCCACCAAAGTGTGGGTGTTGATTAAGGAAGACCAACAAATGAGTGTGAAACAATCTATCCATCAAGTAAAACCCTCCATGTGTACTATCTCATCAAAGTAAGGAATGGATATCCTACATAAATGATGTCCACATATCAACTAACCCAACCTCTTTGCCAACTCATCAAGACATAAACTAAGGACACCATCAATCCATGATAAAAGCATAAAAATCCAAGGTGAATATGTCCATAATAATCAACCATCACCATAAACGAGGATGGAGAATGTGCCTCATATGTGCCAAGGATGAAGAAATCAAGAAGGAGTTTAATAAAAAATGATACATAATAGTGTCATGAAATGATCCATGTAATGAAGAGCTAGAGCGCTCCACTAAGATAGGCCTCCAAAGGCCACCCTACCATCCATGCAAGTGATAAAATACAAGGGAACTCTAAGGAAAACAAACCATAACACATCACCAAGCATAAATTACATCCAATAAGCTTGAGCATTCCATGGGATATGCACCATGCATCCTCCATAAGTGTGATAGACACTCAAGTTCTCAGAAGGAAAGTGATCTATATGTCATATACAAGTGGTGCATGAGTGATGAGCAACATCATAATCATATATCATGGCTACTAGCATCCATCATATCACAACATGAAGGAAGATCCAACATAAAAAACCTAAGGCATCACAAAAGCAAGCATCCAAACCCTTCATCAACTTGTCACCCCCTTCTAAAATTGTGATAAAAATCATAGGTGAACACCCATGCAAAATTGAGGATGACACTGTACACTTGGACCTTCTAATGGAGTTTAGATATGTAATGCATTCCTTAAAAATATCATAATGGAAATTGTAACTTAATATGTTATATGTTTTCCCATGTGGAGCTCTATATGTATTGCCAATGTTGAGCTCAATGCCGAGGTCATATTAATTATAGATAACAATTTTGGATGGAGCTCAATGCCAAGGTTCTATTAATTATAGATGACAATTTTGTTAATTGCACTGAGAGTAGTGAGGTGCTCTACAACTTTGTATGGGGGAGACACGTTCTTAAAGTTCTTAACATAATATAAAAAATATAAAATATCATGTTGACTTAAACTAAAATCTAAAAGTTCATGTCCTAAATTAAAAAGTGATGTCTTTATA
>LPNX010294052.1:14982-33988 GCA_001517045.1 Pseudotsuga menziesii
AAATATATGTCCACTCATAAAATAAAAAAAATTATGAAAACTAATTTTAAAATTCCATGTCAAAACTTAGGGATCAAATTTCTTGAGTGTAGGATTAAAAAATAATTATAACTCAAGAAATTAGATCCCTCTAGATGCTTGATAATCTGCAGAGAATCTTCACGCAATTATATGCAGCAAACAAGGGATCAAAATTCTTGAGGTGTAAATTTTTTTAAACATATACAAAATTTAAAATAAAATATTTCAACTCAAAAAATTGATTCCTCTCACTACTTAATAAATAACAATTTTAAATTAATAAATAACAATTTTAAATAATTTAGACCACCACATAAGATATTTTCACAATTCAAGATAAAGACCACCACATAAGATATATTCACATTGCATTTTATTCAGCCTAGTTTCTTTGTAACTTTCAAGCTCCACGTAGATTTCGTAGATTTGCTCCACGTCGATTTCAGTCAGAATTCAGATGATAAAGTTTGAATATAAAATGCTCCCATCAAATCTAAACGGTCATTGTTGCAAGAGATGCAAGCATTGCGGCTGCTGGGAATCGAACGCAAATTTCCAGTCGTAACATGGGATTCTCACCATTAAACTACAACCACTACGTGGTTAAAGAAGTAGTAGTAGTTCCAGTCCCTTAATATAAATTTTCACTATATCAAATATTAATAATTTTCAACTTCTTTTAATATATCTAGTATTAATATTTTTCAACTATTTAATTGGGATCAGTATAACATTAACTGTTCCAAACAGTTGAGGGACTCAGAATATCTGGATAGTCGGAGTATCTGATGTACACAAACGCTTATTAGTTGGTGAAAACATATTATCGGTTTATAAACTTTGTCTATATTTTGTCAAGTAAACTAAGCATAATAAGAGAATGTAATTCACTGTTAAGAAAAATTATAATAGTGATAGTGACAAAGATTTTCACAACAAAAAGAAACAAGTTAAAAGATTGATGAAACTAATCAAATTAATTAGAATTAACAAATCAAAGCTAAATGTAATGAGTATGAAAATGTGATTCATTTAAAAAAGAATTGCACATAAATTAGGCAAGGATTTGCAATGATTTGGAGTTAGGTTCAAAGTCAAACCAAGTTGGTTTATAAAAACGTAAGAGCACAATATCACATTGAGAATTTGAACTTAAGTGGGAATGTACAAATCTTACCTCCTAAGCATTCGACCTATTATGACTTAACTTGGAGAAATATTTGTTACAAAGGTGGTCCTACAAACTTGTACTAATGAAATCCCCAAAAATATGACAAATGAGAAATAAAAGACAAGAATTGCTGTTGGATAAACTAATGTCTACAAAGTACTTTGGATTTTATGGGACCAAATTTACTCCAAGTGTACACAGAACCTATATAGATTCAAAAGATAGGAGAACATATTAATAAGAGTTTGATCAAACTCCTTCCAAATACCGGTGACACTAAGCTTATCACAAGTTGGTGTATGATAACTCTCATGAATGTGGCCAATAAAATTATATCCAAGGCATAAATCCTAAACTTGAAGGATATCCTTCCAAAATTACTAAGCTTGCACAAACTAGATTTATCTTAAAAACATATGTTTTAGACAATGTGATTACAATTTGGAAAGGACCGAAGTGAGGTAGGAGCCTAGGTCTAGAGGCCTTGTCCATCAAGATTGACTTGAAAAACCTTATGATATAGTAAAAGTAACTTCATTATCACTATGCTCATAGATTTGAGGTTTAGCCCTTTTCCCAAAGAAGTAGAAACTATATTCCCGTAGGTGATTGTGTGACTAATTATCAATGGTGTTGTAGGATAATAAGTTGTTAATTGAAAATGCACATTTCTCAACCAATAGATTGTTTAAGAAATGCATTCACTCCCCTAAAGATATCTATGACAACATTGACAAGTAGTCTACAAACTAGAATACTTGGTAGACTTTAAAAAGGGAGTTGAACCTTATCAACACTAGCAAAAATATTCTAGAAAAAAGTGCATAGTTCAAGTTTAGAGAATCTTTTGTGAAGCTTGGCTTGCCGAGGCCACAATCATGGTGGATGGAATATAGGTGCAATCAAAGGAAATGATTCAAGAAATATCAATGAGATGGTGGATACTAGGGGCTCTCATTTAGGACGAGGATGGATGCCAAATTTTACAAAGTTTGTAGGATTTTTCCAAAAGAGAAAACTTGGTTGTACCAATTAAAATCCACTTGGAATATGCATCTAGAAATGTAGTCTTTTTTATTCAAGAAAGTTCATATTTTCCATCTCCTAAAATATTTAGATACCCATCCCAAGCATCATCCTAAGGGTAAACATGAAACCTTGATGCTTCTTTTTTATTACCGCAAATATGCATGTTTTTTTACAATAAGGTTGAGTACTTTACAAGTAAGATCAATTTGATAACAACCTCATTTAGTGGAATCATTTTCCTTGAAACAAGCCACCAACTCTTGCTGACCAAAAGGCCCAAGAATCCACATAGCTAGGCAGAGCTCTATGTTCCTTTAATACATTTTCATTAAACTATTTTTTTCATACTTTCTAACAAGGAGGCCTTCTACCATGTCCCTTTACTACCACTTAAGTTTAAATAAGCATTCCATAATTCCAATAAAATGAATACTGAAGCAATAGATGATATATGGATTCTCCATCTTTTTTCATTTAAAAAAATAGATATCAGGCCCTTCTATGAAGAACACTCCATGATAAGACTTTACTAAAGGGACATGTCATAGGAAAATTAAAAGGGCGTTACCTTCCACATGGATTTCCACCATGTAATACACCTAAGAATTCATAAATACATTTTTTTTACATGCATTGATTAACAGTAATTTAACCAGCAGTTTACTCAGGTTCCAAGTTATTTATACTTATGCAAGTTATTAATATCTTTGTTTTTCTTAGTATGCCAGGTTTTGTTGGTTGAGGCAATGGCCAACTCCTTTCATAATGTTCAACTACACTTGCAGGTAATGTTTCAATTTTCTTGTTTTAATTTTAATAGTTCTTACTAGGGCTTTAGCAGCCCTAAGGAATGGGAGAATATTCAAAGTCTTCATCCCATCCTTTAGTGTAATAAGGTTGTTAAATAGGTTTAAAGACCATAGGTATTACCATAGCCTAATCTCATGGTACAATGTGATTCATCCATCCTAAGTGCGATGGTTTGAGGTTTGTAAGGAATATGGTACTTACCATAGTGTAAACCCTTTGTTAAGAAGTGAATGCAAAGGTTATAGTTTATAAAGCAACGTTTTCTTGGCATAATATAATGAGTATGATATGACATGGTCTACGCCATGGTTTTTATGATATATTATATGCTTTGTTCGTTGGAGTTTAACACATGGTTCGAGCTTGATGTCGATACATGAATGCAATGATTATGGCCCATGATTTCCCTTCTCGTGAGTTAAAATGTTGGAGGGATCACACCTTGGTTGACTTGGAGACTTAAATGTTTGTCCTGGATGTGAATTGACAACGCAGCTAGGCTATTCGAGTTGGATTGAGAGTGAATCTCGGCCTTACACTTGTATGGTGAGATTGCAAGGGTTCTATAAGGGTTTTTATTATGTCTATTTCTCTTGTTTGAACCTATCATTAGTGTAAATCGATCGTTGGTCTATAAAAGACAAGAGTCGAAGCTATGCTCTGTGAATGGCGACGGTGTTAGGGTTTTCTGGTGTAGATTTGTTGCTACCATGTTAATGGCATTGCACTTATTTCCCTTCCGAGGTGTTCAGGGCTCCCATGGATTTCTCGACGGTTTGCATTCCAATGCTTGTGCCTCAATGAACATGCCATCACTTTGTCCATGCATACTGCTCGCTAACAGGTGAGAAAAATTATGGAACTCCTCTTTGTGTTTTGATTTGGTAAAAATCTAGGGTTTACAGTATTTACTGATAGTACATTGTTGTGGGTGCAGGCATACGAGGGATAAGGGCAGCCCCAGAGGAGCCGATCCGTGGCCCTCTCTGCAACTCGAAAAAGGTAACTATAAGATTTTTAATAATACTAGTTAAAGTTTTATTTTAGTTATCCATTTGGTTTTGATTGTAACTTGGAATATTTGTAGGTGGAGGGCGCTGTAGAGGGAGGCGATAGGGTCACCTCCTCCCATACCTGTGTTTTTAAACGCCTCAGGTAACATAAAACATCCATATCTCTATGCTTCTCTTTCCGAATTGTGGTTTAAAGCAAATTGTGGCTTAAAGTACTTATTTTGTATGTTTTGTTGCAAGTACTTTAACCTGAGCGTGGAGGAGCCGAGGGGAGAGGACTCCAACTTTGCATAAGATAAGTTTAACATTCATTCAACCCCAAGGTGTTTACCCTCCGTTTAAAGGAGGCTTTACAGCCTTGTTTCTTTGTGAGGTTTAAGGTGTATTAGTTTTACAATCCTGTACGGATTGCGATGATACTGTGGGTGCCATCGTGGATGGTATTACCTCCCACCTCGTTGGTTTGGTTATTGGAATTTAATTATGGTTAATACAACACAGTGGAAGCCATCAGAGATGGACTTACAACCATCCTTGTATTCGCATCTTGTTTAATATTTTGTTTATAATGGAAAAAAATTTCATGGGATTATGACCATGTATAAGGATTGATGAAAGTCGTTTTCAGACTAAAAACCTATTCTCTGTTTATAATACCAGTATGTAAAGTTAAATGTTTTCTTATGATAATACCATCTCGTATGAGGGTTTTTCTGTTGGGTTATACCGCACTGTTTTGACTCATGTATGTGTATCGTGTGTTGTTTACGTGATTATTGTGTATTTAAATGAACGACCCTTAGAGTCTTTCTTACGAAATATATCTCGCATGTAATCTTTGGTTCCAGGCTTCCATCTTCGATGGTCTTACCGTTTGTTTAAAGAGTTAGATCTAGCTCCTTGAATAATGATATTATTATTCTTAATATTACTGTAGACCCATAAGAGGGTTTATAATGACTTAAGTAACTCTGTTTGATTTTCTACGTATAGTATTTACCTTTGTTTATAGTATAAGTAGAGATATTAGTGTTTATATTAGTGCTAACCTGTATGAGGGTTTTGAATGGGTTTATCCCACACTGTTTTTATTTGTGTATGCCTAGCTTGTGGAAATATTTTGTAAACTAATGGCAGCCATGATCATGGGCTTACGACCCTATTTAATCCACTTGTTGATGCTTATGCAACTCCTTGAGTTGTGTGACTTATGTGGAAAAGTTTTAAAGTAGAAAATTGTAGTTTAAAAATAGATAGCATGCGATTTGATTTGTATTTGCACATGATCTTACAGTTATATTTTTAAATCTTGGTAGCCATCATAGTGACACACTTGTATATATGATTTGTTTATTTTGGTTATCACTGTTTACTTTGGTTCTTCGATCCGGTTATGATTGTTTACTTGGATCCGTAAAGGATTATTTATATATTAATTATGTTTAATATGTAGGTGATTATTCTTGTAATATATGTACTGTATAAGTTTGTTTGTAAAATGATTGTTTTATACATATTCATAGGAATCTTCGATTGATATGATTATAATAAATACATGGGGATTATTCCTCTGTCTACCTCAATCATGAGTTATTTAGATTAATGCTAATAAAAAATGAGAAGATTAAGTTATCGTGCATACTAGCATTTTAACTTACAGCCTAGGGAATTTATAGAGAAGAAACAAATACACATATGCATTAAAACTAAATCAATGTATTGTATGCATAAGTAGTATAAACAAAGAGATCTAGTTGCTAACATAATAGGAAGAATATGGAACTGTAAACAATTTCTTCAAAATACATGATAGATCCCGACTTATACAAAGACTTTTTCATTAAAAGAAAATAATTGCGATTTAATTAACATGGAAATATAGCTGTAAGTAGTTTTCAACAATAGGAATTAGGATAGAAAACCTGGCACCGTTGCTGGGGAAAAACAAAGATGTAATAATCATTCCACCTAACCAACTCCTAGAGCAACCAAGTTACTTGCTCCAGAACTCTCGACCATGTTCGTTGAACCATAAGAGAAAAATCCTTCAATGCATCATCTCTTGCATTCTCAAATTCAATCTCCGTACAATGCTAGCCTCCTGCTTGCTTATGGACATACTATTATATAGTATTTTTCCTAGAACTTTGTCATTTATGAGCATCCTGCTCTTAAGCACTCACTAGGAGTTGTGACCTGATTTTTGGGGATGATGCCTCATGCATATTGAGTTCTCACTCAGTGGCTCTAACCACTTGTATTTTCCTCTTGTGGGTTAGCAAACACTCTTTAACAACTATTTTACTTCCGTCCCTTCAATATCTTTTATCAATAAAGAATAATTCATTACAAATGTTTTATTTCTCACTTTCTATCAAAACTATTTAAAATAATAAATAAAATATTTTCGTCAAAAGATAATAAATTATTCATTTTAAATGCATTACACACCACTAGATATTTTCATCTTCCCACTCTTACATGAACATAATGTGCTCTTACTTTTCATATGGATTTCCACCACCATACTTTAAATGCTTGGATTTATTATCAACTACCCTTTAAATGCATTTTTTTTACCAAACCAGATTGTCAACCTCGAGCATTAATCTAATGGAACTCTGAAGTAATTACGCCGTAAGGCGTTACCAAATGGGAGTAGATTCCCCATAATAAATGCGTTTTTTACGCCCCAGCCGTCGGATGCTTTGTCCGACGATTGGAGTATTCGCCATCGTTGGATCAGGTTTTGTCTTTTGGTTTAGCTACAGGCCTCTGTCATTGCCACCACTTACCGCCTCTGTCACTACACGGCAGCCTCACTACACAGCCCATCGTCATTATACAGCCCACCGTCTCACCGCCTTTCATGAACAGTCCACCGCCTCACCGCCTTTCATGCTTTCATAGAAACTGAAATCAAATGGCCCTTCATTAGCGTCTGCAAACGCTTACCTCTTTTAAGGTAGGAGTAGCAATGAATGAAGAAGCTCATCGACTTGCATCCAGAAGATTTCGGCATTGAAGAGCGAAGAGGAAGAAGAGCATCCAAGAAGAACGAATACATTGTTGTGGATCTTGAAAGGCGCAGACCAATCCAACCTGAAGCTGCCACTGTTCTGCATATTAGTGCAGGTGGACATGAGAGGATCGACGAGGAGAATGATACGGTTGTCATAATATATGTTAGTGATCTGGTATGAGCCCGAGTGTGTGGTTAACGTGAGCTTCTGGTTCACGCATCGAACATAGGTCTGGAACCTTGGGTCTCCACAGCCCGGTCCTGTACCGAAAGGGTATTTTACTGGGACGCTTCCACATAGGTCTCTGCAAGCAGCACCCTCAGTTCTTTGAGCGAGGGAGGCTTCCTCCGTAGCCGAATTGTAGAAATCCACGACGATGTCTGCAATCTAAGAAGGAGCCAAAAGGAATTCTTTGACTCTCACGGGCACTGGTAAGTAGGCCGAATCGGAGCCTACTTGGGTCATGTTGAGGCCGTTGCTCAAGGCGAATCTGTAAAAGCGAGCGTTGCTAGAATTCACGATTCTGAATCTGTATTTTCTTCTCTGTACCTTCATGTAAGGGCATACCATGCCCTGCCATTCACTATGATTGCATCTCCGAAATAATCTGGCTTCAAAGTTCAAACACCCGGAACATGTATAAATTGAATGCAATCATGCAGACAAACTGTATAAATTGAAATACGAATTGGTAGGAAATGAATTTATCAAGACTGACCTGCCACTGGGGATGAATGGAGGGATTGTTGCCTGTGGAATTCATGTAAATTGACCCGTCTATAGCAAAGCTCCTGTCGAAGATGATAAGAATACGATCATATTCTGGGCCCGACGGGAGGTCGAGGGGCTTTTCCACCTTGGGATTCCGAATAACATAGGCGCCGACGAGGCCCGCCAGGAGATTAACTCTGGTTAGCCCCATGGCGTGGTCATGGTACCAGAGATTTCCGGGATGCTGAATGTTGTTGTAGTGGTATTGAGATTTCTTCCAGGTCGGGCCAGTATCATGGAATCCAGCAGTAAACCACGCCAGCGAGTTCTCATAGCTCTCGGGCTCATGAATGCCGCCATGTAGGTGGACTACATTGGGAATTCCTCCGTGTTTGGCCCGGGCTGTTTTCAGTGTGGGATCCCATGGCAAGAAATGTTGGGAAGGAAGATAGTTTTCCCATCTCATGAACGTATCGATGCCTTGGATGGATTCGATCATCGGACCTGGTACAGTCGCGGTTTCCTTCGATGTTCCATACGCGAACACGGTAGTCGGGGGAAGATCTCTATGAAATTTCTGTCAACAAAGAGCAAAAACCGGTCAGTCTACATATGCTATTTGGAATTCTTCCCAAAACAGAGGGCATGTTTGTGTCTACATCTTAATGCACCTGTGTCAAAGGGGCTGCATGCAGGTATGGTTTTTGTGCCATCTGGCGCGCATGCAGTAGGATTAGCGTTCCATCTGGGCGGCACGCAGTGTGGCATGACGAAGATTTGCTACGGAAGAAGGCAGCGGTACAGGAACAATTCGAACTGCATAAGCCCCTGCATGTTTCAATTGTTAATCAGATAGTCAATGAACGCCATGAGTGCATTATCGCCTCGTCTAGGCAATGTCATGATAATATGACTTTACTATTCGATAATGAAATCCATAAGAAGTCCGTTTTGGCGTTTTACCTTCGTGAACATAGAAAGAGAAGGAAAGCAAGAAGGAAGCAGAGTGTGGAACCCCTGGCACTGCTGTCTATCCGTTAAAAGGCAGACCAACCTAACCGAGTCCCAAACCTCTTGAACAGTGTGTTCTCCTGGGAAGCTCAAAATCTAATGGCCATACTTAAAAACGATGATGCAGAAGGAATGACACATAACGACATATTATCACAAAAGCATTCCAAACTTACTTCGTTAAAGTGTCCTAATTGATCTCTTGCTGAGCCACAAAATCACTGCCATTCGACCCTGGACATGTTCAAATACCTTGTAAAACCGCTACTGAGATATTACCAGGCCAAATCGACAAAAATCTCAAGAGCGAGTTTTCAAGGCATTAAAATATGTCCTGACTTGAATTGCAGTGCGTGAACTGTGTAAAACGTGACAGAGTAAAAAGGAACGCGTCGTTTACACATGCAGGTAAAGAAACAAGTTCGTGCTATATATAAGGGACAATTGTCCGCATTTGCAAAAAAAATAGAGGTTAAATCACTAAAATAACCTCCAAAGTGGTCAAGACGATACAAAATAAGTGAAAGGATAGCGAGAATTTCTTCGAAGCTTGTGGAAAGATATAAAGAAGCAACCAAATCGGGCAAGAACCCTTTAAAACGAGTTGAGATTGATGTAGGATTCAACAAAAACAAACACTCGATATCCTGGACAAAAATGGCGTAGTGCAAGAACAAATTTCAGGAATTTAACTCGTCAAGAATAAAACAGACATGGTAGACCCAGAAACCTTACCGAATAAAATACAACCCTGTAAGGAAATTGATCGCCAAGCTCAGCATTCTCTCCAACTCAAAATGTAAGAAAAAATCAGCTCGCTAACCAGGCCTCTCGATTAATATATACCAGTGACCGGTAAAGGCAGTTACCACGACATACTCCACTTGCTGTCGTCGGCCGTCCATGTGGTCTGCCACCTGTTGTGAGGATCCTTGATCAGCGTTTTAGAATAAACAATACAGGTCACCCATGCGTTCTGCCACTTGTTGTGAAGATCCCTGATCAGCATTTTAGAACAAATAAATTAATATGTAAATTATTTGAATATTTATTATAATAAATTAAATATATATATTAATATTATTATTTATCATAAAAATTTAAATAAATAAATTTTTAAAATAATGTTTTATTCTTCTTATATAATTATATTAAGAATGTTCATCATAAATCATAAAAATTAAATTAATATTTTTTATATTTTTAAATAAAATAGTTTTATTTAAGGATTTTGTTTTATATGGTTATAATTATATTAAGAAAGTTCATTATAAATCATAAAATATTAAATTAATATTTTTATATTTATAAATAAATTAGTTTTATTTATGGATTTTGTTTTATATAAAATTAAATTAATATTTTTATATTTACAAATAAATTAGTTTTACTTAAAAATTTGTTTTATATTTTTACTACTTATTGATAAGATCTCTCTTGTGCTTTAATATAAAATCACTAATACATATAATTAAATATTATTAACAACATTAAAGTACATTACATGTATTTAGTTTTTTTATTAATAAATTTATTATTACTTATCTCTTTTATAAAAAAATAATATTTATATTTTAAATTATACTCAAACTTTTTTCTTAGCTATGAGTGGATCTAATGGTAAAAAACAAGACACTTCAACATACACACACACACACAATTTCAAAACACCAAGGCGTTGGGAAGGCATGAGATTCCTCACTCTTATATACCCTGTGCTCATATCTTGTAGAGAAATGAGCGTTGGTGCTTCGTGATACTATTGGATCATCCGTCACACCCATCCCCCAAAAATAATCATCATCAAATTCTATGGCAAAATTTCCACTATCAACTCCAAGAAGGGATCAATTACATCTAGACAATGGGATATGCATCAAGGATTTTGTTCAACAACTGGTTGTGCATGAAGACAAGATCATTCAACCATTGTTATTCCAAGTAGTTTCTCTTCTCCATGTGAATGTGTTCAATGACATACAAATTATGCTCACACTCTATAACACTGCAAATTTGACTAATTGCATTTTTTGACGCCGGAGAGGAGTGGGTTGTGGAGTGTTTCCATGCTTACACCTGATAGGTGGACAAACACAAGCCTTCTTTTTCATCATAACCATAGCCTGCATGTTCAATTATAACGGAATATCACTTACTTCACCTTTGACTGCAAGCAGCTTTTATCAAAATCATTTATCCTTATTTGTGCAAAGTTAATCTTGAAATAATATTTTACTCCCTAACCTTTATCATTAATGAATAATTTTAATTTATTTAGTACATAGATGCATAAAATTTTTGCATCTACAATGAACTACAAAAACTAACAATTCATTGTCATTTCAATGAGAGAAAAAAAAATTGTCTTTCTTGTTATATATGACCACATCTCCTTGCTTAGATTACAACACGACGTTCTTTTATTGTACCCCTAGGTACAATTGCTAGTTTATGTAGAAATGCATTCCATTGTAAGTAAAGAACTATGTGTAGGTCGGATGACGAAATATTTTGTGACTCATTGGTTTGGCTTGGTTACTCTTCGTACCATGGCATACACTGATTTTATATTACCAGTGTGATGTGGAGCTTGGGTTTGTGAAACCTCAAGTTTCATTTAGAAATCAGAGTTCTGCAATCATTATTATTCAATTTTAGTCAGAACTTGGAGTTATGCAATCTTATCATTATTAATCAACTCTACGGCTTCATATAATAAATTTTGAACAATCCATTGGTAGTAGCTTGAGTGGTTGGGAGGAATGAATGTTACCCTCCCCACCCAGGTTCAATTCTTATAAGTGACATGTTTTCTCTTAATGAGCCCCTATGTAATGAATGAGTTGGCCTATGTTTGATTCTGGCATGACCTTGACATAAAAAGTAAGTTCAACGCCCAACACTTTCACATGTGAAAAAAAAAAGTTTGAATAGAAAATGCTCCTATCATATTTAAATAAAAGTAACCGAATTAGGTCAAATTCCGGTAGAGCAAATGGTCAAGAGGGGTTTCGTTTGCTTGGCGGCCCGGGATCAAAACCCACTGCTCCTGGAAGATGACATTTAAATCCAGATGCCCCTGGATCGTGTTTTATCAGACCAAAGGTTCATCCAACAAGTCACAGGGCACTTAACCAACAAAAACAAAAGTAACTGAATTACAAAAAATTAAACCAATCTTCTCCGAAGATTTTAATCAATGTGGCTGTAATCATTATTATTCAATTTCAGTCAGAATTCAGAGTTATGCAATCTTATCATTATTAATCGACTCCATGACTTCGGATAATAATGTTTGAACAATCCATTGGTTATAGCTTGGGTGGTGGGGAGGAATGAATGTTACCCCTCTCCACTCAGGTTCAATTCTTATAAGTGGCATGTTTGCTCTTATTGAACCCCTATGTAATGAATGAGTGAACCTATGTTTGATTCTAGCACAACCTTGACATAAAAAGTAAGTTCAAGACCCAACACTTTCACATTTAAAAAAAAATTTGAATAAAAAATGCTCCTATCATATTTTTTATAAATATAACTAAATTAAAAAAAAAACTTTTTTGAATATTTCAATGTGGCTGTAGGATTCGAGCCACATCTCCCATGGCCACAACGTGGAATTCTCACCACTAAATTACAGCCACTACATATAATTAACAAGAACCATTTATATATTGGTTGGTATAGTGAACCTTATGCACTTGGTTTGGTCCCACGGTGACCGAATTGTCTTCCACGGGTTCTTTTTTTTAATATGCTCTATACAGGATTCTTAATATAATTTTTCTAACGAATATTAATATTTTTCAAAGGATCACTATAGTTGGTGAAAAAACACTTTTTCAAAACTTAACTGATCTTTTGCAAATAAGCTAAACTTAATAAGTGGATGCAATTTACTCTTACACAGCTTTTCACAAAGAAGGATTTATAATGATTTGGGGTTAGGTTCAAAATCAAAGTAAGTATGTTAGCAAAAACATAACCAGCCATTATCACATTGAAAATTTGACCTAGAGTGGAGAATACAAATCTTACGTCTTAAACATTTAAATCTATTGACAAAAATTTATTAAAACAAATATTCACTAAATGATTTAGAAATTATTGTATTTTAAAATTACAAATATTTTTTTATTAGTATTATGGATGTAATAAAATTATAAAATAAATCTCATAATTAATAATTAACTAGTATAGATCCATCTTAAACCTTGATTTATTAAGTAACGTGAGAGATCCAATTTCTTAAGCTGTAATTTTTTTAATCTTAATTTTTATTTTATAAGCTGACATGGTATTTATTTATTTATTTTTATTTTCTGAACGGACATGCTTTTTGTATTATTTTATTTTATTTTTGCTAACGTTACATTAGGTTACAACATCCCCCATACTGGGCTCTAAAGCACCGGGTTACTCTCAATGCAATAATTGGAAAGTTGATTCCAATTTTAAAGGAAACTTGAAGTAGTAAGAAGTTTTTTAGGAAACACTTTACTTATAATTTCAAAGTGTGAATCTAAGGGGAGATAGTGATTATTTGTATTTAGTGTGACACTGCACTCTTTTCAATGTAAATTCTTGTTTAATTTTATAAACAATGTAATACACTAGCTTAAAATGCTTGACTCTTAATGCGGTGTTGGCACATTGTACATTCAAACACTCCATAAGAAACTAAGGACTACCATGATCTATACAATCGTAAACAATAATTAGAAATGAAAAAACATTAAAATTTACAACAAATAATTGAACATTCCATAATATGATGTTGCTCAATAATACTTTGAGAGTGAACAAATGCAACAATAAGCATAATAATCATTCCACAATCAGTTGAACTTCATCATATACATTGTTATTAACCTTGTTTTTTTCTTCTTGACTTAAAATGCAAATGGAAGTTTCCTCTCTCTTATGTGCTATCTCACATTGGTTGTAATGTCTACTCTATGACCATATAAGTCCTCACACTAATGGGAGTGTCTATAGAGAAAGTGGTTGATCCATAATCACTCACATTGTTACTATCGTGATTCACAAGAATAAGCCACACCGACTTTCCTAGTGACCAATGGAAGTTATCTAATGGATAGCCAAGTGTTTGTACCCTATCAATTTTATGTTGCCTCATTTCTTTTGCTGTTTGCCTTATAACTATAACATGCATGGTTTCCCTTTCCTAACTTGAAGAAACTACCTCTTGAACTTTCTCACCAACCACCTATTGTTTTCTAGTTGAACAGTGAATTGATTTTGAGGAATGCAAGGATTTCCCCATCGATCTCCATTAGATTCTAAGCCATTGATCCAAGTAAGATATGCTGCTCCAAAGCTCACATAAGGGGTCTCGAAGTGAGATAAAATACTTTCGTTGGATTGTTGATATTAAAACTTGACAGACAATCTAGATCTTAGCAAAACTTTTGAGTTGCACTTGCCTTCTTTCCTTCCATAATTTTTCTTGCATCTTCATGAATGTTCAGCTGGTTACACAATCATAAAATAATCAAGATATGGTGTAAACACTTGTCATTCATTCCGATGAACATTACAAAGGAATTAGTAAGATTTAGCGACATCACCAAATGTTACAAAAGCAGTAATAAGATTTAGCAACATCACCAGATATTCAAATATTCCTTGTAGCGTCTTGAAGGATATTTTCTATGTGTCTTTTAACTTTATATGGATCTTGTATATGTGTGTGTGTCTTTTAAGGCACTTTCTCTATGTGTCTTTTAAGGCACTTTCACTCACTAAATTTGATTTATTTGGTCACCCATGCATGGTAATAGGTATTGAATTTGCTAGTGACTATAAGAATCAATCCATGTGCCATGTTTTTTTTGGAACTAAAACAATTCACATATCTACAAGTAATGAGTGGGTTGAATTTACCTTTCTCCAATAACTCTAGAATCTACCTCTTTATCAACTCATTTTCCAACAATGAAATACATGGTATAATAAATCTTTGTTGTAGGTCAATAAAGTAATCGATAACTTATCCAATTTTTCTTTTGTTCTTCTACTTCTCATGTTGTGCTAAATTTGAGCATTCTTGAACGAATTCCATTCTCTTCCTCCTTTGTCGTAAGACTAACAAAGTAAAATATGCTAAATCTTTGACTAGTCACTAAAAGTATCTAAGTTACTAAAAGTCTCTAAGTTACAATCACTGAAATGGGTGTTACGGATGATAAGATATGCAATACCCCCATCGAGCTACCCTTAGATTATATACATATTCAATATGCGATATTGTGTATATTGTAGATATTTTGATGGGGTTGAGAAAATATCATAATGTAATAAAGTAAATTGTAATGTTATATGAATTTTCAATATGGAGTAGGTATAACCCGATTACACAATCCACTCAATCATTATATAAGGGCTTAGCAAGAGCATCATGCCACTTACAAAAATTGAATCTGGGTGAGGAGGATAACAATCATTCCTCCCAACCACCCAAAATGCATCCAATAACATATTTTTCTATTACAATGAAACCAAGAAAATATTTTTCAAAATCAATAAGAACTTTAAAAAAACCGTGGAATAAAACTGGAAAGGAACTTCTTTAGCTGTGTGGAAAAATGGAGCATTTTGAAATAAAACCATGTCCAAACTTTATTTCTCGGATGATGTAGAGTAGAGTATGTAGATCCAGTTCTAGGCCACAACTTAAAGGCAGTAAGAGAGTATGTCTTTCATTCAAACGATAATCGATAATTATGTTGTTCCTCGTTCATAAAAAGATATATCCAAACTTTGATTTTGTGAGATGTGGGATTTGGCATTCCAATTGCTTAGACGAAGTTGTAATTATAGTTGAATGAAACTCACAAGACTAGTGATTGCATGCATGTAATATGACAAATGATGGTTCATATGCATGGGTAGATGGATGACTTTCATGGTTGACCATATAGTCTTTTCAAAGTAATTTAGATGAGTTAAAAAATGTTTAAAATTTTTATTTTTAAAATAAAGAATTTCAATATATAATTAATTAAAAACTATAAATATTTATTTATTTGAAAATGCAAATTTTAACAATTAATTATACTAATTTAAAATTTTGAAATAAAGTTTACCATAATCATTTAGAATTTTAAATTGAAGTATACACAATTCAATTCCAAAATCCTAAACTAAAAAATTTGATGTATTAAAGGTTTATTTAAAAAAAAAATATTTTAAATACTTGAACACCAAAATCCTTCCGACCAAAGATCAAATTTAAAAAAAATCTTTTAGATCTTTTAGTAAAAATGAAAAAAACCTTTGATACATTCAAAGATTGTTTAACAAAAATATTTTATATACTTGAATACCAAGCATCTTAGTAAAAATGAAAAAAACTTTGATACATTAAAAGTTCAAGTATTTAAAATATTTGTTTTTGTTTAAAAAAAATATTTTAAATACGTGAATTTAAAAAAAATATATATTTTAAATACTTCAAAACCAGAATCCTTCTAACAAAAGATAAAATTCAAAAAAAATCTTTTAAATACTTGAATACCAGCATCTTGGTAAAAATGAAAAAATGAACTCTAAAAAAAATTATTTTAAATACTTGAAAACCAGAATCCTTCCAATAAAAGATAGAAGTTAAATGGTAGAGCGCAAGGCCCGTCTAGCTAGTTGGTAGAGCGCAAGGCTCTTAACCTTGTGGGCGTGTGGGTGCGAGCCCCACGGTGGGCGTATGCTTCAATTTTAATTTTTCCATTTACATTATAAAATTAATGCACCCTAAGGAAATTATTTAAAAAAAACCCGGGCTCCAGCACCACGCCCACGCGTTTGTAAAATTATTTTTTAATTAGCAACTTTCAATTTCAATTTCATTTCAATATCATTTCAATATCCAGATGTTAAAATTCTTTCTTAATGGAAAAAATTTCAATATAATAAATATTAATATTTCTCAATTATCAAGGTGAGGGATCATTATTATACCTGCCTATATTGTAATCGATCGAAGTCAAACTCCATTGACTTTGGGTATTAGTTGCCCTGTTTTGATGCAGCTTTAAAGAATTAAAGCTGTTTTGCAAAAGTATGACTTAGGGGTTTGCAAAATATTTTTTTTAATTTTGTTAAAAAACTATTTTTCTAAACAACTGATTGGTGGATCAGAGATGATGTCAACATTGGGATTTGGTATCTGGATTTGAGTTGACATGTGGCAAGATGACATCATAATGATAAAATTAAAAAAATCAAAATTATATTTTATTGCCATTTGGGCTCATGCCTCCTGCCGCTGCCGCGTGGACCATGCTGCAGCCTGACCTTCGAATCCTATCAGGGACACTTCGTTTACTGTTGCGTTGATCTCACAGCACTTTCCAGGATTTCATCTGTATGTTCAGTTGTTGTAGAATCCAGGTCTCGCTTTGCTCCCTCTTATCTAGCAGCATCTAGCAATGTCGCTCCCTAACCGCCCTTCGCTGCAACAACCCACTTACAGTACAGTTCTTTCTCCTGCGGCTTCTGGATTGTGCTGTCAGCAAGCTAATCCCAAATAGACCTGCTCACAACCTAACAGAGAAATTGCAGTGCACTCTGGTTCAAATCAAATTTTACCTAGGTCATCGTATAAAGATTCAAGTCGTACATTTATATCGATCCAGCCTGCACAGCAACGAAGCCGATTTTCAGGCATCGGTGGGGGATTTGAATTATCACAGTTACTATATTCTAACGTTCCGAGATCTGCATCCCGGGAATACTTTCAAACGTCTCAACCAAGGAGAGCCTGTTTGAATGATTTAAATCATCCTCCACTCAGCGAAGATTGAATTGATTTCCCTTCGAAATCAATAGATTGTCACTTCACTTTTTGTATTTTGAGTGGAGTTTGTAAAAATTTCGATAACATTACTCCTCCAGATAGTTTTGACAACACTGTGTCTCAAGATTTCAGGGTATAAATTTCCTAATCATGAAAACAATGCATTCTGAGTAGGTTTTGTAATTTTATTGTTATTCTGATACAATATGAATTCTTAATTTGCATGGCAGAGTGAAAGTGAGAACTGCTTCAATGTGATCAAAACTTCCTGGAATGTGATTGATGAGATGTCATCAACTCCTGAAGGCTTGAAATCTCTGAGAAAGGCTCTCAAAATTTCCCAGTACTGACACTGAATCTCTATGAAATGCATGCCTTTGTTCTATGGATCAAAGATACAGCTGATAGGGGCATGAAATTACATGTAGTTTGAATCATGTATATTTTAACATAAGAAACCGTTCTTGTTTCAGATCAACTAGCGATAGTGATATTGCTGGGAATTTGGATGGGTGGTTGTATGATGCTTATTACAACGCTACCATGACAGATTATCATCCAATCGATCGCTATATAACATTATTGGCGTTTTACCTTCGTGAATATCGCAAGAGAAGGAAAGCAAGAAGGAAGCAGAGTGTGGAAGAGACAGGCTGGCACTGCCGTCTAGTCGTTAAAAGGCAGACCAACATACATGAGTCCTAAACCCCTTGAACAGTGTGTTCTCGTGGGAAGAACAAAATCTAATGGCGATAGTTAAAACCATGATGCAAAAGGAATGACACACTGATGACATATTATCACAAAAACATTCCAAATTTACTTCGTTGAAGTGTCCTAATTGATGTCTTGTTGAGATACAAAATCACTGCCATTGGACCCCTGCACATATTAAAATACCCTGTAAAATAGCTACTGAGATATTACCAGGCCATATCGACGAAAATCTCATGAGCGGCTTTTCAAGGCATTAAAATATGTCCTGATTCGAATTGCAGTGGGTGAATTGTATAAAACATGACAAATTGCACTGCGTGAACTGTTTAAAACATGACAGAGCAAAAAGGAACCCGTCGTTTACACATGCAAGTAAAGAACAAGTAAGTTCATGCTATATATAAGGGATAATTGTCTGCATTTGCAAAAAAAATGGTTAAAGCAGTAGAATAACCTCCAAAGTGGTCAAGACGCTACAGAATGAGTGAAAGTCGATGTCTTGCCTGTAACGCCATGTATATATGCAGTTCGCAATTGCTAGAAGCAGATAAGCGATAGCAAGCTAGCACTCCACAGGTAGCAACGGGTTGGAACTCGGGATGCAAACCCCATGAATGCAGCCACTTCATTTGGATTTCTTCCCCTCCATGTGTTAAATTGCTCCAAAATTGTCGACTATTTTTGG
>LPNX010294052.1:35690-53858 GCA_001517045.1 Pseudotsuga menziesii
AAATAAAAAAAAACTATAAAGAAAATGTAGAAATTAAACTACAAATAAATTGTCATAACCATATTGTTAGTCTTGCCAATCCTAATGAAAAAACCTATAAAGAAAATGTAGAAATTAAAGTACAAGCAAAATGTCTAAATGCTTCATCACCATCGCATGCCATTTCAATATCTATGGAACTTATACATCTCAATGAAAGAATGTTTGATGATTGATAAAAGTCTCAAAGACTTTTTCTCTTACAACTACATGAGACCAAATTTTTGGGATCCAATGTCAAAACTTTGGCGATCAAATATTAGGATCAAAGTACTGCTCAAACTTAAAACACCAAGTCCAACTTATCTTTTAATGCACTTTGCATTAAATGCAATAAATAAAAAGAAAATTCCAATGTTCTACTTCAAATAATGAAACCATTCAAATGTTCTATATTAGATATGAAGCAATTGTGAACACCTAACTAAATTTTTCTAATAATTTTTAAAAAAAAATTATAACCTATTATACAAATTATAAACATTATTTTGGAGCAGGGACTAGCTAAAATATATACAACGTAAAAGAAAATATATGTCAATACATATCTCATAATGTACGTATCATGTTTACCTTATGAATTGAAGTTATCCTGGACCGAATTTTCATATAATTATTTATTTTTTCACTACAAAATATTTGTGGTATGCATTGCAAAAAGATAGAAGTTAAAATAGAGTGACATCTCAAATAGAAATATAAGTACCATGGCAACAAGTAATACATTGTTTCAAGTTTGAATGTTTCATAATTTCTTTAACTTTTAGCTTTAAACTATATACAATATCACAATAAAATATTTCTAAGAGGCAGGTATAAGCAGCCTTGCTGCTATTTCACTTGTTTTACATTAATCTTTGTACTTACAAATGATTCAGGAGGAAAAACAACAAAAACAAAATCTTTTCGATATTTATTTTGAATAAAAAAATAAAATTAACATGCCTACAGAATATTATGTATTTTAAAAATAGTTTTTTTTCTTAGTTAATTAGATCACTGGGGGAAATGGGCATTATATTGAAAACTATACTATGATGTTTTAGAATAATGTTAATTTAATCAATTTAATGTGTTTTAGAAATATTGATAAAAGTTGATAGAAATTATTTATCTTGATAATGATAATGATGAACTTTTATTGAGATTAACTTTGGTCTATCAGAATTTAAGAAAAAAATGTAAAGAATTATTTGGTTTGCTTAAAAATTGTATTATTATGTTTGAAAAGAAGTGTTCTTAATTCACTATAGTTATAAGGTCTTCATTGTAATAAAGATTTTGAAACTGAAATGTAAAGTAGGTGTACCAATGACACTATAAGAGATAAGAGATAGTGGTTTGCATCCTAACACTCATAGAGACATCCTTTCAACCCATGGAGTTTTAGGAATTGTCCAATGCCCTGTTTCATTATGATTTTTTTCCACAGAAAAAAAAATCGTAATCTATATATAGAAGTACAAATTACATTCTTCAGATGGTACAAATCATAAATGATATTTGTCCATGCTCCCAAAGTATCTCAAAATTTGCAAAAAGCATTCATTATAATGGATCATCTCAAAATGTAGATAATCATATAAAAATTAGCCCCACTAATATAAAAAAATGGACATTCTGCTTCGCCAAAATAGTATTATCAACAAAAAAGACAATAAAGTCTATGCTGCACATAAAATGTCCAAATCAGTTCATGAAAACTGCTCAGATCAGAAAACTCATAAAATGTTCAAAACTGTTCATGAAAATTCCCCAGATCAGAACAGTAACAACCATCATAGAAAAGACTAAATAGACTCATGTCATTCATCACCTCGAAACTCAAAAATATGCCAATAACCTTCTGGTACAGTTGCACCATCTTTAGCTAATGCATCCACCTTTGAATTTCTTTCACGATAGATATGCTTGTATTCTACCCTCTCGAACATATCAGAAATTCTGATCACTTCCTGTAGAACTTGTGAAAGCAAACTATTATGCATTCTAAACTTACATGTAACCCAAGTAATAACCAATTGGGAATCTCCAAATATCTGCAAATTATAGATATGATTTTCCAATGCCAAAGTAAGAAGAAGCTTTAAAGCAATAATCCTAGCAAAATTATTAGAACCAGTACCTAGGCCAGCTTTAAAAGTATAAAAGTGATCAACACTAATATAAAGAAAGCCCCTATCTCCATAAAGTTGTGGATCACCAACAACTCAACCATCGAAATAACCCCAAGGAGATGATGTATCAATGTTCTCTTCAACAACATTCCTGATGTTCAAAACACTATTATCCATAGGATAAGAGTACAATAGCCCCAAATAGAAAGATGATACCAGACATGGAAATGTAGTGATATCATTAAAACAACTATGATTCCTAGCCTTCCATATGAACCATGAGACTATAATAGGTAAAGCTCTGATATGCTTCATCGCCTCATTGCGGCACCAGTTCTTCAAACAAGTTAAAACCGAGTCTCCATTCCATAAATTCCTAAGCTTGAGCTTAGTCTCAATCTCAAACCAAACACTTATGGTGAACAAACAGTCCACCCCAATACGACAATTTGATTCAACAGCAAGTTTGCAAAGATAGCATCTACCAGGTTCGTCCCTTCCCTTTCTGCATAAGACATCCCAAGTAAGAGCTTTACCTGAAAATAAAAACCAGCAGAAAATTTTGGATTTAAGGGGACATTTAAGCTTCCAAAGCAAATGCCACCACCAAGAGATTTCCACATAATTCTTATCCATAATCAGTTGTAAATAACCAACTTTTGGAGTGTACTTACCTGATTTAGATTGATTCCATACCAGCACATCAACCTTATTGGAGAGCCTGGCATGACTAATTCTAAGATTAGACAAATACCCAGTTGTAAATAACCAACTTTTGGAGTGTACTTACCTGATTTAGATTGATTCCATACTAGCACATCAACCTCAGTGGAGAGCCTGACATGACTAATTCTAAGATTAGACAAATACCCATTCCAAGCATTGATTTCCTGTTGATTTACTAAACCAAGATTATCTGCTGATCCCTCATAATAGATACACCTGGACATCCAATATCTTTAAGAAAATATATTCCTGTAGAGTGTAGTTTATCAGTCAAATTTGAAGGTAATAAATGGACCCACCTACAACCCACCCAAGGATCTATACTAGTGCGCACTTCAACACCACTACCAACCTTCCAAAGAATATAATGTCTAATAAGGTTAAATGATCATAGGACAACTTTCCAGCAATTGGAAATTCCCCCCTTTTTTTTACAGACACTCTGATCTAGTCCAGTAGAGATAATGGTGTAATTTATTTTTGAAGGGCTATCTGAACCCATAGTCCTGAACCCTGTAAAAGGTTCCAAACACTCTTTGTAGCAAGTGCTTTAGCAAATAAAGCAGGTATATTCAACCCCCAACCTCCCATAAATTTTGGGTTTGCCAAAAACTTCCATGATGTCCATGGTAAACCATATGATGAATCAATATTACCATCCCATAAAAAATTAAAACATATTTTTCGAATCTTCTCAATAACACCCACCGGGATCCAGAAATGCATCCAGTATACCGGTATAGCTTTAAGAACATATTTAACCAATGTGAGCTTACCTCCTTTAGACAGCCACCTAAAACTCCGGCTTTTAATTCTTTTTTCCACCTTAGCTATTAGCCAATCCCAGTATTTCATCAAATATCTACAAGGTTTAAGGTGAAAGCCGAGATACTTCATACCACTCTCAATCTTAAAAACAGAAAAGGAAAAAACATTCTGTAAAGTGATTAGCTCAGATTCATCCAAAACAGAGTAATAAAAGGAGTGTTTATCCTCATTAATCACCATCCCTGAAGCATTACAAAATACATGTAAGACCTCATACAAAGTAGATAAGGATTGTTTAGAACCATCAAATACCATTATAATGTCATCCACAAAAAGTACATGAGTTAGAGTAATGTTATTGCCAAAAGAAATACAATGAAAAGTCCCACACTCTTAGCTGATAACAGATCCCTGCCTAGACCTTCCAGAACAATGAAAAAAAGCAAAGGTGCAAGAGGGAAACCTTGCTTGAGCCCATGCCCATATATAAAGAAAGTTGATGCCACACCATTAATCAGTATATCAAAAGACACAAAAGACAAACTGCTCATAACCCAAGTGATAAAAGGCACAATAAATCCCATTTTAGATAAGAGAACCCTTAAATAAGTCCAATTTACCCGGTCATAGGCTTTGGATAAGTCAATTTTCAAGACCACAGACTTTAAGTGTTTACTGTGTATAGTATGCATACCCTCCTGTATTTTCCCCAAAACATCATGTGTCTATCTCCCAGGAAAAAATCCAAACTGCTAATAAGATATATATCTACTAAGAACCTTTCTAATTCGAGTGGAAATGATTTTACCAATAATCTTGTAACTATAATTACACAATGATATGGGTCTAAAATATTCAAAGGATTTCGGGGAGTCAGATTTTGGAATCAAGGCTATGAAGGTGGAGTTAAAAAAAACAGGAATTTTACCACATTTATGAGAATATTCAATAACCCATAATAAATCAGGACCTAAAACATCAAACAAAGACCTATAGACCTCCACAAGTATCCCATCCGGTCTCGATCTCTTATCATTTTTATTCACAAATAAAATTGACTGGATCTCAGTCAAAGAAACAGGACACATAAGATCGTCATTTTCCTCTACAGAAATGGATGTTGGAAAGTTATCAGCAATCTGCATAATTTTAGGGAGATGAAGATTTTGGTCTTCCTGAAATAATGTCTCAAAATATTTAACCCCTACTTCAGATATAGATTCATAACTCTCAACAAGAATACCCCCATAATCCACAATCTTCTAAATAGAATTAACATTCTTCCTATGATTAGCATAATTATGAAAAAAAGGAGTATTATCATCCCCACATAAGAGTCAAGTCGCCCTACTTTTCTGTCTAGCCTCATTTTCACAGTCCAATAGAATTTTACTCTTACGAGACTCCAACTCAATCAAAGAGGCCTTATCTTCCTCAGATGAAAACCAAAAACCCACTTTATTAAAGGACTCAACCAACAGTAACTCAATATCCACAAGATCCTTAAACTCCTGAACCTTGTTCTTAACAGACCAAGAAATAGATACTTCCTTGATGCGTTTGAGATTGGCACCGAAATGCATTGCAAGAAGCACCTCAGGATTATCAACGTAAATAATCCAGGATTCTTTAAGTCAAGATACAAAATCTTCATTCATCAACCAATGAGCATTGAATTTAAAAGGACTTCGTAATTGTGAATCATTATTCAAAATATGTAAATAAACCAGATAATGGTCTGAAACCCCACCACACCCAACCCACTGGTGAAATTGCAGCTCAGAATCTAAAAGATCAGATGAAATAAGCAATCTATCCAATCGTTTTCAAATATTCTCAGGCCCAACTCTTCTATTGGACCATGTCAAAAATAAAACAGATGGTTTGATATCCACAAGACCAGGATCCTCCATCTTTTTAGAGAAAAAATCAGATAGACTGTCCATTCTAGCCCTCCCCCCCAAATCTCAGATAGACCCAAAGAGAAGTTTAAGTCACCACCTAAAATCATCTTAGAATAATTAAGGCAATCAAGTTCCAAAAAAATTCCCTCTCCACATAGGGGCCATAAATATTTTCAAAACACAACACTTCCTTAAATTCAGTCGAAAAAAGTGATGCACATAGCCCAGAACCCACATCCCATGCATTCTGAAGTTGAAAAAACGGTGAATTCCAACCTAGAAGAAGACTACCCGACCTGCATTTAGCATCCATAGAGACAAATGACCAACCATTCAACATATTTTCCAACTCACCCGTAAACAAAACCCCATCACCCATCGTTTCTTGAAGGAATAGTACATCAATTGACTGATTAGCAATCAATCGACATATCGCTAGTTTTTTAGGAATACTAGCTAACCCTCAACAATTGAACGTCATAACAATCATAAGTGAACCCTAGAAAGGGAAAACACTGCTCTAAGTGCCCCATCCACACCGATACGACCAGGATCCTCATTAAGAGACTGTCCACTAGATTTCAACAAATTAATAGAGGGTCCAGGAACATCAAAAATCAGGGAATCCGATGAAACCTTTGTATGAGATCTGAGAAAATAGCTAGTGAAAGAAATTGATTTATCCCTTATAAAAGACACAAACCCTAAATTTCCCAAAAATGACTCAGCCAAATTGAACTTAACCCTAGGGACATCAAAAGATGAATCACCAACATACTCCTTCAACTTCCCTTTTAACAGTAAGGACCCCTCCTCAAACTCAACTAAATTGGTTAAACAAAGAGGTTTAAGAGAACTATTACGGAGGTTATCAGTCCAAGGATCCTTATCCACCAGTAACATATCAGAAACAATAGGTGTAGATAGTTCCCTCCCAACTTCCAAAGAATTAAGACGAGAAACATCAAGAGCTGACCAAACATTCTTAACCCACCAAAAAGTCTTAGGTTTAGGGTCAGATAAAAAATTATGGCTCCTTCTGAAAGGAAAAACAAATTGAGATATCATATGACCATATAAATGGCACCTATTACACCTGAAAGGGACCTCCAAATAGTCTAGAGGTTGTTTAAACATAGATCCCACCGCTTGATAAAAATATTAGAAGCTAAGCCCTTGCGAATATCCAGAAGAACTAGAACTTTCCCCAAGTAGCAAATACCTTAATCTAAAATCAATAAGTCCACCTCCAAGAATTTTCCCAAAGTATTACCAATCAATCTAAAGAAATCAATAGACCAGAATTCAAAAGGTGAATTCGACATCTTCACCTAGATAGGCATAGTATCATACCTCTTTGAACGTGGATCAAACAGTGGCATTCAATGTTTTAAAAGCAAGCCATAACTGTCCCATTTCCAAACACTAGCTAGTACAATGGACGCATCCAATTCCTTTCAAAATTTAAATGCCAGCCACCCCTGTGGGAGCACGAAGACATCAGGAACAAAATTGACCAAATCCTTCCATGCAGGCAAAACCCCATTCTTAACACCATTCAAATAAACTTTACGTCCTCCAAAGTGCTTGACCAATGTGAGGGCATATGTTACAACTATCTCGTTTAATGCTACATCCTCTCCAACAACCATAAGTGAAGATTTGTCAATCTTCCAAATAACTTTCTTATGCAGCTTCAGGTGTCTTGAAACATATAAATATTGATTTTCTGGTCGGTGATAAAAAGACAAAACCCTATCAGATTCAAGCCCAAACACCCTACCTAGTGCAGGCATACGAACAAACTCATCCTCAACATGAGGCATATTAGACTTGATACCAGGCGAGACCATAATACCATCAAGCATATTAGAAGTCCCAGAAATATTAAAATCCTTGGCCAATCTTCCCGCCGACCCTAAAATACCATCAGACAACCCCCAAAACTCCATATCTTTACCAGATAAAGGCAAAAGAACAGAAACCTGATCAAAACTAGTGTTTAACAAAGGCATCAGCTCCCCCGAAGACCTAATCACATAAACCAAATCCTCACGTCTCCAAGAAAAACTTCAGAATCACAAAGCGTCGTAGTCTGTCGACCCTCCGACCACACGCCTTCAATGGATAAACCCGTCGAACCAAGAACCGCTCCAGGGAAAGGAGTCCATCCATTTTCAGCATGAGAAAAAACACAAGAGCCTGGTTTCGCAAGAGGCCTCATCTCTCCCGGCACCCTAACCTCATCGGACAAACCCTCACAACAATAGGAAGAATGCTTGAAAACCCCAGATGAAGGTTCCCAAGGAGATTTGATTGACCGACGTCCCTTGGGAGGTGTACATTCTAGTGACTTAATGTCTCGAAGAGACATATTAGCACTGTGTCAACTGTAAGGTACACCAGGGTTAAATATCTACAACTATCGCAAACCTAAACCTAGACACGTAATCCAAGGAGTACGTCCTGTCAATAAATTCTAAGTCAGAGGTCAGCACACAGTTTGTTGCAAAATCCAAGGTATTAATTGGCTTATCCTATCTTATATTATATATTAAAATCCAAGGTATTAATTGGCTCATTCTTATCTTGGCTATACTACTTTTCTTCTTTATATTGGTTAAAATAGATAAATACTTTTGATGTTTTAGATTAGGGTTAATGACTTCTTTATAATATCTTAATTATTTTGTGACCTCTAAATCTTTATTGCGCCACATTTACATTTTCTTTTTAACCTTAGATGTAATAATATTTTAATATTATTAATATTTTCCAAAGTGACATTTTTGTCAATTCCCCAATGGTTTAACCAAGCTAGGGCATCTTTATGCCAACCCTGCTTTATCCGTAGGTGGTTTTGACTTGATTTTAAAGCAAGTTTAGTAAGTCTTCGTCTCCCATGTTATTTATCTTGTGCTTGTATATCAGATACTTCGTCATAGTCATACTCTCAATGGGGGAAAGACCCACTTTTATGAGGAGAATCATATAGGGCATATTACTTTTAATTTTGAAGTTTTAATTTATAAAACACTTATGCATTCACTCAATCTTTCTCCAAGATTCTCTATAGATGTCACAACCCTTCACAATTGTACAAGATAATGAAAGTGACAAGAATTTCAAAGATGAACTTTTTTTTATGGGTTTGTGATTCGTTTTGGTGCTTGTTAGAGGAAAAGTTAAAATGGATCTATGTTGGTGCTTATGCCAATGGGGACATCCATAAAGGTAGTCCTTGTTCCAAATTCGTTGAACATACAACTGCCATGATTCACCAAGACTAACTATATATTAGGACTACTAAGAAGGATTTATGTTGGTCCCTATGCCAATAGGAGCATCCATAAAGGAAGTCCTTGTTCCAAATTCACTCAACATACAACCATCATATTCACCATGACTAAATTATCTAATTGACTTGTTCTTCTATGGTTTACTTATTGCCCCTAGATGTGGGTGTCAATCAAGCCCACATGGACACGGGGGAGGGTGACGATGCCTTCCCCCACCATGTGTGACCTCATCACCCTCTCCATCAATGCACGCCTTCAATACCATAGGAGACGTGGATGCATCCAAGAATGCAGACAAGATTGGGCCATCACTTCAAAGCCCAGTTGCCATAACTCTCCCTCTTGGATGCCATAACTTGTAGCTGTTCCATTCAATATGGCCGATGTTGGGTGTTGGGTTGCTATGCTTGAGTCTGCTCCATCACTTTTCTTTGCACCCAGATTCCATCCTCCCCTACTTTGGTCTGTTACCATCTCACTCAGCTCCATTTTTCTCTGCTCTCATCTTCTCTCCCGCCATGGCCAGAAGGAAAAGAGGTGTCCCCTGTAGAGGCCATCGTCGTGGCACTCATGAGGACCATCATATTCCTCTCTCAGCTCAAGCCAGTGGAAATGGTTTTGACCTGGATATTCCAAAAGAAGTGTAACAAATTGTCAATGAATGGGAAGATGAACTATTCAGGGCATTCAACACAGCTGGAAGAATGATGGAGAGAAGACAAAATTACTGGATTTTTAAGAATTTTCTCATTCAGCTGGTCCTTCGGTTACATCCTCTAGTTCCTCCACCCTTATAGCCTTCAGTTCTCCCTCCATTGGATCCCCAAGAATCTTCACCTTCTGCTCCTCCATGCTCCCCTGTTGCCCCAGCCACCATTCCTGTTCCTTCATCTTGCACCATTCCCCCACCGCAAAGCCGACCCTCTATTCTCTCAAATAGCAAGTTCACTTCCAACCCAGTCGTGGCAAAAAATACAGCTCTGCTCCCCACCAAGAAGCCTCTTGCAGGTACACTGGAATAAGACAACACCTACAATGATGAGGAAATAGCGTCATCCAACGAAAAATTTAGAGGCCAAGCTAGATGAGCCTGCTTAGCCATCCTCACCAGGCTATAACTGCGCCATCGTGGAAGAACCATTCTTCAAATCATGAATAGGTTTCACCAAGGCTACAGGGTGGTCTGCATGGTAGTAGCACAGTTTTTGAATAGGCTTCACCTCGGCCACGTGTCGTTCTGCATGGGACGATCAGGTTTTTTGCTTTACATATTGTTAACTAGTTGGCTCATTGTCTGGTTTTCTCAAAGAGTGTGTTATCAACCCAAATGGCATTTCTCCATCTGAGTGCTGACATTCTTTATGTTGGTACACAAAAGGACATATTAGGATTGAAGTTTGCCAAAACACTATATATGGGCATGACTTTGGATGCATTTACCCTTAAACCAGCTGTTATATCGAAATCTCGTCCCCCTCATGTTATGAGATAGGTATCCCCTTGACTGCTCCAATCCCTCAGAGTTTCCCTAGAGAAATGAAGGAATAAATCAACCCCTTGCAATTTTTACCTCTTTTGAGCTGGTAACGCTCTTTCCCCATTGATCAAAAGCGTTACCCAAGAAGCAAAGAGCTAGCACCACTCCTGATACCTGAGAGAAGAGAGGTGCCACTGCTCTTTCCCTTACTAACAAAGGTGGTGCCCCCTTATCACTGCCTGTTTGCTTCTTTGGAAAAGTGGTGTTAGAGTTTTGAAGGCAAAAAGAGAAGCTTCGAGAGGATTCTCGAAGCTTGCCTATGTGGAGCCTCATCCCTATGATTTAGGACCAACTGGAGCTTGAGACCCTTCCTTTTAGGATCTAATCTCCACCTCACCCATGATATCCTCAACCATACTTATCCTCCCATACCTTTAAATACTAGCTCATCCCCCATGGGTCAGAGGAGGAATAATTGCGTTCCATACCCAAACTCTGTCAAAATCATTCTTGAGTCTTTGGAGGCAAGGTGTAGTTAGAGGCATGGAGCCATTGGAAGGAACTCTCAACACCAAGGCATGAAGGTTGTAGTCTCTCCAATCATTCATTAATAAAGAATGTCTTCTATTTTCCATATTTATTGTTTCATGTGTTTATATTGCTTGATTCCTTGGTCACAAGCATTTATCTGGTTGATTATATTGTATGCTATCACATTTTCTTTCTTGCCTTCCATCTTTTACAGGTTTTTCTGGGAGGATAGTGAGGAAAACATTTTAGAGAAGCACCATGGCATTCCATTCAAGTGATTAACTAGATCTAGGGAGATTCTAGCATTCTGTGTCTGTGTTTTGTTCTATATTTGAACCATTCAGACTAGGGAACCAACTCTTGTCCGCAAGAGGTGTGTATTTTAGGCTAACAAAAGTGGCGACTTTGTTGGGGATCGACTTCGAATTCTGGATCATTAGTAAGTTGAAACCTCCACCTTCATTTTCAATTTCTAGATCTACTTTTCCATGCATAGATCTGTAAATCTACTTTGAATGTGATTGTGTTGCCTCCATCTGCCTTTGGATCTTCATATTTTTGGTTCACTGGGTTTTTTGGTGATTGTTTGGGTTCATTTTTCAGTTTGTAACTTCCTTTCCTGTTGCTTTTTTATTTTTCAAATCACCATCTTGGCCATCGCTCTTGAGCTGTGTTATAAGTGCGGTTCTGGAGCTGTCATCGCTCTTCCTCTGTTGTAAAGAAGCTGTGCCACCACAATTTCTCTATGTACAAGAAGCGGTGCTGGACTTGGTAACACCCTGGTGTGAACCTGCAGTAAGCGGTGCCACCGCTCTGTTCTTGTGTGCAAGACGCGGTGCTTAGGCTGGTAACACCATGTTCAACACCTGTAGAAGCGGTGCCAGGTATTCTTCTTAGCCCTGTTTGGTATTTGATTCTTAAATGCTTCTTTTGGTATCTTAGATGCATGCTTTAGATTGTTACAGTTGTTTTCTGAACTCTGCAGTTCATTTTTGAACAGAAAACTCAATTAAAAAAATAAAATAAAAACCGAGCCATAGTTATTCTCAAGAATTTTTATTGATGTTGGTCTTTTAAAGCCTCATAGCTGGCTTTGAATATAACTTGGTTTTGTTATATCTCTAATTTCTTTCTTCTTTGATAGAATAAGAAAATATTCATTTCAGTTTTTCTTCATTTGTTATACATGGTTTTTGTATGTTTTTTCCTTTTTTCATAAAGTTGTGGAAAAGTGCATATGAAAGTTATTGTATGATTTGGTGATTAGTTCATTCGCACTTTAGTTAAAAAATATGAACACTTTTGTATAAAGTTGTAACAATCCTTTCTTGCTTTTCATTAGAGGTCTCACTTCCTTTTCAGTTCAAAAGAGAAGCTTTTGTTTGTTTCAGTTAGGAACAGATCATATAAGCAATTTGTTTCATTGTTGTATGGGATTTACTCTATGTTTCAAATAAATTGAACCTCTCTCTCCCTCTCTTAGGTAGAATTTCATTGAAGAGGAAAACTTGCATTATCATATAGATCAGTGTGCATCTTCTTTAATTTCAAGTTTTCACTCCATGGTTCCACCTAAACGCACAAGGTAAAATTAAGCGCTAGCTTAGGTTTAAAGTTTTTAGCAATTTGTGTGATAGGTTAGAGATGTGTTCGAGTGTCGTTAAACATAGGAGCTATAATTATTTGTCTGCACTACAACCTGGGACTCACGTGGTTCTTCCACGTACCGTCGATATATCGAACGGCCTTTCATGTACCCTTGAGGTATATAGAAAGGTACTTCACATAATAGATTGTATATAGGAAGGCCCCTTGTGAACGGTTGTGCATTAGACAACACTACTACCGATTTGAGCTCCCACGTACCTTGTGTATATCGGGAGACCCCACTAGGGTACCCTATCCATATGAGTTATCCTTTTGTCCTGTCCTGCGAGGTTCCTGACTCTTATCCACTCCTTTCACATGTTTGCTTGTTGCTTTTAGTTTGAGTAGAACTTGTTATCTATGCAGTTAGGATTTTTTACAAGAGAGAGATATTTTTGTTACATAGTTATGGCTTCACCTTTCGGGACTACCAACCAAGAGACTCCTTTACCAAGCATGTCTTTTGTGTTCCCTCCATATGGGGATGTTGGTCCTCGTCTCATGGCTACATTAAGCCATCCTAGATTGACTATTGGATGGGCATGTTTGGTTATTCTCCAGTCCAGTTATCCCATGTACACCAATTGCTTCTGATCCTAATCCTTCATCGCAAGAGCATCAACCTCATGTTGATGCCTCTCCTTCTTTACCAGATGTGTCTTCTCTCGTTTCTACCTCTTCGACTGTTGAAAGTTGTAGTACTAGTAGTCAAGTGGATAAGAAGAAGAAGAAAAACAAACAAAAAACCAAGTCTCAACCAATCACTTATCCCAGTGCGGACAGTGTTGATCTGTACACCCAAAAACCGCATAAACCCAAATTCCCTTGTAGGATTTTCAAGGGTGATCACCTTCTGAAAGATTGTCATGGTCTGTCCCTAGTTTTAGAAGAGTGGTCTAAGGTTTCTTGGCAAGATATGTCATCAGCCTCTGGTCATCTTACTGATGATACCCCCTCAACCAATGACTCTAGGTTAAGAGTTAGAAGCGTAAAGTCAGAAATTCTTGCTTTCTTTGTAAGGACATGCACTTTACTTATCTTTGTCCTCTCATGGATGAAGCTACTAAGTTGTTGGAAGATATTATTGTTTCTCGTCAACGACTTCCAACAGGTTATCATAAGTTGTCTCTTGAACCCCCATTGGTTGATAAAGTGGTCGATCCAAGTCCATCCTTAGTTGATCCCACTCTTCTTCTGAAGAGTGAAGTGGAAGTGGTCGATTCGACGTCATCTCCACCCGATCTCACTCTTTCATCAAAGAGTGTTAATACTGAAGTAGTCTCGTTGACTAGATCTTCGTCTCATTTTTCTCTTCCAATAAAGAATGAACTGAAACCTGCTGAAGTTTTCATGCTTCGTTCTGATTGTTCTCGATAAGAGGAAATTTTGTCTATTTTGACAGAACCCTCTACGAGTAGTGAGGTTATTTCCTTTGAATGGAGTAACCTAACAGAGTCTTGTATTCATTAAAGTTTTCCTTTCCAGATAGTTGTGATTGTTACTGCTAGGCGGATTCTTCGCACTATTGTTGACGAAGGGGTTTCTGTTAGTATTCTGTCCTCAACTGCTTGGCAATATTTAGGCTCTCCTCAGCTTGTGCCATCCACCGATCAGATACTGGCTTTTAATTGAAGACCTACTGCACCTTTAGGGAACCTTCCTTACTTGCCTATTACTAAAGAGGGAAAACTGTCTGTATTGATGTTATGGTGGTCCAAGGTCCTTTAGATTTCAATCTAATCCTTCGACTTGATTATGTTTATGCCATCAAGGCTGTTGTGTCCACAGTATTTAGATTTATGCATTTTCCCCATGATGGGAAGATTGTTACCATTGATCATCTTTCCTTTGTTACACCTGGCCATCGCATTACTCCTAGTAATCAGACTGCCCTGAATGTGCCGCATGTTCTTGTGGTTCCTTCCCCTTCTTCTAGTTAGATTCTTCCCATCATAGGTAAAATGGGGGGCATGTCTCTAGTCTATGGAGATCATAATGGAGCTAAGTTTCTAGCTTTTGTGAAATTGGGGCAACCTACCAACCTTTGGATATCATTTTTGGTAGGAGCAGGTTTGAGAGCATAGTTTACGTTTTGGTTCCAAGCTTGCATAAAAATGAAACCATGTGGTGAGAAAAGTTCCCATTCTATGTTAAGCTCATTAAAAAATGAAATGGATTTCCTTAAGCATAGTTTACCTTTTGGTTTCAAGATTGCATAAAAATGAAACCATGTTCCAAGCATAGTTACCTTCTGTTTCAAGCTTGTGTAAAAATGAATCAGATTCCCTTCCCTTGATTCGAGTCTTCCCTTTAGTGTTAGAACTTGAACCTTCTTTTCACTTGCGTGATTCTCATTCTTCCTACTCCCCTGGTGAACATTTTCACATTAGTAACCAGGTTTTTAGCTTGGGTATGGAAGAAGAATTGTCAGACGAAACGAATCTTGGGGGGCATGTCGAGCCCCTAGCAACCATGTTAGGGGTAGGATTCACTAGCAATCATGATGGGGGCAAGATTCCAACCTATGTATATCATGTTAATGGGATTTTTCAAGCATAGTTTACCCATTGGTTTCAAGCTTGCATAAAAATGAAACCAATCGCTGAGCATTCTTTCAACTGATCTTCAAGCTCGTTAAAATCAGTAAGATGGTGTTGAGCTTACTTTTCATTTTTCATGCTCTGGTTAAAACATGAAAAGCGGTTTGAGCTTAGTTTGTTACTTTTTCGTGCTCTGGATTCAAACATGAAAAAGGTTAATAGAGTCTTATTTAAACTCTTTTAAGACTCTTAAAATGTGAAAATATTATCGAGTACTTGTCTTCTTCATACTCATAAAAGTATTTGAAGATTCATCTCTCCGACTGTAGGTTATCTCTTTTTCGGTTTGGATAGACTATTTATGAAAAAGGAACACTCGAGCCAATCATGACTGGAAGAGTTCTCTAAGGTATGATTTTATACATTTTCATACCTTAGAGACTAAATCATATGAAAAAAGACCCTTTGGAGTCTTCTTCCATGGTTGTTCAGACTCTCTAAAAAAGAACTATACCGAGTTTTCTTTCATTGGACTCATTAAATTAAACATTAAGAGACCCTTTTTGGGAATGAACCCCTCCTCTCTCAGTTTTGTAAAACATATGAGTTTGGACTTGTCTTCGGACAAGCTATAACGAGTGTTTGTTACCATCTTTGAACTCGTAAGAATGAAAAGAGGCACTCATCAATCATGATGGGGAAATTAAGGGAAAGGGAAAACATTTTGCAATAATGACAGTTGTTTGTTGTTACCTTTGAACATGGCACTTATCTGCATATCATTTCAGTAAATTGGGTATTCAGCTGATATTCGTGATGATCCACTTCCATGAGTCATGCCACTCCTTTAAGTCCTTCAAAAGAATGCATTGTCCACTTTCGGACTATGTGTTTGTCTGGTCTAGTCATGCTGCCAAGTCTTTTGTCATGCCTCCCGATGTTCAAAGGGAAGTTGAAGAGATTTTACCCCTACGGTCAAAACAGCCTCTGTGTCAGTACTTTTGAGTCAGTCATATGGTTACCTTATTCGCATCATTCCAGAAATATGTTCCAAGTTTCATGTTGTCGATGTGGGACTCATCATGGCCCTCCTTTGACGAGACTATTCCTGTTGACATCAGCTCATCATCTGAGAAATAGTCTTAGAAACAAAAAATTAGTACCTTGAGATCTGTATGCCTTAATGACAGATTCTCACTCTCGACATAGGTTCACATAATTGACCTTTGATCGATAGAATCAACTTGGTGTTTGACATTAGCACATATATTCACACTCAGTAGATTGTACTAGGGTACTGTTGCAGCTGCAACGATTTCCCAAATTTCTTTAAATTTTGGACCCTCCTTTTAAGTTTTGTCTTGCTTAGATTTTTTCTGGGATTGCTAATTTTTGTTGTTCCTCTACTGCGAGTTTGATCTTTTGAGGTTGGCTTAAGGTAAGTTGTTAATTCTATCGGAATATGAATGATCTAAAACTGACAATGCTTATGGCTGTGGGACTTAGAATTTTAATCTTTTTCGATAATTTGGTTTTATCACTCTTAGATTTTTTGTTGAAGTTTGAATCGAGGTACTAGTCCTCTTTGCAACTTCCATTTCAGAGGATAAATAACGAACGTTCTGATGGTTTAGGGTTTACCAACGTCGATCTCATGTTTTATTGGTTTTGCACTTTTCACCATCGGATTTGTGTTGGACTGTTGATCGGGAGATTAGGCTTTGGCGTTTCCAATTGCTAGTGGTCTAATGCTTTGTGGAAGCAATAGTTTTTTTTTTGTGTTCCACCGTTGCGGCTCCAAAAGGGACTTGCCATCCACATTTTAGCTCTTCTTTTCATCGATGTTTTATTATCTTTTTGCTAATGGTTCACTTAACGTTAGTTATTTTTTCCTCTGATTTTAACTGGTCTACAAAACCGCTTGTCCTTATAATTTCCACCATTGTAGCTTTTCAGCATACTAGTGTTCCGATGCTTTAGTCATTTTGAGCTCCGATGCCCTCTTCTAATGATTTGTTTCACCGACGTTTTGTTTAGCTCCGGAACCCTTAGATCATGGGTCACCCACCATTACGGTGTTTAGTGAAATAATCATTCATTGTTGTGTGTTCCGATTTGCCAGTGAAGGTTTTATTCTGCTGGAGTTTTAGTTTTTCCGCCGGTGGGTTTTTTTTGTTTGCCCTGGGCAGCGGATTTCTTGGTTTTTGATCAAGTTTGAGGTTTCCATGTTGAAAACGTGGTCCCAGGGTTTTACTGTTGATGCTCATTTTTATTTAGTAGTATGATTTACGTTCATTGAAAGTGGTTTGGATTAATGATGCTTTTTCGTTTTGATCACAGACAGACATGGGATATTTTCTCAGATCCAGTTGATGATTATTGCTGCAAAGAAGACATAGCTAGAGGGCAACTTAGAAGTAAGCTCCAGAAGAATGAAGCAGCTAAAGCATGAAGAAGTAGAGATGTTGCTCAAGGATTAGAAGATAGTGAAGGTCTGAGATTAACCAGATCTCAAAAGTGACCAATGGATTACTGAGAATGATATAATTAAGGCAGAATCCTAGGCCTGTAAAACATTTGGCAGTTACCAAGCTGGTCCCTTTTTCATAAAAATGCTTTTAAATCATAAATATAAAATGTAACGTTTGTATGAATCATGAACACTCACAAAATGACAAAACTGTGAGATTAAAAGGTCAGGGGGAAACCCAAAGGTTTTGTTGTCTTTGTATAAATATAGGAAAGATAGAGAGTCGCAAGGACTTTTACCTAGTGAGACTGGTGAGAACACATTGTAAGAGGAACTATTTCGTTTTGCAATATACTATTATAGTTTTTCCTGTCGGAGAAAGCTTTGGTGGAATTTTCAAATGTTGTTCAATGGATGTTGTTGAAAGGGAACTATTTTGCTTTCAGCTTTTATTCATTAACCGTGAGATCATTCTAACTTGTTGAACCTACGTTCTTTTATGAATGTTCTCTGGTTTATTTTATGATAATTTCAACTACGAGTAATGAATGTTTTCACAAACAATGAGCTATCTTGTTGTTCATCCATCTATTCATGTTTATGTGTTTTGAATCAAAGAACAACTACCTGTGATTTTTCTTAATGCATGA
>LPNX010294052.1:53959-149595 GCA_001517045.1 Pseudotsuga menziesii
TACCAAACAGTCAGGGATAGTTGGGAACACTAACTAGGGAGAATCCCTTGCTGTTGTTTCCTGCGATTTTCCAGGCCACAACAGTTTTCTGGTGCTAGAAGGAGGGCCACCAGTTCATGGCTGGCCGAGGAAACCCATTTCCTCGAAATTAATCCACCAGTGATAGTTTTGAAAGCAGTTCATTTCCTAGTCCATTTCCCAAAGAAAATAGAGAACATTTGTATTCTGTGAACAACAAAGTTGTTAATGATCTGAGAAGACACAGTAGGGCTTAGGTGAAGAAGATTGGAGGATTACCGATTATCCCTGAATTACCTAGAAGAGAAGACAAGAAGAAAGACGTCCTGTTTTGGAAGACTCTGTGTTAGTTGGAGATTGGAAAGAACTTGTAGAAACAACTTTATAGGAAGTTGTTCAGCCTTTGAATCAAGTAGGCCCTGATACACCTAATAGTTCACCTGTCCGTACTTCTGTTCATTCTCCACCTCACTCTCGACCCAGACTCATGGCAGATGTAAATGCAAATCAGCCATCTAACCCACCAAATCCACCACCTGCTTCGAATGCTAGATCACCTCTTAACCTAACCCCTCCTTTGCATGACTTACCTCAGGATTTTGAGAAGATGATGCCCAAGTTTGACCCAAGCGAGAATATTTTAATAGATGACCATTTGCAAAGTTTCTACTTAGCCATAGAAGGATTAAGGGTTGGAGAACATGAAGATGTAGTCTGCAGAATTTTTCCCCATACCTTGAAAGGAGTAGCAGCCTCATGGTATTTTGGTCTGCCTGCAAATTCAATCCTAGATTGGGATACCTTTGAAAGGATATTTAGAGGCAAATATGCAGCCCAAAAGACTCATGCGGCTCTCATGAAAGGGTTGTACACTTTAAAGAAAAGGTGCATAGTTTTACTCAAAGATTTGAAGCTTATCTTAATAATTTTTCTTAAATTGATAAGCCCTCGGATAAAGTCCTGATTGAGTATTATACTTCAGCCCTAGGGCCCGATTTGGCCATGTTTGCCAGGATGAAAGCCAAACCTATGCTAGGAGAGACTTATGAAGAAGCAGAGAGAGGAGAAGATGAAAAGGAAATCATAGAAGATTATCCTGAGCAGTCAAGAGAGAAAAATGTTGGGAGGAAAGCTTTGTTATTTACAAAGCCTAAAGAGGAACAATCACATGATTTCAAAGGAATGGCAAAGATGATGCATAAGCTTTTCAACAGAATAATAGACTTGGAAAAGGAAAAGGAAGCTCAAAAGTCTTATAAGCCTTATTACAAGAAGAGAGGAGACAATAATCAGTCTAAACATCCTCCACATGGTCCTGCATCAATGAAATTAACGGAGGTAGGTATGGATAACTTTTGCACTTTCCACCAGCAGCCTCATTCAGAAAAAAATTGTCCTCAGTCGATAAATTCAATGACATTTGTGATGAATCACCTGCTAGATTCCAAATTAACAGAAGCAAATGATGAGGAATAAAATGATAATAAATCAACGAAAAAGCAAGAGGATGATCATGCCATGGTTTTATGGGACTGTGTCTCGATGTTTGATATAAAAAAGGAAAGTGATTTGAGACATGAGGACATATCAGAAGCAAATATGACAACAAGAAGCCAAGGGATGATTAAACAAGACAGGTTAATAATCCTGAAAATTAAGAGACTCCAGAAGAATGTAAAGAAATTTCAGAAAAAACACCACAGTTAATAAAATTCCTGAGTTTACCATTACCAGTCAAAATATGAATCATATCAACATGCCTACTAATCCCATTGAAGAGAGGATAAATAATGTAAAAATGAATCTCACAGAGCATAAGATGGAGTATGACATTGTGGAGGATATTAAAAAGGTAAAGGCAAATATTTCACTATTTGAGATGTGTAATGTGCCCCAGCAGAAAGAAAAGTTATTGAAAGTACCTAAAATGCCAGAGGAGAAGCTTCCCACTAACAATCAACCCCAAGAGGAAGAAATTGGTGAAGCAAGTGTGGGAGGTAAGCCTAAATGCAACACTCCACCTTTCCTCCTTACTTTTGAAATTTTCAATCATAACATGCACAACTGTCTAGTAGACTCGGGGGCATCAATAAATGTTATGCCACTATCAGTTTGCAAAAAGATAAATGGACAGCCTAAACCATCTACCTGGTAGGTTATTCAGTTAGACAGAATGGATGTGAAGGTAATTGGGGAAAGGGAGGATGTTTTAATTCTATTATCTTCAAATGAAAAGGTATGTCAGTTCATTGATGTTGTAGTAGTAGACATACCGGAGGCATATGGACTTGTTTTAAGTAGATATTGGTCAGCAAAGTTGAATTGATATTTTGCTTCAGACTGGTCACATCTGTGGTTACCTTTTAAAGGAATCCCAAATCAAATTAAACTTATAAGAGAGCCCCACATGAAACACAATGTCACTCAGTTGGAAGGTAAGAATGAGCCAGTGAATTCTGTTTTGGGGAACTACTTCATTGAGCTAGAACCAGGAAATTACCAAGCGGAAGAAGCCAGCAGTACGTCAGACACCTAGCCTGATCTCCTTCGGTTTTCGCAGGCTAATCAAATTGATTGTAAAATAGTAGATTTAGCTTTAGATGTAGATGATGATTCATGTACAATAGTAATAGATTATTTTTGGACACTTTCCTTTGATGGATCTAAAAATTTGGAAGGATCAGGAGCTGGCTGTGTCCTGATTGATCCTAAGAAAAACTAACATTTTCTTTCATGTAGGTTAGAGTTTGAATGTACCAATAACACAGTTGAATATGAAGCATTAGTTTAGGGACTAAGAAAAGCAATTGAATTAAAAGTAGAAAATCTAAAATTGTATGGGGATTCTGAAATAATTGTAAAACAAATTCAAAATCATACACATTGCATTTCCCCTCATTTAAAATCTTGTCAAAATGAAGTATGGGATTTTCTTAAAGGTTTCTATGCATTTAATATTGTATCGATTCCCAGACTAAAGAATGCAGTAGCTGACTTGTTAGCCACCTCAGCTGCTGTAATGTCCCGGTTTTGATCCCATTACATTAGATGTATATGATGTGTATATTGTAAATGATCATGGTGTGGAGCTAAAGGCCAAGGCCCCACCATTGATCAGTTATGCTATGCTTTTGGATTTGAATTTGTCACCGATTGTATATCGGGGCATGCGGCATATTTTATGTTGGTCATCATGTAAATATGCATCATAATTAATTAAATGAACCCGACCAGCTACAATCGCGGAAACTAAATCGAATGGGGCATGATTTTCCCAAGGATAAGGAAGTGAGGGAAATTGTCAATCTTGAGCCAAAAGGGGAAAAACCCATGTGTCATCTTCTTTTGTTTTATTCCAACCACCTTCATTAAGAAAATATTATTGGTGGTTGAGGCAGTTATGATGTTGGGGAGTGGGGTGGCAGGACTGTCAGTCCTCACCCACACACACACTCCACTAGCAAGAATCTGTCACGCACTCTTCACTCAAGCAGGCAATTCCACTCTCCCCACGATTTTGTCTGGTTCTCCTCATGCACAGGCTCTAGGCGGTTTTGGTCTCACGCAGACATTTTTCTTGGCTCCACGAGTTGCTGAACACCCACGCACTGAAATTTCACATCCTCTCAGCTACTGTTGTTCACCCACGTGCCCAAGAAGAGCTGTTCATTCCTCACGCAGGGCCTCCCTTGTCTATTCATTCCTCACGGGGTCCGATTGTTCCTCTCACGCATAGGAATTTCTGGGTTTTCCCACGTCGTTCTTTTCCTGTGAAATCATGGATGCTGTGGCTATCGAAAGTCGGTATTTTCTCTCTTCCTCTACATGGTCTTTGTGTGTTTTCTCAGTGATTCTGTTGTCCAGGACGGGCTGTATTCCCCATGTTTGCTGTGAGCTGTGCTCACTGATACATTTCGGGACTGTTATTTTCCCATGTTGTTGGCTGTGTTGCTGTGGTCTTCCCTACATATTTGGGCTGTTGTAATTCATTTGAAGAGTCATTTTGGCCACGATAGGGCCAAGAATGACTCTGAATTTGCCTTCCCTATTTAAGCTATGGCAGCTAAAGTAAATTCCCGAGGGCAATGGTTGGTCTTCGGACTGTATTGGGAGCAAGAAGTGGGCTTAGTTTTGCTTGATAAACCTGGTGGTTGGAACCACACAGACAGAGCTAGAGGGCTGGCCTTCTTCTCCATCACCCCTGAATAGCACTGGAAGGGAATGCAGGGCCTGAGGGACTGTGTAGCAGAGAAGGGACTGATTCCTTGTGTTGGGTGTGGATGGATGTCTTAGAGGTCAAGCTAGTTCTGGTGTAGGTGTCCTTGGCTCTGTAATGAGCTCACCGGCTTAGCAATTTTCCTTCTCCAACTCCTTAATGGACTGATAAACCCAACTCTGTTGGCTTGGCTGTGTTTTGTGTATCCCTGGCTATGTGTAAGCCTGCTTGTTCCCTTATTCCTTGGAGAATCATGCCCAGCTCGGGGGTGGCAGCGCTGCTGAGAGATTAAGGAGCACGCTGGCCTATGGTTGGGTGGAACGTTGCAGCGACGTAGCTGGTTGCAGATCGAGTTCATCCTAAGATAAGTAATCTTTCCCATTTTACTCTGCAATTGTAAATTCTGTTAATGAAAATGATGAACATGTTAAATGAATGCTTGCTTAAGTGTATGATGTTTCCACTGTGTCTGGTAGATAATTGCATCTGTGCATGATAAAGGTTCATGTGTGCATGTCCAAAGTTAAATGAATATGTTTAAGCATTCTGTTTATGAAAATTTTTAAGCATACATATGTTCATGGGCTCTTAGCCCGAGAGGTTGAAGCTGGTAGTCGCGTCCTCTACGTCGGTCGAAGGCACGGGGACGTGACAGCTGCAAGGCTTGTACCCTATTAATATGTGTTATATTGAATTACTTTTCAGGCCCTCTGTTCCAGACATGATTACAAATTTATGAGTTTTTGATGACGACCAACAAATTCTGGAATGCTTGACAAATGATGAAACCTTCAAAGGGGCAATCATTGATGATGAAGAACATTAAGCTGAGCTAAAATTTGAAAATTTTATTCCTAAAGGAGTCAGGACTTTAGAGCGAATGTTTGATCTAAATGACAAATTCAGAAGGCCAATAAATGTTAAGACTCATAGCTCATCTCTACGATTCAAGATGATTAATTTAGGAACTGAAATTGAGCCTAAATATGTGAAATTGGGAAAGTGTTGCTCCCCAGGTGAAAGAAATAAATTCATCAGTTTGTTCAAACAATACAAAGATGTGTTTTCCTGGACGTATGAAGATTTGAAAACATATGATACCAAGATTATTCAACATGTCATCCCTATTAGGACTGGGGTCAAGCCTTATGAGCAGCCTTTGAGGAAAATGCACCCAAAATTGGAGCCTCTAAATCAAAATGAAGTAAAGAAATTGTTGGATGCTAAAATTATCTTCAAAGTCAGACAATCATAATGGGTTTCAAATCTGGTACCAGTAAGGAATAAATCTGGAGAAATTAGACTATGTGTGGATTTTAGAAACTTAATTTGCGCTTCCGATAAAGACAATTATCCAGTTCCACCCATGGAACAGATATTGCAAATGGTTTCGGGTTCTGAGTTATTTTCTTTATTAGATGGATTCTCTGGTTACATTCAGGTGTTAGTAGCTGAAGAAGACAGACTCAAAACTACATTCAGAACAAGATGGGGGACTTTTGCTTACAGAAGGATGGATTTTGGACTCATAAACGCTGGAGCTACTTTCCAGAGGGATATGGATATAGATTTCCACGATCTGATTGGCCGCAGTGTTGTGGTATACCTCAATGACATCAGAATATTTTTAAAGAAAAGAGAAGAACACACATTTCATCTAAAGCAAATTTTCGAGCGTTGCTGAAAATATGGTATCTCGCTAAACCCCAAGAAGTGTGTGTTTGCTGTTATAGAAGGAAATATACCAGGTCATGTGGTATCTAAGAAGGGGATCTCCATAGACCCAGAAAGGATTAAAGCTATCAAACAGATCCCCTTACCCCATAACAAAAAGTGCATGCAATAATTTACGAGGACAATAAATTTCATGCAAAGGTTTGTGCTGGATTTTGCCCAAATTGTTAATCCTTTGGAGCAAATGGTGAAACAAAGTGTACAATTCAAATGGACTGATGTAGAGAAGAATGCATTCAGTAAAATAAAGACATCTATTGCTCATGCACCCTCTCTCAAAAGTCCATATTATATGAAATATTTTATTTTGTACACTTCTGCATCTGACGATTCACTAGTAGCTGTGCTTACTCAAAAGGAAGATGGGGGAGATGAGTTCCCCATATAATTTATGAGCACTGGTTTGCAGGGGGGAAAATTAAATTACCCAGCTGTGGAAAAGCAAGCTTATGTAGTCTTCAAAGTGGTAAAATAATTCAGTTTATACATACTTAAGAACTGGACCAAGGTAATAGTTCTACACCCAGCTATGAGGTCTCTTTTCATGCAAAAAGAATTAGGAGAAAGAAGAGGCAACTGGGTAACAGCTTTACAAGAGTATGACCTCAAATTCAAGCCAACCTCCATCATTAGAGGGAAAGGATTGTGCAAACTAATGGCTGAAGGCAACAGTAATGAAGAAAACAATTGGGAAAATGAAGTAGAGTTACATATGATGGATGTATGTCCTCTTTTCATGGCTTCAGATTCCTGGTACTGAAACCTTATTCATTACCTTCAGGAGGGTATGTTGGTAGAACATTGGAATTCCAAGCAGCGAAGATCGTTGTTCCTTAAATTAGCTGCGTATCATATCATTGATGGAATTTTATTCAGAAAAAAATATGATGGAGTCCTTCTCAGGTGTTTAGAGAAGGAAGATGCAAAAAGGGTCATAACTGAGTTACATGATGGGCCTGCTGGAGGCCATTTTTCTGGAGATACGACAACACATAAGATTCTCAGAGCTGAGTACTATTGTCCCACGTTGTTCAAGGATTCTCATGCGCATGCTAGAAAGTGCGATATCTGCCAGAGGTGTGGGGGAAGACAAGCCAAAGCAGCAGGACCATTGAATCCAGTTATGATAACGGAACCATTTCAGCAGTGGGGAATTGATATCATTGGATAAATAGAACCAAATTCTTCCTTGTAACACGAATATATTCTAACAGCAACCGACTACTTCACTAGATGGGTCAAAGCCATTCCACTACGTAAAGTCAATGAAGATGCGGTCATCAATTTCTTATAGGATCATATTATGACCAGGTTTGGGGTTCCAATTTCCCTGGTTTTTTATAATGCTACTTATTTTTCTTCTATTAGATTAACTACATTCACTCATGAAAAAGGAATTAAGTTGCATTATTCTGTCAACTACTACCCACAAGGAAATGGTTTGGCAGAACCTACAAACAAGAATTTGATTAAGATCTTGAAAAGATTGTCATATAAAACCAGAGAAGTTGGCATTTAGCATTAGCGAACGCTCTTTGAGATGATAGGGTCACACCCAAGAATTCCTTAGGTGTGTCACTATATACCCTTGTTTATGGAAAATAATCTATACTTCCTCCTAACATTATGCTACCATCCTCCATAATAGCCCAAGAATTTAGAGGCACAGACAACAAAATCCTGCAACTGAGAATTTCTAATCTTTTGAAGGAGGAAGAGTCTAGATCCAAGGCCAAGGAGCGTTTTAAGCAGCAACAGGAAGTAGTGAAAAGGTGGTTTGATAAACACAAAGATGGAACAAAGGAATTTGAAGTGGGAGACCTAGTTCTTAAATGGGATCACCCGCATGATGAAAAGGGGAAGCACATGAAGTTTCAATAGTTATGGGTAGGCCCTTTTCAGATTGCGGCAAAATTTGGCCCCTCAACCTATAAATTGCAAGATTTACAGGGGTGGGAAGAGAACTTGCCAGTTAATGGTTTAGTTCTCAAGCCTTATTTTTCTTGATTTTTTTTGTTTTGTTTTGTACATAAATAATTTGATTTGGTTGATTGCTGCTTGTTTTTAGCTAAAATTTATTTTTGATTTCAATAAAAGAGGCAAAATTTTGGTTGCATGGGGCCTCATAGTTCTAGATTAATTGAAATCTTTGGGTATAAGACTGTATCCTTTTGTTTGGATCTGATGGAATTTCTTATAGTAAGTAGTTTTCCTAAATGGATATGAACACATTGAAGTCCTGCTTAATCCTGGAAAGATAACTCAGGATCAAGAAGTTTGGAATACTATTTCGAGGCCCCATCCATTCCACATCTAAAATGTCCTAAGGGGTTATAGCAAAAGACCCACGAAAAGGAAGCAAGGTAAATGGTATATTATATATAAATGATCCCATGCAAAGAATTGAAAGCCTAAAGGCTAATAAGAGTCAAAACTCCTAAAAGAAACAATATCTATCAAAGCAAAGTACTGAATCATATAAGTACAAAATTGCCAAAAGTTCTTCTCTGTTCGTGAGCTGAAAATTAAATACATCTCTCACACAAAAGGACACTATGGATAGAGGAGCCCGAATAAAAATTCAGAAAGAAAGGCATGAGGAGGACTCGAAAGGACAAAAGTTCACTAGCACGCAAAAGTGCAAAATGGCATGGGAATGAGGAACAAATGATTATCTCTATTTACCATAAGTTACATTCCTCTGGTGTCCAAGCTGGAAGCTACCCAAAGACAGAGGTAAAATGAAACTCATCTATTTTCGCCTTAGAAGAGTTATCTTGACTTTGAGATTTTGGGTTCCATTTTCTTAAAATTGGACTATCATCAATGTTTAAAAGTACATATATTTGCTATTTTGCAAATATAGACATCTAAAAGAATTCAACATGTTCGTTTTACGGTTAAACAGTATGTTACTTGAGGAAGAGTTGATTTAGAGATCTGGGTTCGCCAGTTAGTCGCCAATTGTTGCCGGTGCAATGATTTTCCAAATTTCTTTAAATTTTGGACCCTCCTTTTAAGTTTTGTCTTGCTTAGATTTTTTCTGGGATTGCTAATTTTTGTTGTTCCTCTGTTGTGATTTTGATATTTTGAGGTTGGCTTAAGGTAAGTTGTTAATTCTATCGGAAGATGAATGATCTAAAACTGACAATGCTTCTGACTGTGGGCCTTATCATTTTAATCTTTTTTTATAATTTGGTTTTATCATTGATAGATTTTTTATTGAAGTTTGAATCGAGGTACTAGTCCTCTTTGCAGCTGCCATTTCGGAGGATAAATAGCATACGTTCTGACAGTTTAGGGTTTACCTGCACCAATCTCATGTTTTATTGGTTTTGCACTTTTCTCCATCGGATTTATGTTGGACTATTGATCGGGAGATTAGGCTTTGGCGTTTATGATCGCTAGTGGTTTCATGCTTTGTGGAAACCGTATTTTTTTTTTTGTGTTTCGTCGTTGCGGCTCCAAAACGGACTAGCCATCTGCCTTTTAGCTCTTCTTTTCACCAATGTTTTATTATCTTTTTGCTAACGGTTCACTTAACGTTAGTTCTTTTTTCCTCTGATTTTGATTGGTCCACGGAATTGCTTGTTGTTATAACTTCCGCCGTTGTGGATTTTCAGCATACTAGTGTTCCGATGCTTTAGTCATTTTGAGTTCCTACGCTCTCTTCTAATGCTTTATTTCAATGACATTTTCTTAGCTCCAGAACCCTTAGATCATTGGTCGACTGCCATTGCGGTGTTTAGTGAAATAATCATCCGTCGTTGTGTGTTATGATTCGCTAGCAAAGGTTTTATTCTGCTGGAGTTTTAGTTTTTTTGCCGGTGGGTTTTTTTTTTTGTTTTGTTGCCCTGGGTGATGGATTTCTTGGTTTTTTTATCAAGTTTGAGGTTTCCACGTTGAAAACGCGGTCCCGGGGTTTTATTGTTGATGCTCATTTTTATTTAGTAGTATGATTTACGTTCATTGAAAGCGGTCTGGATTAATGATTCTTTTTTGTGTTGATCGCAGACAGACATGGGATATTTTCTTAGATCCAGTTGATGATTAATGCTGCAAAGAAGACATAGCTGGAGGGAAACTCAGAAGTAAGCTCTAAAAGAATGAAGCAGCTAAAGCACGAAGAAGTAGAGATGTTGATCAAGGATTATAAGATAGCGAAGGTCTAATATTAACTGGATATTGAAAGTGACCAATGGATTACTGAGAAAAATATAATTAAGGCAGAGGCCCAGGCTTGTAAAAAATTCGGCAGTTACCAAGCTGGTCCCTTTTTCATAAAAATGCTTTTAAATCATAAATCTGAAATATAATGTTTGTATGAATCATGAACACTCACAAAATGACAAAACTGTGAGATTAAAAGGTCAGGGGGCAACCCAAAGGTTTTGTTGTCTTTGTATAAATATAGGAAAGATAGAGTCGCAGGGACTTTTTCCCAGTGAGACTGGTGAGAAGACATTGTAAGAGGAACTATTTTGTTTTGCAATATACTATTATAGTTTTGCCTATTGGAGAAAGCTTTGGTGGAATGTTCAAATGTTGTTCAATGGATGTTGTTGAAGGGGAACTATTTCATTAACCGTGAGATCGTTCTAACTTGTTGAAACTATGTTCTTTTATGAATGTTCTCTGGTTTATTTTATGATAATTTCCACTATGAGTAATGAATGTTTTCGCAGACAATAAGATATATTGTTGTTCATCCATCTATTCATGTTTATGTGTTTTGAATCAAAGAACAGCTACCTGCGATTTTTCTTAATGCATGAACAGTAATACATTACTCATTAAATGATAATCTCACTCCCTAGGGATAGCTTAGTTAGTTTTATTTCCTGTCGTGTGTGGTTCAGATGCGAGAGAGTCTAAGATGAGAGGTAAGAACCTATGCATCACATTGTGACCACTCATATTCTTTATCAATCTCTACATTTTAGATAAGCATTTGCATATCATTCATAAAGTTAAAAACACAAAATATATATGGTGCATCAGGCCGCAACTGGTAAAACCTTTTAGTTTTTGTTACTTGACCTACGGTAGCCGGACCGTAAACCGGATGGATTCCCCATACCAAATAGTCACGGGATAGTTGGGAATGTTGACTAGAGAGAATCTCTTGCTGTTGTTGCCTGCAATTTTCCAGGCCTCAACATGGCCCTCCTTCGACGAGACTATTCCCGTCGACATCAACTCATCATACGGGAAATAGTCTTAGAAACAAAGACTTAGTACCTTGAGATCTGTATGCCTTAATGACATATTCTCTCGCTCTCGATTCCTAGCACCGTGCATGCCCATTTATCTAGGAGCAGTACCCCTACTCGCACCACCTTTCATCGGTTGTCCACAAGTAGTGCCACCGCCCATTTCCCTTGGTCCATAGGTGGTTATTACCAGAGCCATTCTGTCATAGAAGGAGAAGCACGGTACCCTAGGTAAAAAGGGAAAAAGAGAAGTTTCTTGAGGCTTCTAGATGATAAGCCTCATGTACTGCCTTATCCCTACTATTGTGGGTTGGTTGAGCTCGAGATCCCTCATCCTAGGATCTTAGAGGCCACCTTACCCACTAATTTCTCAACCATCTCTATCCATTAAAGCCCTATAAATATGAGCTCATAGCCATGGTTGAGGGGAGAACATTGAAGGTATTATTATGCTGTTGGATTGATCCTTGGCCCAAGATGATTTGGAGAGAGCATAGATCGATAGAGTCAGAGCTTTTAGGGATGAAGAGCTAGTTTCATGGAGATGAATGTCAACACTAAGGCTTGGTTGTAAACTTCTTCATATTTCTAATGCAAGTTGATTTTCTGTCCCATATATATTGTTGATGTTTGATTTCAGATATATATTGGTGGATTCCTTAGTCACTAGCATAGATTAATAGATCATATTATGGTTGATTTGATTCATTTCATGTTGATCTTGATTGCAGGTACACAGGTGGACTATCAAAGCCTTCTATTCCAGATATCTACAACGTCTAGGGAGAGTTATCATCCTTTGTGATCTATTTGTTCTGGATCTGAACCATTCAAACTAGTGGAACACCTTGCTGGCCGCAGGAGGTGAAATATTCTAGCTAACAAATCTGGTGACTCTGCTGGGGATCAAAGTTATCAGTTGTTCTGATCTTCCTCAGTCTGCAACTCTTGTTTGAATCCAGGCTCTGTTTTCTTCAACTCTTTTCAGTTAGATCTACTTTCTGATTTATACTATTTAGGTTTGAAATTTCCAGATCTGTTCAGATCTGAGTCATTTTGGTATTTTATGCTCTGTTACCACATTCAATTCGATAGTATTTTCCTTGATCTAGTCTTTTTTGATCTGATCCATTGTTCTCTTTTTTGTTTTTGCCATCTATAGGGAATCGCAGCCACGCTTTGTATGAGGAGCGGTGCCATCATTTGAACATAGTGAGCAGTAAGCGATGCCACTACCTGTATCTAGTTTGTGAGGAGCGATGCTGCTTCGGAAACACCCTTACAACACCTACCAAGCGCGGTGCCAGGTAGGAATTAGTCCAAAACTCTTTTTCCTCATTTTTCTTTGCAAAAATTTGGAATTTTGATTGCTTTTAGTTCTATTATCAGGCTTGTGTTACTGAATCTGATGTGTGTGGCTTGCTGCTTTGATGGTTTAAGATTGATTTGAGTGTTATTTCAAAAGTTAGGTTTAGTATTTTTTATTGTTCATCCGCTTCTTTCTTGTTGGTTGTGCTTAAAGAAGGATTTCTTGTTTTCTGAAAGTTAGGGTGCTCATTGAAGTCTATTTTCGTTGCATATACTGAAAGAAGAACACTAGATTAGCTTCTAGATTTCGTTTCTTGCTTGCATAGTAAAATTCTTTTTCTTGAGATTAGGACATCATATTTGAGTGTTGGATTTGGGTTTTTTGATTGGATTTACAAGCTTTCAGGACCTTTATGATCTTTCATCTCTCATGCATATAGGACTATCTCAATCAAAATAAAAAAAATGGTAGTTTTAAGTTAGATTTGCTTATGTTTTTGAGAAATTTGAAAAGTTAGAGTGCATTAGCATATAGGTGTGCTTGGTTTTGTTCTTTTAGGAAAAGAGATTCTCACCCTTCTCATTTGCTTTTGAAAAAAAGATTTTTTTTTGTAGAAGTGTTTGCTTGTCTTTGATTTGATGTTCATGACTGTTGATTGGAATGATTTTTGGTTTTGAAACAAAAAGAAAAACACTCTCTTCCCTCCCGTAAGTAGGCATACTAAACAGTAATGTGAACATTTGCACAAGCTTATTGCATGGTTTTACTTTTCTGTCAAAACATCATGCATTCACCTAACCGTACAAGTTAAAATTAATGGTAGTTATAGGTTAAAATTTACGTAGTAACTTGAGTGATAGGTTAGAGACATGTTCGGGTGTCGTAAAGCATAGGAGCTGTCGTTATTTGTCAACATTACATTTCAAGACTCGCGCGGTTCTTCCACGGATTGTCGGTATATCGAACAGCCTTTCATGTACCCTTGAGGTATATAGAAAGGTACTTCACGTACTCGATTGTATATCGGAAGGCCCCTTGTGTATGATTATGCATTAGACAACACTACTACCAATTCGAGCTCCCACGTACCTTGAGTATATCGGGAAAAACCACTAGGGTACCTTATTTATTTGAGAAAAGCCCTTTGGCCGTCTTGTTTGGAGCCATACACCAAAAACAACATTCGAGGAGATTACTATGCATGTAACCTCGAGGTATATCGCGAGTGGAACCTTCTTGAAAATCCTAATGAGAGACCTGACTTTTGAACTCCTCCTGTCATTTTAAGTCTGTTTGTTTTGACCTATAGTTTGAGTAGGGAAGTCTTTTGGTGTGTTTTTTCTAGATTTTCAGACCCTAGGTTACATAGGAACTGTACAAACTGGCTGAGTTAAGATAGTCTAGAGGAGTACAGGGTTTGCCACCTAATTTTATTCCTGTTTCAGGAGAAAATCCAATGGAAGCTATCGACCAAGGAGCTGCTACCACCTCCCAAATGGGAGATAATGTGGTGATGGAAAGTGGAGTACCATATTCTTCACACTCGCCTCCCTTGGTCCAATAGCCTTCCTCGGAAGATTCATCGTTCCATTTTCCCTTGGAAGATCATGTTGATGATACTCGTCTGGACTTTGGTCCTAATGCTCCTTTTTGGGAGACACCTATTAGATAGGCCATTGCCTCATTTGGCACCTGTGTAAGTTCTCTTGAGAGTGAAGAAGAACACAGGCAATGTTGTGCTACTATTATCCATGCACACAGGCAATGCTGTGCTGCTATTCTCCATGCTGACTTGTTGGAAATCTCTTGGCTCTCCCAAGCTTGTTACATCACCTACGATCCTTAAAGCCTTTGATGGACAGGATTTCCAACCCCATGGTCTCATATCAGCCCTCGCAGTCGATTTGGGGGGAAAAACCATTTCCATCCAAGTAGAAGTGGTGGATGCCCCTTTGGATTATAGCCTCCTTTTAGGAAGGAATTGGTTCTATGCCATGACTACTGTTGCTTCAACACTATTTAGAATGGTCCAATTCCCGCATCTTGGGAGAATTGTGACCATTAACCAAATTGATTTCTATATGCTGGATGTTACTACTTCCACAGCTAATAACATCCCCATGTTAGGTCAATCCCCTCCTCCTTACTAGTCGATTGGGGTAGGTATGCTGAAGGATTCATCCCTTATGGGGATTTTCCCTCTACTCCTCCTAGCATGGATACCGCGACAGTACATATGATTGTCTCATTTGATTTTGAGCCCAAGGGCCAAAATGTTGTTGAGTCCACCTCGTTGAGCCCGCACGAAGCTATGTATGACACCATTCAAACTTGTTTTGATGATCACACTGATGACCTTCATTTAGTGGCTTCGGATCCTTGCCATTTACCATACTGGTTAGAACCTTCTCTTCCAATTTTAGATTATCTCTCCAAGAATTTTCCTTCCAATGAGTCCATTATAGAGATCATGAACATGGATGAGCCCATTTGGGAGGATCACCATCATAGATCCATGTTCCTCCCCAATACCAGTTCAGGCAGCCATGATTTTGCATCCTTGTTTCCTACTAATATTGTCAACACTCCGCAAAGTCCTATATTGTTGCAAGACATAGATTCTGAAGAAAACCTTTGCAGCATTACTCAAATGAACCCAATTGACATATCAGCCAAGCCTGATGTTATTGAGCACGTTCATGTTGGGCAGAACTGCTCCACAGATGAATTTGAAACATATAAGGCACTTTTTAAGGAATTCCGTGATATTTTTGCCTGGTCTTATGAAGAGATGCCAGGGATTAACCCTTCCATTGTGGTCCATGAGATTAAAACTTATCCCACAGCCAAACCTATCAGGCATAAACTTAGGCAATTCCATCCTAGGAAGGCCACCACTATTAAAGATGAGATTGAGAAAATTCTGAAAGCTGGTTTTATTTATCCTGTACCTCTGACAGAATGTGTATCGAACGTTGTCCCTGTCAATAAAAAGTAGGGCACCATTAGAGTTTGCATCGAATTTAGGGATTTAAATAAAGCTTGTCCCAAGGACAACTTTCCTACCTCACATATCGATCAGATTATGGACAACTGTGCTGGAAGTGTCATCTTTTCATTCATGGATGGATTCTCTGGCTACAATCAAGTTGAGATATTTCCCTCCGATCAGAATAAGACGCCATTCATTTTCCCATGGGGAACCTTTCCATATAAGAAGTTACCTTTCGATTTGAAAAATGGTGGAGCCATGTTCTAGTGTGTGATGTCCTATGTGTTTCACGACATTAAACATATTGTTGAACCGTACCTTGATGAACTTCTTGCTCATTCACAACGATGGGAGGACCATCCTGGTCATCTTAGAGACATATTCCTGAGGTGCCGTCATTATAATATATGGCTCAATCCACATAAATGTGTTTTTTGTTTTGAGATGGGATGTCTGCTTAGCTTTGTGGTATCCAAAGATGGCATCTGGATAGATCCTTTGAAGATTTCCACTATCATTAATCTACCAGCCCCAACCAACATTATCGAACTCCAAAGTTTGCAGGGGAAAGCAAACTTTCTCCGCCATTTCGTGTGCAATTTCACTGAGAAAATGCACAGTTATATGCATCTCCTCAAGAAGAACACTCCATTCTTCTAGGATGACCAGGCCCAATGCGCCTTTGATAATCTTAAGCATGCTCTGACTCATTCACCCATGATACACCCCCCAGATTATTCAAAGGGCTTTCTCTTGTATATTGTTTCCTCCGCTACTACCATCGCCATGGTTTTAGTGCAGGACAATCTCCACGGTGAGGAGCATGTGATTTATTGTGCCAGTAAGAATCTCATTGATTCTGAAACCCGTTATTCACATGTGGAGAAGCTAGCTTTGGCCATGGTCATTACTGCGCAAAAATTTTGTAACTACATTCTACTTCGCACTACCACTGTATTGGCAGATCAGAACCTGATGTACTAGATTCTGATTCGTCAGGTACTCAGGGGTAAGTACTCCCATTGGATCATCATCCTTCAGGAGTTTGATCTTGATTTTTCCAAGGCTACATCAAATAAATCCTTAGTTTTTTCCGAGCTTATGTGTGACCTTCCCTGTGCTACCATGGAATCTGAGCCCAACGATTCATTTCCAGATGAATTCCTGTCCCTAATTAGCACTACTGATCCTTGGTATGGAGATTTTCTCATTTATGTCCAGACCCAACATTTCCAGCTGCATCTATCTCGTGATGATCGTTACCGCATCCGTCACCACACGAAGTACTATTTTATCTTGAATGATACCTTGTATAGACATGGGATTGAATCCATTCTCCAGTGATTCCTCACTCATGAGGAGGCTGAACACGTGCTGAATGATTGACACTTTGGAGAATTTGGTGGTCATTTATCTGGGATGGCTACAGCCCAAAAAATAGTTCACGTTGGCTATTTCTGGCCTTTTGTCTTCAAAGACTATCATGAGGCTATTAAGAAATGCTCACCTTGCCAACATTTTTATCCCAAAAAGCACACCCATCCTGCTCTGCTTCACCCCATCATTGCCATTGGCCCTTTTTTCCAAATTGGAGATTGACTTCATGCATTGTAAGCCTACCTTAGCCGGGGGGCATGGTTAGATCATCGTAGCCATGGATTATTTCACAAAATGGGCTGAGGCCATGCCTACATATGTAGAAGATGGTAAGACAACGACTCTCTTCTTGTTCAATCACATCCTAGCTAGATTTGGAGTTCCAGAGTCCATTGTCACTAATCATAGATCTCATTTCCGTAATCAAATGATGGAGGAATCGAGTGCCAAGCTAGTTTTTTGCCATGAAAAATCTATCCCATATTATCCATAAGCTAATGGCACTAGTACAAAAGCACGGATTTTTCCACGGAGGTTTTCCATGTTTCTTACTTTTTGGTGTAAAATCTGATGTAACAGGAACGAGGCGTCTCTGTATCCACGCCTAGCCGTTGCTGTATCCATGCCTGGACTCTTAGACGTCTCTGTATCCACGCCTAAACCCTTGGATGTCACTATATCCATGCCTGACCATCTCTATAGTGACGGCACCATATTTTGTTGACTTTTTACAATGGTCAAGGTGTGGATACAGAGACAGCTAAGAGTTTAGGCACAGTTATGTTTGTTTTTTTTGTGAATTTTGTTCAGCGCGGTTATTTTTTTTTTTGTTGTGAATTTTGTATGCTGGGAATGAGCATGTGAACGATTTGATTTGAGAAATATATCTTTCAGGGTATTTAGATCCGAGTCGGGACCTCAAATAACCGGCCATGGATGATCTTTCGAGCCCGAAACAGCGTCTCTCATGGAGGAAAATCAGTACATCAGAGATGAAAACACATGATAAGGAAGGAGATCTGTGGATTTCAATAAGTGGGAAGGTTTATGATGTTAGTAAGTGGTTAGACAAGCATCCTGGAGGGGATCTGCCTCTTTTGAATCTGGCAGGCTAGGATGTGACGGATGCATTAATTGCCTATCATCCGGGCTTTGTGTGGAAGTATTTAGATCAGTTTATGATTGGCATTCATGAAGATTACGAGGTTTCTGAGGTTTCTAAGGATTATCGTAAGCTTCTGGGGGAGTTGAAGAAGGTTGGGCTCTTCAAGGGGCCTCTGTTAGTTTATTTTTTGATAGGTTTATGGATGATGGCAATGCTGGCTTTGTGTGTAGTGGGTGTGTTGTTTTATGAAGGGTTTTGGCTTCATGCTGGCTGTGGGGTTTTGTTGGGGGCAGTGTGGATTTAGAGTGGATGGATTGGGCATGATTCGGCTCACTGTGGGCTTGTGGGTCATAAGAAAATCGATAGGATTATTCAGTTGGTGGCTGGAAATTGCATGTCTGGGATTAGTATTGGATGGTGGAAGAGAAATCATAATGCCCATCATATTTCATGCAATAGTCTGGACTTTGATCCGGATCTTCAGTATGTTCCCTTGTTTGTGGTATCTTCTGGGTATTTTGCTTCTTTGTATTCTAAGTTTTACGAGAGGAAAATGAATTTTGGTGGTCTTGCTAGATTTTTTGTGAGTTACCAGCATTGGATCTTTTATCCTGTCATGGCCATTGCGAGGGTTAACTTGTTTGGGCAGTCGATTGCTCTACTTTTGTCTAAGAAAAGAGTTCCAAGCAAGGGTATGTAGCTTGCATGCATTGTCGTGTTCTAGATTTGGTTTCCATTTTTGCTTTCCTGCTTTCCCACTTGGGCTGAGAGGAAAGGGTTTGTTTTTTCCAGCTTTGCTGTGACCGGGATCCAGCATGTTCAGTTCTGCTTGAATCATTTCTCTGGTCATGTCTACATTGGAAAACCTTGTAGTAATACACGGTTCTAGTCCCAGGCAAGTGGGACTGTTGACATCTCATGTTCTCCATGGATGGATTGGTTTCATGGAGGTTTGCAGCATCAGATTGAGCACAATCTGAGGAAAATCGCTCCATTCGTGCAATCCCTGTGTGCCAAACACTGCTTGCCCTATAACAATGCGCCATTCTGGGAAGCTAATATATTGACCATTGGGATTCTTCATACCGCAGCTCTGCAAGCTCAAGACATGTCTAAGCCTATGTCGAAGAATTTATTGTGGGAGACTCTTAATACCCATGGTTAAGATTGCTGTTATTCTTTACTTTTGTTATTCTAGCAGTTTGTTTGTTTTTCTACTTAGTTTCGGAAATCTTTCACTACAATAAGATTACCTTTTCCTCACAGGAGCACTTGAATTTATGTGTTGTCTGAAAGTTGTACAGGAATCGAATCACTTGAAAATGGTATTTGTAGAATCTCTCAGTATTTTTACATCCCTGATGTGGTTATGATCTGAAGAGTGCTAAATGTTTTATATTCCAAGTGAAAGTCACTGAAACGTGTGCTCCATTGTTTCCATCCATGGGAACCCATCTTGTAGGGGAATTTGTATGGGATGGCTAGAGATTCCCTGGAAATGTTTTCTGGCCTTTTCATGAGAAACGACATAGGAGTGCATCCTAGATGTTTACATACATGAAACAAACTTTTTGTACAAGCTGTGAGAGTATCTCTTTGGTTAAGCAGCTGTGACTAGGGGGTATCTATTATGCCAAAGTTACCTAGGACTTGCACCTAGCTCCATCCATAAACGCAAGCACAAGCACAAGTGGTCCATGTGGTCAATAGGGGGAAAACATGTCACTGGGGAGCCTTGAAGTTTTGAACCCTGGTGGGAGCATTAGTAGCACCCCACATTCACCAACTTGAGAAGCCCCCACAAAACATTTTTTTTATTGTTTATGTTTTTGCCAAATGGCATGAGGCCCACCAACAACTAAAAACAGGAAAGAAAAAGGAAAATCGAATGGAAACAAGGAAGAAAAAATAGAACTTGATATTAATATATATATGTTTAGGAAAATACACTGTTCTTCTGTTTCCATGTTTTGGTTGACAAAGGGTCAGCTATAGCCTATTCATGATCTATCACCATTTTTTTATTGTTCATATATTTAGTTTTCTGTCGAAGAAGTGATGGAAAGATTATGCACAATTTGGTCTATTGTTCAATTTTCTTGGGAAGGGAAACCTGCCTTAGCTTGTGCTTCGCAATTTCCAACATTTTCACCGAGGGTGTCTGTCTGTAAGGTTGGTTCTTATTCACCTGGATTCATGTATGACAATTGATCACCTAGATTCATGTCTCTAACCATTAGTATGAGGAACATTTGCTCTTTCCCCACATTCTGTTCTTACTATCATTTTCCCAGAAGTGTTTTTTCTGATACTTATGCACTAAGAGTCCTAAGGCTTTATAAGTTGTTCATCCATGACATTAGATATTGTAGATTATCTAACCTACCATGTCTATTGGTAATTTGGTACATAAGGTACTATATGGATTCTGATGCTTGGAACAAGGCTGCTTAGCCTTGGTTAAACTGATTCTACAGTATATATCGAGTTTTATGAGGCATGTAGGGTAATAGGAAGTTTCTATCAAGGGAGGTTGCAGTGAAGGTTTATGGAGTGGAGAAGCAACAATGAAGTGGGATTTGGAAGAATATATTCTTTACATTGTAGATTAAAAATGATTTGAACTCAACGAGAAAATATGTTTAACCATTAGTCCACCATATAATTGTCATTCCTGATTATCCAATGGAATATCTCTAGATTATAAATATTAACCTACATTGTATTTGTGACATTCTGGGTTATTCTATTTGTATCACTTCTGAAATAAGTTTTGAACGATACGAAGTTTAAAAAGTTTTATTCTTATTTTAAATTTGCTTTAATCCCACTCCAGGATACGTGAACGGAAGGAATCGATGACGATTTTACTTTGCGGTACAAGTGGTTGTGGCAAGTCAACTTTGTCTACTTTACTGGTATTTTCCTAGAACAATAACTGATCTTGCTTTTTAGATTGAAGAAAAACTTGGAACTTAATCTATTAGAGGTATGGTTGTTGAGAAGTGGCATGTGTGGATGTTGTTTTAGCCATAGGTAAAAGTTAAAACCAGAAAATGTTACATAGAAAGTTTGAGGGTACATTTGTAGATTTCTATTAAAATGTCATTGACCTCCATGGCATGTGAAACTATACCTAGACACAGCCTTTGTAGTTTAAGACAGGTATTCTTTAACATTCATGCCATCTAAGATGATATTGCATGATCTGTAAAATTTGAAATACACGTGGATGGTGAGTGACTTTACACATTTGCGTTGTGATGTAAATGTGTGCAAAATCTGAAGTTCATCTAAAAAGAGGCCATACGTCATGTGTGAATCATGAATTCTCCATTCCATGTCAGCAAGTTGTTGTGGCCCTTACTTTGAGTATGAATGCTAGCATGATTCTGATGGTATGCATTAGAGGACGAAAGGTTGGGAACACCCACTAATTCATTGAAGGTTATATTCTTTACTTCTTATAGCAACCCAAATTATATAAGTTTCTTGTCTTAAAGTTTCTACATTTTAGCCTTTAGGTACTGAAATGTTTCCCTAGGGAAAAAGAAGTTGCATTCAGTTTAATTCCATGAAGCGAGGTGACTGAACAACCTATGGATGTGACAACACTTCATTTAACAGTACATTCAGTACTTTGATCATTAACTATTCGTCTGTAATTTTAGTGCGGTAGTTCTAGCTTGCAACATACATTTTCAATATATTATTGTATGTGTCTCCTGCTGTATGCAACATTGAGTCTGGGCTAATGTTTTCCAATTTCTCTTGGCAACTAAGAAAGTGGTGCGTCACAATTACTTTTGTTGGTTTTTAAATTTTTTTTGAGGCATATTACTCTCTTCAATTGTCACTACTTTCTATATTAGTGAAGCTTCAATCCCTGGCATGTTGGAGATTTTTGCTTCAGCGCAAATTATGTTTCCTTGAATGCAGCCACCTGACATGTTAAAGCTAACTCTTTGATACACTAGTACATATGTCATTGCCTTTTGACAAACTTCTTTCCTTCTTTTATGGAAAATAGAAAGCTCTGTTACATGTTTGGTAAGTTGGTCCCTTTGGGTAGGGGCTGCATTTAAGAAAGTGATAGTTTAGTAATGCATAAATTCACAGGTAATAGATGATGGATCTTATGCTATGACCTGCATATTGAATCATTTAGTGTAGGGCTATTGATTAGAAGAACGAATCTCTCTTGAGCTGTTAGTAGAGTGTATAGAGGTTGTATAACTATTTTCAGTAAATGAGGACTCTAACATAGGTGTGTATACCTAAATGTCAAAATTAGTAATTGAGCAAGAAATCATTTTTACATTTTATCACAAGAAGGAATTACGGGTCCAACTAATGTAGCAACATCTGAATGCATGGATTAAAAAGATAAGGAAGAGAAGTTATTGCTATAAGTTGTGGGATAGCTTTATCAAGTCACACAACATAACTCTCATTTGTTTCCTTTTACAAGAACCAATACATGAATCAACACTTTGTAGAGCTAGTTCACTTCCAATATTTCAATTTGAATTTTCTTTCTCCTTGTACATATTTGTAGTTTGTGGTGTAGCATTTTAGCCCTACTTCTTAGTTTCAGTACTGGTGCAAGGCTGCATATGATCCTTATTGCTAACTGCTTTGAAAAGTGACACCATTTCTACAGGCTAGTAGACTGGGGATTACAACTGTTGTATCTACTGATTCAATACGGCACATGATGAGGAGTTTTGTAGATGAGAAGGAAAATCCTTTGCTGTGGGCTTCAACATACCATGCGGGGGAGTTTCTAGATCTGGTTGCTGTCGCAGAAGCCAAGGAAAAAAAGAAAGCAAAGAAGCTTGCAGGCGTGTCTGTAAATGGGCAATCTGTTTCTCAGGTATCTAGTTTATTACCCAATAAAGATGAACTAGGCATGCAAGATTTAACCTTGACCAAACAGCAAATCAGATTCGAACCTTTTGACAATGCAAAGGGATCTGAAGCTACGATTGGGATTGAAGCAATAGGCCCTAGATGTATGGCACTTGAAGGGTACAAAGCACAAAGTGAGATGGTAATGGACAGCCTGGATAGATTAATTACTGCATGGGAAGAGAGGAAGGAATCTGTGGTGGTTGAAGGTGTACATTTGAGCCTTAATTTTATGGTAAGCTTCTGTCTATCCTATAGACATTTCTAAGTACTATTTTATTGCTGGGCACTGTGAACATAAAGTTGTCATATGTTTTTTTTTAAGATACTATATGAACTGAGTTCCTTTCTAACAGATGGGGCTTATGAAAAGACATCCTTCAATAATACCATTTGTGATTTATATTGTAAGTGAAGGTAAACACTTGGAATGTTTTGCAGTCCGTGCAAAATATATGACCCTAGATCCTGCAAAGAACAAATATGTAAAATATATTCGCAATATACGGACAATCCAAGATTACTTGTGTAAACGAGCTGATAAACATTTAGTTCCAAAGGTAAACAATACTAATGTGGATAGAAGTGTGGCTGCTATACATGCGACAATTTTTAGCTGTTTACGCAGGCGTAGTACAGGTGAACAACTCTATGACCAGACTACAAATACAGTTAGTGTAGTAGAAGAAGAATATAGAAATCAGTGTGTTGCCAATTCAGTTAGCTCAAAGGGGATGTTTCAACTTATTCAGAGGCAAGGGTCTTAGCGCCACCTCATCGCACTTGTTAATACGGATGGATCTGTTGCAAAGGCTTGGCCATTTGATTCAATTGATAATAATGACTACAATGGAACTGAAAGTGGCGTAGGAAATCCTATGTATGGACCTCTTCAAATTGGGAAGGTAGAGCCTGTAAATCTTCAATTTGGAAATTTTGGTATTAGTGCTTGGCTTAGTGACACTGGAGGTACTAGCCATGCTAGTAGCATTGATGGTTCAAGGGCAGATGGTATTAAAATTGGTAGTCGTAACTATTCTTCATGTTCAATCTCACCCAGGCTTTCTGAAGGACGTCCTGCAAAGGAGGTACTGATGTTTATCCTCTGCATTGCTTTGTTGTACAAACTAGATGCTTATATTTTACTCCTATCAAGGACTTTGAAGTACTGTCAAGAGTCAATAGTCACAATGAATAGGTTATGGGTTAATCTTTCTCCTTGATTATAAACACACAAGGAAACACATGCCTTCTAGAACTTTTGGCTGTATTTCATTTTCTTAGCTCATCTTTTAGATTGAGCCTGTTTATGTTGTTAAGGCTATTTTTTTTTTATGATTTTAAATGTTCCCCCAATGCAAGACAAAAATGTGTTAGCTTGATGTTGAGTAAATGATTTTTTTGTTAAAGGAGTTTGTGCACATTAGCCTTATGTAACTTAAATGTTTTGATTAATTCTTTACTTCTTCCTTTGCCTCATTTCTATGGCAGACATTTCTGATAACTTAAATTAATATTATTAATGTACCTAATATACTGACATTAATTTTAGTAGTTGGTCGTAATGATAGTAGGGTTATGCTTTCTGGTAAAGGAAAAAATTAAATATTAATGATTCCAGCAGGTATACCACAATATGTATCTGAAATGTAATGCATCTGATGTGTTAGCAGGGTTTTGAGTGTGGAACCTGTGTCTGGTCAAGATGATATGACTCTTAAATTGAATATGGGAGCATTGCAATTGTGGGACTTTCATGCAGGGGATATTGTTTCAAGCATTATTAAATGCATTGATAACTTTGGTGTATTTGTAACTCTTGAGCATAGTAATGTGGTAAGGTTCCAAGGTCCAATCACTACCATTCTTTTACAATTAGATTTTGTTTCATTTCCTCTTATTTTTATGTGAAACAACTGCCCTCAGGTTGGCTTATGCCATATATCAGAGCTGTCAGATAATTATGTTCAACCTCAAAACATACAAACAAAGTACGGCATCGGGGATAGAGTGCAAGTCAAGATACTCCAGGCTAGTATCCCTAAGTTAATATTTTATATGTGTTATAATACTGAGGGATACTGTTTTTAAGTTGGGCTTGACTAATGACTGGAATGTGTTCTTTGGTAACAGGTGGATGAGGAAAATAAGTGTATATCATTGGGCATGAAAGAATCTTATTTTGTAAATAAATCAGTCACTAGTGTAGTTGGATATAAAGAGTCTGTAGAGGAGGAAGGTAGTGAGGAGGTTGTAAGGGAGAAATCTGACCCGAGTTCTGAAGATGACAGGGCATACAAAATGCAGGTTTTATCCAAAGAAAATGACAAGGTTGAAACTAAGGATCTGGCAGTTGACATTTGTAATTCTCTGGAACTAGCAAGAGAAGTTGAATCAATGGCGTCTATACCTCCCCTGGAAGTTAATTTTGATACAGAGGAAAATGTGTGTGGGAGTGCAATTGTTGACAAGAGAAAACATCTTGATAAGGAGCCTTCTGAAATGGGAAGCAAGGATGACGAAAAGTTAACCAAGCGAGCAAAGAAGCTGCTTAAAGAAAAGAGGTGGGATAGTTTATGCAAAGCCATTTTCATATGAAAATGGTATTTGAATTTGATATGAAACTTCATATCCATGACATTTTCTCAAATGTGCCTGTGTTTAGGGAGCTAGAGATCAGAGCTACTAAACAGAAACGTTTGGAAGGTGGCCAAGCACTAGATAGGGTGGATGGATACGAGCAATTGGTGCGGGCATATCCAAATAGTAGCTTTGTTTGGATCAAGTACATGACTTTCCTGTTATCCATTGCAGATGTTGAGAAGGCACATGCCATTGCTGAAAGGTAAATTTGGAAACAATTTAAGAATATCACCATTGGAAACAATTTACCCACTTTAAGAATATAACCACACTAGAAACAACTTTTAATGATTGGCAATGATGTTTGCATTGCAGGGATTCGCAAACAATAAATTTCAGGGAGGAAGAAGAAAAGCTAAATGTTTGGGTGGCTTTTTTTAATTTGGAAAATTTTTATGGCATTCCACCAAATGTGCGCTCTGATTTTCAACTCAAATCTTGTTTTTTAAACTAGGAAGCATGCATTCTTTTATCATTGTAAAAGTAATCTCGTTCTTTTTTTTGCTCTTTGGGATTATTGGACTTCCGTGAAAACAACTATTGGTTTCATGCCATTCCATCTTGTCTATGGACTTGAAGCTATCTTGCTGATCCAATGTTAGATTCCATCTTTACAACTTTCCATTGAACTTCTCCTAGACACTTCCACAGAGGAAGCGAGATTTTTGTACTTAAATAACCTTTATGAGACTCGTAGAGATGCTGCCTTGGCTAATGAGGCACAAAAGAAACATGTCAAGGAGCAGTATGATAAATCCGTCCAGTCTCATGTTTTCAATGACGGTGACCTAGTTTTGACTTATGCCAAGAGATATGACAAGCTAGGGAAGGGTAAGTTCGAGTCCATGTGGTATGTACCTTTTATTATTTTCAAGGTGTTAGAGAAAGGAACCTATGAGTTAGTTGATTATGATGGAATCCCTTTGGGGAAACCTCGCAATGGGTTGTACCTGAAAAGGTACTATGCCTAGGTTTCTTGGATGGTATCTTGTATATATGTATATTGATTGACTTTTAGTGTGATTTTAGTATTTTCAAGATGGTTTTGATTTTTACTGTCTGCATTTGTTTATACCATGTTTTGGTCATGCAGATGGATTTCTACGGCTTCAATGATGGTGCTTTCCGCCACACCTTGAATCTAGCCTCGGCTGCTTGGGTTCTATATTCCCCAGCTAAAGATTTGGTCATTTTAGGAGCGTTTTGTTTAAGTCCCACTACTAATAACATCACCGAACACGAAGCAGTCGTCGGTCTCCTGACTGAAGCTTCCTCCCAGGATGTTCGTGATCTAGTAGTTTTGATGGACTCTCAGCTCGTGGTTTGTCATTTAAACCATGTCTACACCATTAGGAACCATGTGCTCCTTTGCCTCTTTAAAAGGGTACGTTTGTTAGAAAGATCGTTTGGAACCATTACCTATAGGCATATCCCTAGGGAACATAATGTAGTTGCTGATTCATTGGCTAATTACATCCTAGATTGGAATATTTCCCATTCATGATGTTAAATCAAACATGGTACATTGTAAATAAACATTTAAAGACACATAGAACTCATAGAAAATGCATTTATCCATTTGAGACATATAAACACCATTTAAAAGTCTGTATATATATATACACGAAAAGTTTTACAAAAATAGGTCCCGAGTCCTCATCTGAAGCACATAGGATTTCAAGAAAAATCATCATACAAAAAATCCTGAAGTTATCAGCTTTCAGGATACATGTCTCATCCACTAATGGTGCTCGTGATAGCACATCACTGCTCGAGCCAACCTACGTAGTAGCCTGCTGAATCGACCTGGTACTCCCACCGTAGATCTTTGATATCTAGATGGGAGATCATCTATATTAGCATCTGGGATGTCCAAAGTCAACCTCTCTAGGTTCTCCTCCAGCTCCTTGGTGATATCTTCACCCTATGGCATGAAGCGAGCTTCGAATCTCCTGTCTAATGGAGCTGCTCCTCCAGGCCTCGCTACTCCAACATATGCATGAAGAAAAACAGGTCTCGTCACTTATCATAAAAAATATAAAACATCAAAAACATAAAAACGTTTTCCATTGTTAGGGTTTCTTGCTTCTTACCAATGTCACCCCACTACCCTCTAGGTGGGAATGGTATTTCAGGATGACCTGTAAAATCTGTGCCCGCATAGGCATAGTCCTCGACCATGAGCATCTGATCCCACAACCATCTAAAGAACGAATCACCAAACTTCACTCTGCCCCTACCCGCTCCTGTGCGAGCCATGACTTGGACCCACCTCAGCATACGGGGGTCTTGTGCTCTCAGACTTTGGAAAGTCACCTGGGGCCTCATCTGTGGGACCCTCTCAAAGAAGAAGCAAGCTAAGATGGAACCAAAGCTAAACTGCTTCAGCTCTCCCTACCGACATTTAGTCAGCTGATCCTTGAAGATTGGAAGAAATGCTTCTTCCTAGTTGAACACCGTAGGTTCCATAGCCTCTAGGGTGTACAACATATGTTCCCTGTAAGCCTGATGCACACCTTGGCTCCCTACCACCCTCTGCATGGTGAATAGGATAATCCCTAGAGCCCTATCTATCACTACCCTGATGGGGATTTTATTCCCCGATGTGCTTGTACCTGGTACATAGTGCCGATCTATGAGCTCTCTGGTGGTAATGTCCCCGCCACGGGAACTTGTCAGTGAGATGGGAGCACCTCGTCTTGATAGGCTAGTTAGGAAGTATATATCTTCTACCTCCACTTTAAGTATGTGTACCCCCACCTCAAAATACTGCTATCCTGGATTCCACATTCTCAGTATGTGTTCCAATAATCTCTCGTGGGACACCATGCTTGGTGTTTGGAATAAATTTAAGAGCCCACAGTCCTGGAGTGCAGAAATACAAACCATGTTCCTTTCAACAGTAGCATCCTCATCATCATGTGTTCTTTCCTTCCATATCACCATATTTTGGACACCTAGAGCTGCCGGAAATAACAATGGTATGTATTAATATCATCCTTTATTCATTGCAAATCAAAAGAATGAGTAAATTTTTCCCATATCATTTGTTTATCTTCTCCATGGCTGGCATCACCTATGCCCCATTGGAGATAGGTGGTGGCACTTCTTGTGCCCTGTTGGAGATAGGCGGTGGCACCGCTTGCCTGCATTATTCTTGGCGTGGTTCTCAGGTGGTACAGCGTATCCCATAAGGGGTAGCCATGGTGCCCGTATATTGGATTCTAGGGCTTGCCAAATAGGCCCAAAACCCCACCAAATCCAAAAATAGAAGCTATGAAATGAAAGATAAGGGCTTTAGCTGTTACCTGCAACTGACTAGACTGAAAATGGACAGTGGGAACTCCCGGTATCAGCTGTGGAAGATCTGGCTAGAAAATGTTCCAAGTGCTCTCTGTTGGAGGTAAATAGTGAAATGTTTGATTTTTTACTATTTACTTGCCTTATATAGACATTTTTTGGGTCTAAATTACTATAGTTTTGATATTACATCATGTTCTGGTCAAAATCTATTTGTCCTAATCCCTTAATGTTGATTTTGAATGCATTTAACACTTGCTTATGAGTCGTCTACAGGTTGACTTTAGTAAGAAGCTTTGGAAATTTTGTTTATGACTTTTTCGTACTTTCACAAAACGAAAAAGGTCGTCGAGAATTTATTACGACACTTTGTCATGCTCATAACAATCTAGTATCAAATTTCCAAGTCTAGTTCAAGTTTCTTTCCAGGCTTGTAAAATACGACATTGTGTAAAGAAGCATCATGGAGTTCTCTTTTCACCTCTTTTTCAGGCTCCTTAAATACGAAAAATTCATCGAGTCCATTTTCGATTCTTTCCAGGATCGTAAAACATTATGTTGCATAAAGGAACCTCATGGATTTCTCTATAAACTCTTTTTAGGCTCCCTAAATACGAAAAGATCATTAAGCGATCTTGTCTTCTTCACGCTCGTTAAAGTATTTGAAGAGTCGTCCGTCCAATGGTAGGTTATCTCTTTCTCAGTTCGGATAGGACTATTTACGAGAAAGGAACACTCTAGCCAATCATGACTGGAAGAGTTCTATAAGGTATTATTTTATACTTTTTTGGGCCTTAGAGACTAAATCATATGAAAAAGGACCCCCATGGAGTTTTCTTCCGTATTCGTTTAGATTCTCTAAACATGAATGATACTGAGTTTTCTTTCAGTGGACTCGTTAAATTAAACACTGAGAGACCCATTTTGAGAATGAACCCCTCCTCTCTTAGGTTCGTAAAACATATGAGACTGGAATTGTCTTCTAAGAAGCTATATCGAGTGTTTGTTACCCTCTTTGAACTTGTAAAACCAAAAATAGGCACTCATCGATCATGATGGGGAAAATGGGAAGGGAATCATTTTGCAAATAATGGCAGTTGTTTGTCATTACCTTTGAACATGGCACTTGTCTGCACAATCATATCAGTCAATTGGGTATTCAGCTGATCTTCGTGATGATCCATTTTCATGAGTCATGTCAATCGCTTGAGTCTTTCAAAATAATGCATTGTCCACTATCAGATTGTGATTATGTCCTGTCTAGTCATGCTGCCAAGTCATTTTTTCATGCCGCCCGATGTTCAAAGGGGATCTGAACAAGTTTTACCTCTATAGTCTACACATTCGTTGTGTCAGTATCTTTGAGTTAGTCATATGGTTACTACGTTCACATCATTCCAGAACTATGTTCCGAGTTTCGTGTCGTCGATGTGGGACTCATCATGGCCCTCCTTCGACGAGACTATTCCCGTTGACATCAGCTTATCATCCAGGAAATAGTCTTAGAAACAATGTTTAGTACCTTGAGGTCTATATGCCTTAATGATAGATTCTCTCACTCTTGACATAGGTTCACATAATTGACCTTTGATCGATAGAATCGACTGGGTGTTCGACATCAGGACATATATTCACACTCAGTATATTGTGCTAGGGTACCTTGGGAATCATTGACATTAATGGTTATCTCCCTTGCAATTGTTAACGGTTGACATCATTGGTCGGTAATCAAGTGGTTTCTACCATGTTCGAATTCAGATCATTGTAATCACATGGATAGAATCGTAGTTTGTGGAAGGCGAGATGAAGACCCTGGGCATTTGTTTAAAAGTGCTCATTGCTTTTTCCCCGAGTTGTGATGGAGTTTTGTATATCTATCATGGATCCAAATTTGTATGGTCGTGGCTATGCTCAAATTTGCATCTGTATGACATAGATCTATGTTCTATGTCTGGTAGCTATGTCCAAGTTTGAGTCCTCTCTCACATGGATCTACGTTGTATTCTAGTAGCCATGCTTGTTTATTCCACTCATGGATCTACCTTGTATTGGTCTGCAGCTATGAGTTTGGTTACTTGTGTCTATTAGTCAACATACTAATGTGCTACAGATGCCTACTTGACTGCATTCTCTAATCAAGCTAACATTTTCATCTCCTGGCGACAACTTGTTCTGAAATTTTTGGTTTATCGTATCACTCTAAGAATCATGCTTTGGGGGGCATCCTATTATACCAAAATCTTGTCACCATCATGTGATAAGACATTTGACATACCTACTTGCCTTGAATCCCAGCTTCTGGGGTGGAAACTAAATGTTTTTTCATCAATTTGTCATGCAAATTCCTACGACCGTGCATGCCCATTTATCCAGGAGTGATACCCCTGCTCGCACCGCCTTTCATCAGTTGTCCACAAGCGGTGCCACCGGCCATTACCCTTGGTCCATAGGCAGTTATTACCAGAACCGCTCTGTCATAGAAGGAGAAGCATGGTACCCTAGGTAAAAAGGGAAATAGAGAAGTTTCTCAAGGCTTCTAGATGATAAGCCTCATGTACTACCTTATCCCTATTGTTGTGGGTTGGTTGAGCCCAAGATCCCTCATCCTAGGATCCTTGAGGCAACCTTACCCACTAATTTCTCAACCATCTCTATCCATTAAAGCCCTATAAATATGAGCACATAACCATGGTTGAGGGGAGAACATTGAAGGTATTGTTATGCTGTTGGATTGATCCTTGGCCCAAGATGATTTGGAGAGAGCATAGAGAGCTAGAGTCGGAGCTTTTGGGGATGAAGAGCTGGTTTCATGGAGATGCATGTCAACAGTACGGCTTGGTTGTAAAATTATTCATATTTATAATGCAAGTTGATTTTCTATCCCATATATATTGTTGATGTTTGATTTTAGATATATATTGCTAGATTCCTTAGTCACTAGCATAGATTAGTAGATCATATTTTTGTTGCTTTGATTCGTTAAGTGTTGAGCTTGATTGCAGGTACACAGGTGGAATATCAAAGCTTTCCATTCCAGATATCTACAGCGTCTAGGGAGAGTTATCAGCCTCTGTGATCTATTTGTTCTGGATCTGAACCATTCAGACCAGTGGAACAGCTTGCCGTCCGTAGAAGGTGAAATATTCCAGCTAAAAACATTGTGTTGAGTCTATTTCATGTATTGTGGTTAATGAATGTATTTGATTATATATTTGATATATTTTTTATCTAACCTCTTATATATACATGCATGATATATTACTTGGAGGATTTCCTCTTTATAGGTGAAATAGGTGCATCCCTGGAAGCTTTAGAGAGAAGACGAGTGGGAGAAGATCAAGCTTGGATCAACCGTTGGTAACTGGGTAACTCAAGAATTTCTTCCTATTCCCTTTCTATTCTCTGGTAAAGCTGATTGTCTACAAGGTTAGTAGTAAGTTGGTAACCCCAGACCCTAGGTTACAAGGGTACTTTCCTGGACAACAGAACTGGCGACTCCGCTGGGGAGTCCAACCTGCTGTGGGTTAGTCTTGTAGATACTTGCCGAGTCTTTGCTCTAATTCAGTGTATGGTTTTATATCTTGGATTTGATTTGCAGTAGTGTTTTACAGAACTATATTATTTTTTCTTTCTAATTTTGTTGTTGTTCTGTATGCTGGTTGCTATGCTACACAGTACAACAACTTGTATACACGGGTTTATCCATTGGATAGTTGCATACAGTATGTGGGTTTATATATTAGACAATCACATACATCTTTTAACAACAATTTTTTTTAGGTAGGGTTGCTTGTCTCTGTCTTATTTCGATTTTTCTCTACTTTGGGGTCTTCTATTGTTGGCATCTTGCTATAGGTATGAAAGACCTGCACACAATACTTTGTGCATTTCAGTAAGCCTTTGAGTTTTTGTAGTTTGAGTCTTCTTTCATATAGCAATTTGAAGTGGATTATCTTGTTTGGGTGTGTTGCTGCCTTTCACACACCTGGGTTATGTGGTAGAAATCTTCAAGCCACTTGGTGTGTCCTTGGGGGAAAGTATCCAGTCAAGGCTGTCACCTTGTTCTTGACTCCTTCGTTTAGGCTCAACTCCTAACGAAGCCAAGGGAGGTAGACCCTATTAAGTTACTAAGGAAAAATTCTTTAGTATGATGATGGTATTAAAGAGTAAGTTTTTTAGGAGTTTCAATTTAACAATTGTAAACAACAAATAACATGATAAGATAATCACAAGTAAGCATGAAAATGACACCCAATCACATATAGATTGAAAGAAATAAACAGTTGACTAGTGCCTTGAAAATGGAGTCGAAAAACAATTAAGAGTGCTTGCAAGTGCTGGAATGAATGTTGTGCGATTGTATCTTGGTTAGTTTTAAATTAATGTAAGAATATGAGTAATTTAACTTAGGTGAGGGGACTCTAGATATACCCACATGGGTACTTGAAGTATGTCCAAAACTAAACTGTCACGGTTACCCGCAAGGAATTTGTGGGTTGAATGGAGTCTCTAAGGCTGTTGTTCATAATGCACCCGAAGGTGTAACAGAGATCGGCACCTCGAGGTCACTTTTCAGGAGTTCTCGCTTCCTTTGGGTATTTTGCATCGTAATGGTTTGGTTGAGGCGTTAGATTTTCGCCTGATGGTTTGTCAGTTTGGGCAGAGTGAATCCTAATTATTCTAGTCACTCAAGTGCTTTTGATGCAGCTTGGATGATCAGACGAACTGCATCCAAGTACAGAGCATACACATTGGAGTGTTTGTTATTTTTAGTAAATTTTAAAGTAGGTGTTCTTGTTAAAAGGAAAACCCTCTAGAAATTTGAACTGCTTTAGATCTCCTTGCCGACATTTAGTCAGCTGATCCTTGAATATTGGAAGCAATGCTTCTACCCAGTTGAACACCATAGGTGCCATAGCCTCTAGGTTGTACAACATATGTGCCCTGGAGGCCTGATGCACACCTTGGCTCCCTACCACCCTCTGCATGGTGAATAGGATAATTCGTAGAGCCTTGTCTATCATTGCCCCAATGGGGATTTTCTTCCTCAATGTGGCTGTACCTGGTACACAGTGCTGATCTATGAGCTCTCTAGTGGTAATGTCCCCGCCACGGGAACCTATCAGTGAGATGGGAGCACCCCGTCTCGATAGGCCAGTTAGGAAGTAAATATCTTCTACTTCCACTGTAAGTATGTGTGCCCCCACCTCGAAATATTGTTGTTCTAGATTCCACATTCTCAGTATGTGTTCTAGTAATCTCTCGTGGGACACCATGCTTGGTGTCCAGAAGAACTTTAAGAGCCCACAGTCCTGGAGTGCAACGATACAAGCCACATTCTTTTCAGCAGTAGCATCCTCATCATCATGTGTTCTTTCCTTTCATATCACCATATTTTGGACACCTAGACCTGCCAAAAACAACAATGGTATGTATTAATATCATCCTTGAGTCATTGCAAATCAAAAGAATGAGTAAATTTTTCCCATATCATTTGTTTATCTTCTCCATGGCCAGTACCACCTATGCCTTGTTGGAGACAGGCAGCGGCACCACTTGCCCGCCATATTCTTGGCGCGGTTCTCTGGTAGTACCATGTATCCCGTAAGGGGTAGCCGCGGTGCCCACATATTGGATTTTAGGGCTTGAAAAATAGGCACAAAACCCCACCAAATCCCAAAATAGAAGCTATGAAATGAAATATAAGGGTTTTATCTATTACCTGCAATTGACGAGACTTAAAACAGATGGTGGGAACTCTCGGTGTTAGCTATGGAAGATCTGGCTAGAAAATGCTCCAAGTGCTCTCTGGTGGAGGTAAATAGTGAAATGTTTGATTTTTTACTATTTACTTTCCTTATATAGACATTTTTTGGGTCTGACTTACTATATTTTTGATATTACATCATGTTCTGGTCAAAATCTATTTGTCACAATCCCTTAATGTTGATTTTGAATGCATTTAACACTTGTTTATGAGTCGTCTGCAAGTTGACTTTAGTAAGAAGATTTGTAAAGTTTGTTTATGACTTTTTTGTACTTTCACAAAATGAGAAAGGTCATTGAGCATTTATTACGACACTTTGTCACGCTCGTAAAAAGCTAGTATCAAATTTTCGAGTCTAGTTCAAGTTTCTTTCCAGGCTCGTAAAATACGACATTGTGTAAAGAAGCGTCATGGAGTTCTCTTTTCACCTCTTTTTCGGGCTCCTTAAATACAAAAAAGTCATCAAGTCCATTTCCGATTCTTTCTAGGCTCATAAAACATTACGTTGCATAAAGGAACCTCATGGATTTCTCTTTAAACTCTTTTTAGGCTCCATAAATACGAAAAGATCGTTGAGTGATATTGTCTTCTTCGCGCTCGTTAAAGTATTTGAAGAGTCGTCCATCCGACGGTAGGTTATCTCTTTCTTGGCTTGGATAGGACTATTTACAAGAAAGGAACACTCCAGCCAATCATGACTGGAAGAGTTCTATAAGGTATGATTTTATACTTTTTCAGGCCTTAGAGACTAAATCATATGAAAAAGGACCCCCATGGATTTTTCTTCCGTATTCGTTCAGATTCTCTAAACATGAATGATACTGAGTTTTCTTTCAGTGGACTCATTAAATTAAACATTGAGAGACCCGTTTTGGGAATGAACCCCTCCTCTCTTAGGTTCGTAAAACATATGAGATTGGACTTGTCTTCTGACAAGCTATATCGAGTGTTTGTTACCCTCTTTGAACTCGTAAAACCTAAAAGAGGCACTCATCGATCATGATGGGGAAAATGGAAAGGGAATCATTTTGCAAATAATGGCAGTTGTTTGTCGTTACCTTTGAACATGGCACTTGTCTACACAATCATGTCAGTCAATTTGGTATTCAGCTAATCTCCATGATGATCCACTTTCATGAGTCATGTCAATCCTTTGAGTCTTTCAAAAGAATGCATTGTCCACTGTTGCATTGTGTATCTGTCCTGTCTAGTCATGCTGCCAAGTCATTTTGTTGTGCTGCCTGATGTTCAAAGGGGATCTAAAGAAGTTTTACCTTTGCAGTCTACATAGTCTTTGTGTTAGTATCTTTGAGTTAGTCATATGGTTACTACATTCACATCATTTCAGAACCATGTTCCGAGTTTCGTGTTGTCGATGTGGTACTCATCATGGCCCTCCTTTGACGAGACTATTCCCATCGACATCAGCTCATCATCTGGGAAATAGTCTTAGAAACAATGTTTAGTACCTTGAGATCTGTATGCCTTAATGATAGATTCTCTCGCTCTCGACATAGGTTCACATCATTGACCTTTGATCGATAGAATCGACTGGGTGTTCGACATCAGGACATCTATTCACACTCAGTAGATTGTACTAGGGTACCTTGGGAATCACTGACATTAATGGTGATCTCCCTCGCACTTGTTAATGGTTCACATCATTGGTCGGTAATCAAGTGGTTTGTACATTGTTCGAATTCATATCATTGTAATCACATGGATAGAATTGTAGTTTGTGGAAGACAAGATGAAGACCCTGGGCATTTGTTTAAAAGCGCTCATTGCTTTTTCCCCAAGTTGCGATGGAGTTTTGTATATCTAGCATGGATTCACATTTGCATGGTCATAGCTATGCTCAAATTTGTGTCTATATGACATAGATCTATGTTGTATGTCTGGTAGCTATGGCCAAGTTTGAGTCCTCTATCACATGGATCTACACTATATTCTAGTAGCCATGCTTGTTTATTCCACTCATGGATTTGTCTTGTATTGGTCTGTAGCTATGAGTTTGGTTACTTGTGTCTATGTGTCAACATACTGATGTACTATAGATTCCTACTTGACTGCATACTCTGATCGAGATGACATTTTCATCTCCTGGTGACAACTTATTCTCAAAGCTCTCGTTTATCGTATCACTCTAAGACTCATGCTTTGGGGGCATCCCGTTATACCAAAATCCTATCACCATCATGTGATAAGAAATTTGACATACCTACTTGCCCTGAATCCCAGCTTCTGGAGTGGAAACTAAATGCTTTTTTCATTAATTTTTCATGCAAATTCCCAGCACTAGTCATGCCCGTTTATCTAGGAGCGGTACCCTTGCTCGCACCGCATTTCATCTATTGTCCACAAGTGGTACCAATGCCCATTGCCCTTGGTCCATAGGCAGTTATTACCAGAACCGCTCTGTCATAGAAGGATAAGTGTGGTACCCTGTGTAAAAAAGGAAAAAGAGAAGTTTCTCGAGGCCTCTAGATGATAAGCCTCGTGTACTGCCTTATCCCTATTGTTGTGGGTTGGTTGACCATGAGATCCCTCATCCTAGGATCTTAGAGGCCACCTTACCCACTAATTTATCAACCATCTCTATCCATTAAAGCCCTATAAATATGAGTTAATAGCCATGGTTGGGGGGAGAACATTGAAGGTATTGTTATGCTGTTGGGTTGATCCTTGGCTCACGGTTATTTGGAGAGAGCATAGAGAGCTAAAGTCAGAGCTTTTGGGGATGAAGAGCTGGTTTCATGGAGATGCATGTCAACACTAAGGCTTGGTTGTAAAATTCTTCATATTTCTAATGCAAGTTGATTTTCTGTCCTATATATTGTTGATGTTTGATTTCAGATATATATTGCTGGATTCCTTAGTCACTAGCATAGATTAGTAGATCATATTCTGGTTGTTTTGATTCGTTTCGTGTTGAGCTTGATTGCAGGTACATAGGTGGAATATCAAAGCCTTCTATTCCAAATATCTATAGCATCTAGGGAGAGTTATCAGCCTCTGTGATCTATTTGTTTTGGATCTAAACCATTTGAGACCAGTGGAACACCTTGCTATCCATAGGAGGTGAAATATTCCAGCTAACAACATTGTGTTGAGTCTATTTCATATATTGTGGTTAATGAATGTATTTGATTATATATTTGATATATTGTTTATCTAACCTATTATATATACATTCCTGAGATATTACTTAGAGAATGTCCTCTTTATAGGTGAAAGAGGTGCATCCCTGGAAGCTTTATAGAGAAGAGGAGTGGGAGAAGATCAAGCTTGGATCAACCGTCGATAACCAAGTAAGTCGAGACTATGTTTCTATTCCCTTTTTATTCTCTGGTAAAGTTGATTGTCTGCAAGGTTAGTAGCAAGTTGGTAACCCCAAACCCTAGGTTACAAGAGTGCTTTCCTGAATAATAGAACTAGCAACTTCATTGGGGAGTCCAACCTGCTGTGGGTTAGTCCTGTAGATACTTGCTCAGTCTTTGCTCTAATTCAGTGTATAGTTTTATATCTTGGTTTTGATTTACAGTAGTGTTTTTGAGACCTATATTATTTTTTCTTTTTAAATTTTTTTTGTTGTGTACGCAGGTTGCTATGGTACACAGTTGGGTACAACAACTTGTATACGTGGGTTTCTCCATTGGATAGTCGCGTACAGTACGTGGGTTGCTCTATTAGATAGTCACGTACATATTTTAACAACAATTTTTTTTGGGTAGGGTTGCTTATCTCTGTCTTATTTGGATTTTTCTCTACTTTGGGGTCTTCTATTGTTGGCATCTTGCTGTAGGTATGAAAGTCCTACACACAATACTTTGTGCTTTTCAGTAAGCCTTTGAGTTTTTGTTGTTTGAGCCTTCTTTCATTTAGCAATTTGAAGTGGATTATCCTGTTTGGGTGTGTTGCTGCCTTTCACACACCTGGGTTATATGGTAGAAATCTTCAAGCCACTTGGTGTGTCCTTGGGGGAAAGTATCCAGTCAAGGCTGTCACCTTGTTCTTGACTCCTCCGTTTAGGCTCAACTCCTAACAAAGCTAAGGGCAGTAGACCCTATTAAGTTACTAAGGAAAAATTATTTAGTATGATGATGGTATTAAAGAGTAATTTTTTTAGGAGTTTCAATTTAACAATTGTAAACAACAAATAACATGATAAGATAATCACAAGTAAGCATGAAAATGACACCCAATCACATATAGATTGAAAGAAATAAATAGTTGAGCAGTGCCTTGAAAATAGAGTCAAAAAACAATTAAGAGTGCTTGCAAGTGCTGGAATGAATGTTGTGTGATTGTATCTTGGTTAATTTCAAATTAATGTAAGAAGGTGAGTAATTTAAGTTAGGCGAGGGGACTCTAGATATACCTAGGGGGTACTTGAAGTATGTCCAAAACTAAACCATCACAGTTACTCGCAAGGAATATGTGGGTTGAATGGAGTCTCTAAGGCTATTGTTCATAATGCACCCGAAGGTGTAATAGAGATCAACGCCTCGAGGTCACTTTTTAGGAGTTCTCGCTTCCTCTGGGTATTTTGCCACTTTAATGGTTTGATTGAGTTGTTGGATTTTCGGCTGATGGTTTGTCAATTTGGGGAGAGTGAATCCTAATTATTCTAGTCACTCAAGTGATTTTGATGCAGCTTGACTTATTGGATGAACCACATCCAAGTACAGAGAATACACAATGGAGTCTTTGTTATTTTTAGTAAATTTTAAAGTAGGTGTTCTTGTTGAAAAGAAAACCCTCTAGGAACCTCTTTCGATCCAAGTGGACCTCAATCGGGGAATCAAGGAGGGATTGATTTTATTATGACTAACGAAACAATTAATGAAAAAGGAATCAAAGATACACAACACTGATTTTCTAATTAGTCCTACCACGCATCTCTTTCCCCTTGCAGGTCAATTAGGAAGTCGTGGGGTAAGTAGTATGATTACTTTTGAAATTAAAATATGGAATAATGAAAAATTATATCAATGTATACAATATTTCATGTTAGTACTAAATTGGATTAGAAAAAGGGTAAGAATGCAAAATAGTGAAACGGACGCAGATCCCCCCTTGGGGGATGGGGAGCGGCCTCGGAAGAGCCTACTAAAAAAATATTTTCTTTCATTATTATTGGTTACAATATCAGCAAACTGAAATATCAAAAATATCTTGGTCCTTATATGGGATGAAACCAAGATCTTACAACTTTGCAAAATTTTTAAATTTTAGTGAAAGGGGAGACCGCTGGGGGGATTTGAACGCTCCCAAGGCCACTTTTGAACAACAGCTTCTTTTCTTTTCTGTTACACCTGCTAAAAACTAGTGAGCATGTTAGAATCAAATATTCCCAAAATCACTTTAAGAGTACCTTTGGGTCAGCTTACCTTAAGTAAAAAAAGACTAAGTTAAAACTAGCTAAACAAGTGAAAAAGGAACCAAGTAAGATTTCCTTGGGATCTCGGCTTGCTGTTTGTGCAGCCAATGAAATATGCACTGATTGATGGATTTAATCTTTTTTTAAACATAAAAGGAAATATAGAGCATGCAACCTACTGATTTTCTTTAACTTGCAATGCAAAAAGGACGATTTCCTTATGCTAGATCTAGAATGCTTAATGATACTTTTTAGAAATGAGATCTAGACTGTGAGCTTTGAAATAGTATATCTATGTAAATTTTACTTTAATATAACAGATTCAAATTATAACAAAGCTTTCGAACACAGTAACCATGTGAGAAAATTGAATTTTATAAGGAGGAAGAGAGAGGAAGAGTGTTGGTAGCCTTGAAGATCCACCATGGAGCTTTCAGGTGGAATGTCGAGGGACTATGCCTTTGGATAGTTTTGGGGAGAGTGAAGAAGAAAACTAGATCAGCATCCTCTCCAATCTAGGAACCCACAACTGAAATCAAAGACTTGCCGAAATACTTGTGAGATCCGGTTAATACATACAGAGAGATTCATAATAACATGCTGAATCTAGATCTCTAAACATGCATCGAAGGAAAGAGATGGCCAATAAACTTATTGAAAATCTCCTTTCCTATCAAGATTATAATAATCTTGTTATCAATCTTAGCAATGAATCCACAAACAATTAGCAAATTATGAACATAGATACAGGTTACCTCAGTAAAAAATGGTAATGCTCATCCACACATACAATGACATGACACCTTATTGCCTCCAAATATTCTCTTTATTTCAAATGAACAATAACAACAGTACAATAGCAGCAACACCTCAATCCCAGTTCTAACTATCTTGGAAGAGGTGATCTAAGATTTATTTATACAAAAAATAGGAGATCTAGGGTGCAAATCCCAAGGAGATAGACCACTGTAGCTGAAGGAGAGTTCATCAATGCCAATACGAAGCTGAACTAAGCTTCCACTGAGCCTACTTGTGAATTGGGGGGCTGATTGAGCTAACACATCAACCCACATACTGACACATCAATCCACAAAGCTTCCAGGAGAGCCCACACATGTGGAGGAGAGAGAGAGGGCACAATTCCCCATAAAGGATGTTGAAGTTCAACTCTGGATCTATCCAGATCACCTCCTTCAGTTAAGGATTTATCAGATCCAATCAATCTGGTTCAAATCTGACTGATTTCAGTCAAATCAGCTGAGAATCCACTGATCTAGGATTTTGGATTTGCTCCATTATTCATCAATTTATTAATTAAAATAATCAATATTTGATTTTTGGGGTTTTCTGACCCGAGTGATGGAAAATCACTCAAAACTAGGAAAAAGTGGGTCGATGGGTTCACATGGTGCTCTTAGCTTGAAAATGAGCACCTACATGACTAAAACTGATTATTTGGCCCACTTTGATTACAAAACCAATTTTTCCAATTAAACTATTAAAAAATAGCCTAAGTTTTGGAAAAATTAAATTTTAATAAAAAACACTGAAAATATTAAAAAATTTAAAAAAATGAAAAACTTAGGGGGACTTAGAAATATTCATATGACTCGACCATGATGCATACCATGTTTATACATTGACATGGACTCTAATAACCTCAATAGGCATAAATGCCAAGCCGACCACCCCAACTTTGGAGGTATGGAGTGAGAAACTTAGAAATTATCAGTCATTTATTCAACAACCAATAATAACCAAGGAAAAAAACACCCCGGGCTGATCGAATTGACAAATAAAGTCTAAGAGAGCGAGTCTTTTATAGACACTATCATGCTAGAACATTTGTTACAATTTCCCCATGGGGTATGAACAAGTGATATAGTACAACAAGCACTTCCCAGAAGCAAGATTGAAGGTCTACTGAAGTTTGAACAAGTTATCCTTGTCCGGTTCACCAGACTCACTTGATAAAAATCCACTAAGTACAACTTAGGTGGTAACAGGGTGATAGGTTCAGTGCTGTGTATCTGAATCAGTGATCATGATTTTAGATACCTTTTACTCTGTACTACTTTCAAGTAGTTTCAGTTTGTCACTTGCCCTTTAGTGATTTCAGTGGATTTCATTCATTGTTTCTTCCCAATCTAGGTGTTGGCCGCTCTAGTTGAAGGGGTGCCACCTCCCTTGGTAGGTTCCCCTAGAACAAGTATACCTACTACACTTTTAACTCTAGCTAGCTGGGTGGTCAGCCACCGGCTCCCATAAGTTTAGAAGGTACTTCTGGTGGTATGGTCACTGGGATTCCTGTCGTACCTTCAGTTCCTACTTCCTTCGCACACACTACTCAGAGTGGTCCTATAGGATCCTAAGCATTTGTCCATGTTTTTCCTTGGAATGGGGGGGAAATTCCCCCATCCACTCCATATGTAGGTCTAACACCTGCATATGTAGGAGTGCAGTTCAGAAACCCTAATCCTTATGGTATAGGTTTTCAAACTCCAGTTTCAGCTCCTTTCACGAGCTCTCCTTTCTCTCTTTTTAGTGGAGAGATACCTGCTCCTGTGTTCCAAACCCCAACTTTGATTGGGGCAGCTAGAACCTCATACACTACACTACACAGTAATAATCCACTGGCTTATGGATGGAATCCTTTCCAAAGTAGCCCAATCACTTCGCAATCGGCAGTAGGGGGAAACCATGCCTTCACATATGGGAACATGGGGGCAAGTCCCTCTAATCCCCAAGATGGTACTTTTAATGCTCTAGTTAGACCCAATATCCCTTTCCTGGAAACGTTAAATTTTCCAAATTTGTCGAAACTAATGAATGACCCGATGAGAGATAACTCCTCCTAGCCACCCGTTCCTACCAAGATGCCCTTGGATATCCAAAAATTCAAAGGCAAAGTTAGTGATGATCCAGGAGCTCATGTCATCGCTTTCCATTTGTGCTGCTCTTCCAACTCATTGAATGATGATACAGTTCAGTTGAGGATGTTCCAAAGATATCTAACAAGTACTACAACAAAATGGCATATTGAATTTCCTTCTGCTGCGTTCGACAGTTTTTGGGACTTGGCTAATGTATTCCTTAGTCTCTTCCAACTTCCTGTTCGATATGATTTTGAGACAGGCTTGTTCTCGACCTTCCGGCAGGACAAGGTCACTCACATTTTGGATCACATCCAAGAGTGGAGAAGATGGAAGAGCCTTATCAAAGCTACTATTCCTCCCTAATTTTTATTAGAATGGTTCCTTAACTCCCTATTGCCATATATATCTAAGGATGTATCTACTTCGGGAGTGACCAATGAGGAAGAGGCTATCCTCAAAACCCAACATCTAGATTTGATATAATCTCAGTCTAGGATCTTATATGATATCATCCCTGATGCACCGAGGCCAACGCATAATGTAAAGAAACCTAAGCCTGGACCCCATGCTGATGGTGTGGTTGGTTCTATGAAATCTCCCACTGTAGAGTCTTTGGCTAAACAACTCCATGATTTGTGACTTTTCTGTCAAACATTCTACGGTAGAGGAAGCAAAGGATGCCCCCTCACCCTAGAGTGCAAATGTTTTTGCACAATCCTCTCAGAAGGGCAATCAACATCCTGGTGGGAAAAAAAGGTGAGCGAAACCAAAAAAAGAAAAAACCCACAAACAATGCTGATCAGGGCAAAAAAGAAAAGAAGGTGAAATTCCCATGTAAGTTGTGCCATGAAGATCACCTGACCCATCAATGTCCCCTTATGGAACAAGCTTAGAAGTTGTTAAAAGGCCAACAACTGGGTGTCCTGAAGGATCCTTTTCCCCAAGGACATAATTCTTCTTCAGCTTCAAATGCAACAGGGGGCACTCCAAATGCTCTTGACCCTAATTATATCAACATGGTTCGATCCCAGACTTTACTCTAGTATAGGAACATGAACTATGAAACAGAGGTTTTGGAGAAGGGTAAGTCGATAGGTGAAACTTCCAACCCTCTCACGATTGAGAAACCTACTGAACCTATGCCTAATATACTGAAAGGTGTCTTCAAGAAAACCTTGCACAATCCCAATGCTAGGGCTGCAGCAAACTACTCCACAGTTGAATATTTAGCCCAAAATCCTTGTGCAATTTTGGCTTTAGAGGCGTTACAGAGTTGTCCCACCCAATGAGATGCACTCTTAGCAGCCTTAGACAGTATGGACTCATCGAGCCTCATGGCGAAGTTTAGCTTGTTTGATGTCAAAATTTTCCTGCCATATCATGTAGCCTTATTGATAGATGTCATCCATGGCAGAAAAACCATTGGAAGGGTAGTTATCAACGAGGGTGCTTCTACATGTGTCATGTCCTTGTCTTGCTGGAAACCTCTTGGATCTCCAGAGCTAGTTCCATTGAACACCCTACTTACTGCTTTCGATGGAAGATTATTTCATCCATATGGTATCCTACCAGCTTTCAAAATTAAGTTGGTAGGGAAAGCAATGTCTGTTGAGGTAGAGGTGATTGATGCACCTTTGGATTATAACTTGCTCTTGGGGAGAAGTTGGACTTACGCCATGTCAGCTATTGCATCGGCTGTATTTCGAGTAGTAGTGTTTCCACACGAAGGGAAGTAAGTTACTGTAGACCAACTCAGTTTTACTTGAAAAGGCCGCATGGAAACTAATGAGTCCACCATACCATTGGTTGATCAGGTTAAACCTACTTTAGAGATCTTAGGGGTTGGAATGTATGCATCATTAATGGGCACATTCGATATTCCAACTCAGATTAATTATCTAGGTTCTACTAGTGTAGGGAATTCTATAGAAACGGTTGTTGATAGAATAGAGCCTTGGGTTCTTCCTTCCCATGATGAACCTGATGTTCCCTTATCGACAGCTGAAGTAGCTGATCAAGCTGTCGTTCATACTACTGTTGATCCCATTCCAATCCCTCTCACAGTCTTAGAGGAGCCGAAAGAAGCCTATTTTCCCACTTGGGCAGTGAATTCTTTGCATTCTAGAGACTGCTTAGATATGGTTTTTCCTTTAGATGAAGCCAATATGGAATCCATGTGCAGACGAGATAAGATCTGTGAGGATCTTCACCATCGATCCTATTTTATTCCAGAGTTAAGCAGGATCGAAAACTAGGAGTTCCATATGAGACTGGCAGGTGATGTTGATACACCTATTAATCCCTTACCAAGGGAAGGAATATTTGCTGAGGGGAATATGGCAAACATTTTCCCTACGATTCTATCAACATCTCTACAAACCCAAACATTGTGGAAAATGTACACTTCGGTGCGAACTGCTCTCTGGAGGAGATTGTGATCTATACAATCTTGTTTAAGGAATTTCGAGACATATTTTCCTGGTCATATGAGGAGATTCCAGGCATAGATCCATAAATAGTCGAGCATGAGATCCAAACTTACCCTGATGCTAGACCCGTACGAAAAAAGTTGAGACCTGTCAATCCATGTAAAGCGGCAGCGGTTAAGGCTAAAGTTGAGAAACTGCTGAAAGTCGGTTTCATTTACCCAATAGCTTTGACATAATGGGTATCCAACCTTGTTCCTGTTGACAAAAGGCAAGGGACTATATAGGTTTGTACTGAATTTCAGGGTCTAAACCAATCTTGTCCTAAGGACAACTACCCCACACCATTCATAGATCAAATCATTGATTCCCGTGCGGGAAGTGAAGTCTTTTCATTTATGGATGGTTTCTCCGGGTATAATCAAATCCAAATTAAACCGGAAGATCCGCACCTTTTTTCAACACTTTTGACACGACATAAGGTCCTAACCACATAGACCTAAATTCCCTTGCCCCTATGGGTTCTTTGTCCTGATCCTAGAGCAAGAAAACCTCCCCTTCAAAAAAAATTCGAGGTTTGACTGATTTATCGTATTGGTTTTTAACCCTTTTTTTATGAGCCTCATTTGCTGTCAACCCATCTCTATGCTGCTCATCTAGATGTTCTAAATGCAATAAACGTTCTTCTAGCCCGGTTGTATCAAGTAACAAATGAATAGCAATCTTTAAGGATAGCATTTTGCATTCAACCAGGGTGACTACTTCCACTCAGTGAATGAGTTGGAAAGGAGAGAACCCTGTAGCAGTTTTCACATTGGTCTAATATGCCCAATGTGTAGGATACATCATGGTGTGCCAATTGGAATAGGCTGCATTAATAGTGCGCTTGAGAATAGTCTTCAAGGTTTTATTTATAGCCTTGACTTAACCGTTTGCTTGAGGATAGAAATAAGATGAATGCTCTTGTATAAACCCTAACATAGTGGTCAATTCAATCATCATACTATTTTGGAAGTGACTGCCATAGTCAGTGACAATATCTTTAGGGATACTGAATCGTGAGATAATTTGGTTAAAAACAAAAAAATTCGTTGTTTCCCCATCAGCTTTATAGGTGGGCATTTCCTCTACCCACTTCATGAAATAATCTACAGCGACAATGATATGTTTGTGGCCCCCAACCGAGACTGGGTTGCACGTCATGTAATCTATGACCCACTTCATGAAGGGGCCCACTGAGATGAAGGGAAATAATGGAACAGGATGTGACCGCATCTTTCTAGTGTAAATTTGACAAGGATGACATCGCTTCACGGCTTCCACACAATCTTTAAAGATCATGGGCCAGAAATAAGCGGCACTTAAGATATTCTATGCCGTTGCTAACCCAGATAAATGACCCTCACATGCTCCATTATGGACATCATTTAGGACAGTCTTTGCGTCTTCATGGGTAAGACATCGACCCAAAACAAAATATACCCCCCTATGATATAAAGTATCTCCAATAATGAGGTATTTTTTGGCATGTACACATAGTTTGCATCATTCTTCCCACGAGAAGGTTGCAGGGTACTTCAAAGTCTGGAGATATACAAGTATATCTCCGTACCAGCGGTCAGAGGTGGAGATCAAAAAGATATGCTCATCTGGGAATGAGTCTTCTTCAATGGCTACATCTTCCTTTACCAAAAATTCTACAATGAGCTCAGCAAAAACTAAGGATTTCTTGGATTTGGTGGATTGGAAATCTAAGTCAAACTCTTAAAGAATGACTATCCATTTATTGAATTTGCCTCCAACTATCTGTAGAGACAAAACATATTGGAAAGATTAACATCTACCACTACCATCATGATCCTCATTAAAATGTAGTGATACAACCTCTAAATAGCATACACAGCTGCCAAGTCCAACTTTTCAACGTGGGAATACCTAAGTTCAGGGCCAACGAAAGCACGGCTGAGATAGTAGACAACATGCTCTTGGAGCTTATCATCCTCATGGAGTAGTAATACCCCTATGGTCGACTCAGATGCAGCCAGATACAATATAAAATCATGAGAGTAATCTAGTGGGCACAATAACAGTGACGACAACAAAGCTTTCTTTAATGCCTCGGATGAAAGTTATGCGATTTCATCCCATACAATTGGGGTGTCATGCTTCAACAGGCGCACTAAACCCTTAGTAATCTTGGCATAATTTACAATAAAACGTCGAAGGAAGTTGGAATTCCCTTGTAGGCTTTGAAGCTTCCTGATAGAATGAGAAGGAGGCAAATTTATGATGACCTCAACTTTCAAAGGATCCACTTGAATGCCTTTGTTGGAAACAATGAATCCAAGCAGTCTCCCTAACTCGACACAGAAAAGACACTTGTGGAGATTCAAGCAAATTTTGTAGTATCTGCATCATTCAAAAACCAAACACAAGTGATCTGGGTGATCGATCCTCTTACAAGAATGTGCTGGTAGATCATCAAGGTAGGGTTTGACAATGGCTTTAATGTCGTGAAAGGAAAAATTCATTGCCTGCTGAAAGGTTTCCCTTGCATTTTTCAATCCAAAGGGAATTTTATTGTACGTTAAGGTACCCCAAGGACATATAAAATTTGTTTTATGTTGTTGCTCTTCTGGTTTAATTTGGATTTGATTATACCCAGAGAAACCATCCATAAATGAAAAGACTTCACTTCCCGCACAGGAATCAATGATTTGATCTATGAATGGTGTGGGGTAGTTGTCCTTAGGACAAGATTTGTTTAGACCCTGAAATTCAGTACAAACCTGTATAGTCCCTTGCCTTTTGTCAACAGGAACAGGGTTGGATACCCATTATGTCAAAGCTATCGGGTAAATGAAACCGACTTTCAGCAGTTTCTCAACTTTAGCCTTAACCGCTGCCGCTTTACACGGATTGACAGGTCTCAACTTTTTTCGTACGGGTCTAGCATCAGGGTAAGTTTGGATCTTATGCTCAACTATTTATGGATCTACGCCTGGAATCTCCTCTTATGACCAGGAAAATACGTCTCGAAATTCCTTAAACAAGGTTGTATAGATCGCAATCTCCTCCAGAGAGCAGTTCGCACCGAAGTGTACATTTTCCACAATGTTTGGGTTTGTAGAGATGTTGATAGAATCGTAGGGAAAATGTTTGCCATATTCCCCTCAGCAAATATTCCTTCCCTTGGTAAGGGATTAATAGGTGTATCAACATCAGCTGCCAGTCTCATGTGGAACTCCTAGTTTTTGATCCTGCTTAAATATGGACTAAATAGGATCGATGGTGAAGATCCTCACAGATCTTATAACACTAGTCATATAGGGATCCCTATAGACAGTCCACTGCAAGTCTCATTTGGTTTTGAGTTGCAATGTGAAGTGATGATGACAATGCAACCCTCACTATAGTACTCACCAACACCTATAATGGCAAGTTGCGAATATGAACAATAGGGATGCAGCCACCCCTCTTTTGAGTACCAGGCGCACTGTATATATATATGTAGTTTTGCACACTTATAAGGTCGCCGCGTCTACCTGTACCTTCCAATTTAACCAGAGATCCCTATCATGACAAAATGAAGATAAAGTAGACATCTTCTGAGGAAATATCTAGAAACTCACTTTGTAGGTCATACATACAAAGATCATGATCCCAATAGTTTATCATAAAATCTAGTAGATGGACATTGGATTGCACAGGTGAGGTACAAAAGAATTTAAGCAACCCACTTTGCCACAAAGCATTTATTATGGGGGCATCCCGTAGCTCTTCTTGGTCCATGTCTTCATCCTCCCTCTCCCTCCACTCAAGCACCATGTTTCAATTTGATAACAAGCCATTTATCAAACATGAAATTCATAGAAAAAATTTGTTTTTTGGCCCTACATAGATTTTTCCTACTTCATGCAGTGTACACGAGTGTCCTTTGGACAAGTCGTGTATTGTACGCGAATTTATTTCAGGAAACCTGCGTACAGAACACGTGTACGCGAATGTGGATATATCATACCCACGTACGCAACGTGGCTGCTTTGAGGATGGTGGAAAACATCAAATTTTAGCCAAAAATTGAAATTTGCTTGGATCAAATGAAAGAGCATGGAATGTAGCTTTACCCGGCACTTGTGGTTTTGAGAATTGTCCATCGAGTTGTCCACAACAAGTAATCAAAGGAAGAGGTAAAACTTGTCTCTTTTGGATAAAAAGTCAAATGGTGAGTTTTTTATTTCTATTTTGAACTATTTATAGAAATATTATTTTAAAAGTGGGTTTTTACCTATAGTTCATTTTTTTATAAAAATCAAACTAATACCATGTCTTTTTCTTCAATGTGACATGTCTAAGGTCGTTTAAAGTTGTTTTTCTCTCATATAGGATAGGATTTTGGTCATTCACATGATTTTTTGCATTCATACCTAATCCATATTAACCCTATAATTACCACTTTGACCACGGACTATGGTATTTTAACCATTAGTACCTCGTTTATGCCATTTTTCTTCCATGGATAGGACTTTCCTCACATGAGTATCCTTGATTAGAACCCACTTATTGTCTTTTGATACTCATGCTGCATTTGTCATAGGTTCAGGTGAGTCTCCTTAGCTATTTTTCACACCAAATTGAGCCTCATTTTGGTCTCTTTTTACAATCTATCCTTTTGTAAGACTCCCCACCATTATGGAGTTTCTTTAGGCCCATGTCTAACTCCTCAAAATAGACTTGACTGCCGAGTAAAATTGTCCATTCAAGCTTGTTAAGAATATGTGAATGGGCATCCACATTGGTGCTAGGTTATCTCTTTCTCAGACCATGTGGATTAATACGAGAAAGGATCACTCTCTTTTCTGCGGAATTGAGAAGAGTATTCTCAGGTATAGGTTTATCACTTTTCTGGACCTGAGGGACTAAATTTATGGAAAAGGAACACCCGGTATGAGCTCGGTTTTCTTTTTTTTGTGCTCTGTACCTAAAAATGAAAAATATTCCGAGTGTTCTTTTTGTCTTTGTCATGCTCATTAAACACCAGGAACAAAACATCAAGTTTATTGTTGTAAGCCCCATTCCTTGTACTCAAATGGATCTTTCCGAGTGATCTTGCTTTCCTTACACTCATAAAACTCAAGCTATATTGTTGTTCTCGAAGGAGCATTGGGTAGGTGGTAATTTAACCTTTTTCGGACCTCCCTGACTAAGTACGAAAAAGGTTCACCTTTTCTTCTAAGGAAGTTAAGAGAGTTCTTCTGTGGTATGTTTTACACTTTTTCGACCTCAGGAGACTAAATTGGATGAAAAAGGACTCCATGGAGTCTTCTTCGGAGTTTTCAAACTCTCTAAATATGAAAACACCAAGTGAGCATGTACTAGTTCGGGCTCATAAAATCCATGAATCAGTCACACTATCAAGCATTATTCCCTCTTCTCTTCAAGCTTGTCAAAAAATGAAGAGAGACTTGAGTTGACTTTCTTGGACTCGTTAAAATTTAACAGGAAAGATAAGGAAAAAGTTTTCTTTTGATTCTCAGTCAGTGGAAACATGTCTTCTTTGAACATAACACTCTCTATTTTTTTCGATACTCATGTCTTAATGTTCACTTTTAGTTCAATTATCAATTCGAGTTTCTTACTCCTCCTCTTGTTTGTTATACCTGGGGAATCTGATCATGTCTCCTACATGACATAGAAGTCTAGTTGTATTATCTGCAAAGTTAAAAGCTGCCTTGGGTCATCTCTATGTTATGCTCACTGTTCAAGGATTTAGCCCTGCATCTGATCTGTATCCTGATTCCATCATTATGCTATCTGTTATTACTTGTGTATCCCTTCCCTTATCCAGTTCCTAGTTACTCTTGTGATCCGTTGGAGGATCTATTTCCTTCCTCATCATAGTATGGTTTCTCATTAGCACTTCCTGATGACGAAGACCTAGACTTTTTGACGATAGTACCTTAGGATTCATTTTCATTATTGGTGAATTCCTTTGCTTTAGTTTTCAATTATCACCTATTGGTTGACAATCTGTTGAATCCTATCCTTGTTCGAATTCAACAACATCTATTCACATGGCCTAGATTGTACTAGTTCTTTTGGATTTTTGATGAAGACCTTAGGTTCATATCTGTGGCCTAAGTTGCACAAGATTATGTTGTGTTCACTTACATAGTTTCCAAATATTTGAAGATTCATCATTATTGTATATTGTGGCTTCGATCCACCTTTTTTATATACGGGGTCTTGAACCCGTATCATATGATGTACTCAAATATTGTAAAGGAGCTAGTGTTCAAGTATATTGAACATGGCATCCTCAGATATGACTTTGCATATGACATTACTATGTATTTGTTTCAAGTACTTCCTCTGCTCCATTGGACCTCTAAGTTCTCCAAGAAAATGATTATAATGTATTTCGTCCGTCGCTTCCCTCTGACCTCACACATTAGGGGGCATCTGTTATCCATTAGAGGAAATTTCAACTCAAAATGGGCCTTTTAACTTTTATTCAAATTCCATGTCATCATGTGTTAGCCAATGAAATTGATTTAAATTTGAAATACCGTATAGGTCTTAAACACTTTTTTAATATAAATTTGGGGATAGGTATCATAATAAAAACTACTTTTTTTGTTTCTATTTTTGACATATCTCCCGGTGTTTTTACTCAAATTTCGATCGGGAGAGCTTGTTGGATGCAGAATTAAATTCCGCATCCAACGAGTACCCACTTGGCATACTTTTGACAGACCCCGCTACCCCCAAAAACAAGAAATATCTTAAAAAATGGAATGATGACATCATCATTCCATTTTTTAAGATATTTCTTATTTTTGGGGTAGCGGGGTCCATCAAAAGTATGCCAAGTGGGTACTCGTTGGATGCAAAATTTCATTTCGCATCCAACGAGCTCTCCCGATTGAAATTTGAGTAAAAACACAGGGAGATATGTCAAAAATACAAACAAAAAAGTAGTTTTTTTCTTTTCTTCCTCCAAAATTAATAAATATCATTTTATTATTTTAACTATTATTTTATTAATTCATTTTCGGAGGCCCATTTTGAGTTGAAATTTCCTCTAATGAACCCAAATGGCACTTCTCCGTCTGAGTGTCGAAATTCTTTATGTTTGTACACAAAAGGACATATTAGGATTGAAGTTTACCAAAACACTATAGATGGGCATGACTTGGGATGCATTTACCCTTAAACCAGCTTGCTATAAAAATTTTCTAAGTGTTGAGTTACGTACATGACTATCTACATTGCAACTTGCGTACATCAGTGCATGTGGGTTTCCTTTGAGCAACTCGTATGTCATACGCGGGTTGCCTATATCAATAGTTGCGTACACCTTAGTTTGACCTTAAAAAATATAAAACATGATTACTTGAGATTATTTAAGCCCTAATTCTTAACTATCCCAACTATTTCAACCACCCCAACCTTCAAAATCACTCTATTTCCCAAACTATAAATAGAGGCCTTGGGGAGGGTATTAATCAATGAATATTGGAGAGCAAAGTTATGCTGGTGGTATATCTTCAAAATTCTTGGAGCAACAAAACTCAGAGTCCTTTGGTTGTAGAGGATTCCTTGTCTTAGAAGCTGGGTTGTACTCTTATCTCATTCATTGATTGTTAACAAAGAGAATTCTGCTTCCAACATTGTGTCGACTCTATTTCATGTATGGTGGTTAATGAATGTATTTGATTATATATTTGATATATTGTTTATCTACCCTCTTATATATACATGCATGAGATATTGCTTGGAGAATTTTCTCTTTACATGTGAAAGAGGTGCATCCCTAGAAGCTTTGGAGAGAAGAGGAGAAGGAGAAGATCAAGCTTGGATCAACCGTTGGTAATCAGGTAAGTCAAGACTTTCTTCCTATTCCCTTTCTATTCTCTGGTAAAGTTGATTGTCTGCAAGGTTAGTAGTAAGTTGGCAACCCCAGACCCTAGGTTACAAGGGTGCTTAATCCTGAACAACAGAGTGATGGAGGATTTTGTTTATGTACATTTGGGTGGCTTGTTTTCCCTCCTAGAGGGAGGGTCTTGATTTTGTGGACCTATTTTCCCCCTTGGAGGGAGGGCCCAGTCTTATTTTGAACCTCTATACCTGCTCATCATGAGCAGGTCTGCCTGTAAACACTTATGTATCACTATTTTCTTTTTTTAATATATTAGCTCTCAACTTACAAAATAAATGGTTTACTTATTGCTACAAATTCATTTTTATTGTTATAGAATGCATAGGATTTAGTGGAAAATTTAGTAACATCATGCTCATACAATAAAAATGTGAAAAAACTCTAGCTCGAAGTGACTTGCTTGACTCTTTATCAAATATCAAGATAATTATATTAAAATGGTGGTCTTAAAGATCTTATCCATTGTGCAATTGACTCAAATGCTACAATGGTGAAATCTTTCTTTTCTTTAATATTTCTCCATATTTTGCTAGAGCTAATTATTGCTATAATTATTCTTTTCTTTAAGGGTGTCTTTTCCAATTTCCAAAATAACCCTTTTGGTTGTATTTCATAGAGTTTATCCTACTTTTTGTAGGCCATTTATTCTAAAGAATAAGTTACACCACCTTGTAACTGACAAGTCCATCGTGTCTTAATATTCCTTTGTATATGGTGAGAGTAAATATCATGCTTGCATGTTGTTTTAGTCAAGCCTTCCTAGTGCCCCAATCCCAACTATCTAATGGTTACCCAAGTGTTGATCTAGGTTGCAAATCACACATCCTTCTAACTTGACATCATTTGTGTTGCTTCCATTGTTTTCCTCAAGTAACTTGCATGTACCCTTCCTTCCTAACCGTACCAGATAACTTCTCTACTTTTCTTCTTATGTCACATGTACTTTTGTTGTTGTGTTGTAGGATGATTTCCATCACTCCAAATAAGTCCTAAGGAGATAATAATAGTTGTAAATGGTGATCAAGTACTAGGAAATGCAAAATATTATGAGGATATTAAGGAAGTCCACTTCTAAATATTTGATTTAGGCCTAAGTCATTGATGTTAGTAAGATTTGAAGCTCTAGATCTCACCAAGTGATCTTATGGAAGGGGTTTCAATTAATATATTTCCATTAATTAATTGTTGGAATGTGACTATACACGTGTCTATAACATTAACTGTTCCAAGCAGTTGAAGGATCCATAATATTTGAATAGTCGGAGGATCTAATCCACACAACCTTTTTCTCATTGTCATTTGTGAATAAGCATTATATGTCTCTAAACTTATATCGTATTTTGCAAACTCAACTAAACATATTAAGTAAGAGAATGCAAGTCACTCTTAAAGAAAAGTTAAGAGGAATTTGGATATTTTCACAACAAATATAAATATGTTAAAACAATTAATGAAATTGATTAATTAATTATTGTTAACAAATCAAGGGAAGATGTAATGAAAAAGAAGATGTGATTCATTTGAGAAATAATTGAAAATACTTTTGGACAAAGATATGTAGTGATTTGGGGTTAGGTTTGAAATCCAATCAAGTTTGTTGGTAAAGGTATAGATTGTGTTGTTGCACTTTCATAAGTAGATATGTTGAAGTTTATGGAATCTTGTGGTGAATTATAGAACTTCTCGACATTTTGGTAGACCAATGCAACTCTTCTTCAAGAGATACAGTGTGAAGGATCTCGCCTTGTCATTTTTTACCTAGGTTTTCTTATTCAAATAGTGGATTTTATTTTCAATTTTAAGTTAATCAAAGTGGTTGTCAGCTTTATTACTATAATTTAGTTAGATTGTAAATACTAAATTTTAAAAAAAAATTACTATTTTTTAGAGGTTTATTAAAGTTATTTTATTAAATTTTAAATTTTAATTAAGGTATGAAATTTGTAGCCCGCAGGGGTGTAGAATGACTGGCAAGTGTCGCGTAATTGAAGGAATGTTTTAAAGGAGGTCTCAAGTTCAAATCTCACCTTGACTTATCTGTGCTCCATGCTTGTGAGCTGTGTGGATGCACCTGGGGTTATAGTGGCAGCCAACGGGAATGGACCCCGTGTCATGCGAATACCAGAACTACTTAGTTATCGATTCCCCAGTAAAAAAAAAAGAAGGTATGAAATTTGTAAATTTTTAATTTTAAAGTTTTAAATTTTTACCTCATTAAAATAATAAATATAAAATTAAGGTTATATATGTAATTTGTAATTTTAATATAATTAGATTAGTATTTAAGATTTTTATTAAAACTTAAGTATTTTTAAAGAGTATTCAATTTTAAAGTTTAAGATTTAAACCTAATTAAAATAATAAAATAAATTAGGGTTCTATATGTAATTCTATAATTTTAATTTTATTATATTAGTATTTAAGATTTTTTTATTAAAGCTTAATTGTTTATAAAAGTGTATTAAAAGGAAAGTGTTTTTTTTAACTTGAATTATTTTAAGTTTATAATATTCCCTACCATATAAATTAAGTTTTTTAGTAAAATTATTTTAGTTTAAATTATAATTTTAAAGTATTCCTAGATTAATTGTTTTAATAATAATCTTTTAATAATTGATTTGCGTGTAACATTATAATTAAACTCCAAAGTTTCTTAAGGTTTAGTGATGTTTTTTTAGGATGTGTGAGAACGGTTCAAAATATAAGTTTTTTAGACTAGGTTTTTAAGGTCAGGGGTTTATAACTCGGTTTTTAAAGTTGGGAGTTTTTTATTAAGGTGATGATAGGTGTCCAAGATTTACTCAATTTCCACCCATAGTCTCTGTTGATGTTTTTAGGGTGCTTCTCGATCTCGATGGCTTCCTTGACGCGTCGTTTTGTGTAATGATCAATCCCAACAACGACCTTCGCATCTTCAATGTAGATGTGGTGTTTGGAAGTGACAGAGTGCTCAGCTAGTGTAGGTTTTTTAGTGCATCCATGGGTAATGTCGACACTGTGATCCTTAAGTCTTAGTTGGATTGAGCGACCAGTTTCACCAATATAAACTTTCCCACATGTGCAAGGGATAGAGTATACTCCTTTGTTTCTTTTAGGGTCGGTTTGATCTTTAGTGTGGTCGAGAAAGCGCCATAAAGTGTTAAGGGGGGAGAAGGAAACCCTTATTTTTTTCTTTCTTAGGATGTTGGCAATTTTATCGGTAGTAAGTTGTATGTAAGGAAGTTTAACAGTTTTAGTGACATCTTATTTTTTTCCTAGTTTTTGGTTTTATAATTTGTGAATTACATATACGTTTTTAATTTGCTTAGTGTTATAGCTGTTGTTTATCAATACTTTGGTCAAATGTTCTAGTTCCTAGTCAAGGTGTGTAGGATCAAAGATTCATTTGGCTCTAGTGGCTAGGGTGTTAAGAACACCAATCTTTTGAGCAGGGTGATGATGAGAATGTAGATGGATATACTTGTTTGTGTGTGTTTTATTTTGATACACTTGATGTGCAAGTGAGCCATCATCATTCCTGGTAATAAGGACATCTAGGAATGGGAGTTTATTATCTAATTCAGTTTCCATTGTGAATTTAATATGTTCTGATTGGTTGTTCATGTGTATGAGGACATCGATGAGCTTATATTTTCTATGAGGCCAAATGAAATTTGTGTCGTCAACCTACCACCTCCATTGTTCTGGTTTGTGGGAGAAGGAGTTGATGGCCTTTTCTTTGAAATTTTCCATGAAAATGTTTGCAACAACCGGGGTAAGTGGGGATCCCATGGCCACGCCGTGATTTTTATCATAGATATCACCTCGAAAACTGAAGTAGGTAGAATCTAGGCACACCTTTACCATGTTTGTTGTTTCCTTGTCTGTAATTTATTTTATTATGTTGACGGCTTCATTGACTGGTATTTTAGTGTAAAGAGAGACCACATCAAAGCTTACCATGATATCAGATTCCCTCAAACTCATAGTCTTGATGTTCTATATGAAGTGAGATGAGTCTTTAATGAACGATTGAGAGTGACTAATCAATGATTTGAGTTTGTTTGCAAGTAACCTAGCCATCTGTAGGATGGTGAGATGATAGTATTAACAATTCGTCTCAGTGGACAACCATCTTTGTGTATTTTTGGGAGACCGTAGATGCGTGGTATGGCAAGATTTTTAGGGATGATATTTTTTTTTATATTGTCACCCAGAGATGAGTCTTGGATAAATTTGGTTAATGCTCTTATGATCCTATTGCTCGGGTCCTTGTCCATATTTTTATAGCTACCACTTGAGAGGTGCTCAATCATCTTGGTATGGTAGTCATTAGAATTTAGGATGATGGTAGCGTTTCCCTTATCTACTTTTAAGATCATGATATCCTTATTGGGGATTTGAATTCGAGTAGGGAGACTATAAATCTTACCTCCTAAGCATCAATCCTATTACAATTCAACTTGGAAAAGTATTTATTAAATATGTATTTAACAAGAAAACCATTGTTTCTGAGAAGAAAAAATACTTTTGACCAAGTTTTAAGGATGTAATAAAAATGCAAAACAAGCCTCACAAATAATGGAGTTGTTTAAATGTTCTATGTTTTGTAATTTTCCCACTGTTGTTATCAATATCTGGTAATTTAATCTTTGATCAAATCTTATTTCTTCATTGTTCAGATTCCATTTCTTATTGCAAAAATATGCTTAGCACCCTCAAATACTTTTGTTGCACTTGGATTGTGCAATATTACCAGCTTATATATGCAATGCAAACAATTCCAATTGGATTTTGGGAAAAAAAGGTCGAAAAAAATTATCGAAAAAGAGGTCCACAATGTAGAACATTTAGACTACTCTACAACTTATTAGGAAAGTTGGCTCCAATTTTAAGGGAAACTTAACCTCGAGGTAATAAAAAGTTTTGTAGGAAACACTTCACATATAATTTCATAGTGTGAATATAAGTGGAGACTAGAGAAGACATGCAAAATTTATGATAGTGATTGTTGATTGATTACTTGAATTTAGCGTGACACTACATTCCTTTTATTGTAAATTATTGTTTACTTTTACGAACATGTAAGGCGTGAGCTTTAAATGCTTCAACTCTTAACAAGGTGTTGGTAAATACTACATAGGAAGCTAAGGACTATTACTATCTATACAAGCATAAGCAGTAATTAGAAATGAAAAGACATCAAGATTTACAACAAATAATTGAACCTTCCATAACATGGTGGTGTTCAAGAATAAATTGAGAGTGAATGCAATGCAACAATACACATAATAATCATTCCACTATTAGTTGAACTTCATTATATACATTGTTATTAACCTTGTTTTATTATTCTTGAATTAATATGCAAGAGGAAGTATCATCCCTCTTATGCACTATCTCACACTAGTTTTGATGTCTGCTTTGTAACAATATCATTCCTCACATACCATGATCCTTACACTAACAGGAGTTTCCACTATTGGGCCTAGGATGACGAAAACAAAATTTACTTAGAATTCTTCCTAAGTATGAAAAGACGTGACAAAAAAAAGAGAAAGGAGTTGTGAAAGAGGAAGCAATAGAAGAAAGGAAGAGCAGATGAAGGAAAAGATGGCAATTGATCATGTGCGATAGAAGCAGAGAAAGAAGAATGAGTTAAGGAAAGAAGCAGTTCAAGAGGAAACTACCAAATCCATGACAAAAGGAATATGCGCGACAACAGGAAGATGCACACTAATTAGAAGATGTGCAATAGAAGGAAGGAATGTGACAAGGAAAGGTGTGATGGAATAGCAGCACCAGAAGGAGTGCATGGTATAATGGCTGGAAAAGGACGGTAAGGTATAACGACTAGAAAATGACAGTAGGGAATAATGAACAGAAAATGATAGTTGGGAAGATTGTGGGTACAAGGTCAGCTAGAGTTAGTGGAATTCACACATATGAAGGTATCTTTGTAATTTAGTCCATTAGTTCCTACTGTCATGTGTCATTAGAATAGGAAATAAATCAGGTTGGATAAATGTAGAAAGTCAACTAAGAAAGCGATAGGTAGAGAGTCTATAAAGAGTCTATAAAAGGAGGAACCCAAGGGATATGCTGGTTAGCTCCTCAACCATTGGCTCCTCTGTAGCTTATTTGTTGTAAACTATTGGTTGTTAGTTATGGTCATTGTTGTTGTAGTGGTGTACCTGCTATTTTTGTTGAGTGCATAAGAGTTGAAGAATATATAGCTGAGTGCACAAAAGTGTAGAAGAAGTTGAGTCCATACAGGCGGTGTGCAGATCATTAGTAGAGTCAAGTAGGGAAGGAGCAGAAGAGAATATCATAGAGAATGAGAGGAAGAAAGAGTCTCTATAGATAAAGGAGAAGATCTAGAATAGAGTTTGTAGCTCAGTGTGCAGACAAAATGGTGCATACATTTCTCATGTCAGATGAAGAGTACCTTTGTGGTTTTTTCCCATATGGGTTTCCACGTTAACTACTTTGTCGAATGTATGAATGATGAATGTGTTTAAGATGCATGTATATATTTTGTTGTGAGTGAATGTTTATATATTTGCTTACAAAGAGTATGTTTATGTCTGACGCACTTTTATTATAAATGTGTGAATGTACTTAGGGTGCAATGTGTTGTTGATATAATAGTTGTACAAGGAGGAATCATCTCGCATATTGGTTGTGTAGACATAGTTACACAACCCCACCCATCAGGATTGGTTGAGTGCTTTGACGAGTCTCCAAGGGATAGGAAATCCCCCACCCAACTGTGGAAACCTAGTTCTGGAAATTACCCAAAAAAGGAAAGATATCTTGGCTGAGACTGAATGTATGCTATAGGTGCTGCTGACTGATCCTTGCTCTATTGGGATGATATCTTGGGCTTTGTTGTGCTAAGAAGAGGGGACTAAACCTGGGTCGAAGGGAAGCGGGATAAATCCAACAAATGATTCCTTTTTCGAGACGAAATCATTTCGGTGAGGGATACATTGTGGGAACCAATGAAGCCTGGAATCCAAGATTGGGTGGATTTCAAAGAGTTAGAATTTGCACGAGAAGAAATCAAAGGATCTTAGTGGAACCCAATAGAGTGGTTGGGTTGGTACCTCTATACAGATATCCATGAGATTTTATTTTTTGAGTTTCCAATTGTGTTGCATGAGTGGTTGTCTAAGTTGGAAACCCAACAAAGAACCTTCCAAGGAGGAGAACCAATGGAGTGGAATCCTTAGTTGATTGGGCGACTAAATATTTTGGGCTATCATGTGTCGAGGGATGTATATTTTAGGGTAGATAGTATTTTTGAGGGATACATTACTGATTTTGTTGTCGACATAATACTCTCATTTAGTGAGGCAGAGCGAAACATTTTCCAAGGACCCCGCGGGAGATATTTTTTGTATTGAAAGACATGGATAAAAACGCTCGTATGTGAAAATGGTATCCTACGAATGCGACAAGTTGGAAGTTGTGCACAAAATTGTGGCTATGTTTAAATAGAACCATGTGAAAAATTGTGTAAACTGAGTTGAGATGTTCCCCTAAGATAGTGGAACTGAAATAGAGGATGGTTCTTAAAGAAGTGGAAGAAGATTTCAGTCCAAAAAGTGAAGAAAGACTATGACCGAAAGAGGGAGTTGCAACATGACCATAGAAGAAGACTATGAATTTGTGTCATACTTAGACAAAGGGTCTTACAACAAAGAAGAAGAATATCAGCCAATATCCAAAGAATATCATATCTAGAACATGGATATGACTCACCTACAACACCATGCACATCACTAGAGGTAAGATCTAGAGACTTATCTCCAAGTGGATTTGTAAATGAAAATAGTATTAATGATGTGAACAGCGGGAAAGGGAGTCCGACTAGTCAAAAATTCTGTCCACGCGTACCAACATTTAATACAATGGTTGGGACTGATATTAAGTTTATTCAATGGAAATAGGTTAGAATAACCACAGCAACATTAGTTTCTCTGTGAAGTCGTACGGACTATGTGACCGGTCCAAGATGAGAACATAAAGAGAACATAGATGATCACGACTCTGTGAGGTCATGCTCTAGACTGGTACATGAATTTTTCTATAGTGCCAGTAGCAGTTGTGCTGAAAAGGATCGACCATATTTGAGTCGGAATTATAGACGATTTTAGAAAGACAAATTGTGAGTCACAGTGCATTACAGAGAGTAAAGAAATAAAGAAGCTACCTACATAGTCTGTTTGGGAATTTAACTAGAGATTCATGACATTAATGGCCAAAGTGAGCTTCCAGATGTCATATGTACATCACAAGGAATGGTTTATCTTGCGCTCGTGTTTTCGAGTCCCACAGTGTTCGACTTGTCTTCCTCAAATTACTCTAAACTAAATGGGGTAGGTTTCCCACTGGATAGGTAATGAAGAGAACCTCCTAGAGAAAAGACAATAACTGGTACATAATAAAAATAACATTCTGTTGCAATCCTAGAGAAAAGACAATAACAAATGGTTCTTACTAGTTTCTAGTATGCTTCTTCTATAGTAGTAGAGTTTTTTTTAAAGTCATTTTTTATAACTAGATATTGGAGGTACTTATTTGGATTCACATAATTATATTAGCAAGGATTTGAAACATAACACTCAAGGATCCATGGATCTTCGGGTGTCATTATTTCGATGTCAACTTGAGCACTTGGACATGGAACTTATGTTTATAGATGAGTACCCTTGATCACTTCATTATTGTAGGTATTCCTTGCACATGGGACATTGGCTACTTTCTTCTTCAACATGGTGACCGACATTCTTATGTGGGATCTAGGCATAGGGTTGAGTTTGTTTGAATAGTTTGGCATGGAAACTAACACTTGTACATGGGACCTTGGCTCCATTTCCTTCTTCAACATCGGGGTCAACACTCGTCCTTGGGACCTCAGTTAATGGTTATACCTCCTCACATCAAGCATTGATGCAAATGATTTTCTAATGGGTTTGTAGTGTTATTATCCTCCTTGCTAGTGTAATGGAGGGTTGGAGGGCCCATTTAGAGTGATAATAGTGGAGGACATTTAATGTAAGGTGAATAAAGTCCGCTATATTTGTTATTATTAAATGAGACCCACTATGGTATTTGGTATTAAATAATGTAATCGTGCCTAATTAAATAAGTTCCAGTAGGTAGTTAGAGGGTTGTTATGGTAAGGATTCTCTTCTTATCTATAAGTAAGGATGTATTCCTGCTTAAGATAGGGGTAGAAAATATTGTATTTGAGGCTTATCTCATTGATATGTCACCTAAACTTAAGAGGCAAGTGAACATGAGTTGATTCCTTCTATAAAAGGACCAATTGAAAGGTGTTTCCATACCCTAAGGGTTTTTTATCAATAAAGCATTGAGAATTTTTGTTATCTAGTGTGTGCTTCCATATTTAGATTTAAGGTACATATCTTCTATGATTGATCATATGACCTTAATGTATTCTCATGCACTATTGTTCCAATGGCATATCTCCCTAAGATCAATCTTGATTTTCTTATCTTCGAGTAGGTTTTACCCACATACCTTATGTTCTTTAATTGAGAGTAAGAGCTAATTCCTTTGCAAGCCATTTCATTTATTTCCACGACCCTTTCATATCAATGGCCCTCCTACCAATATGATAGTCAATTGGTTTCTAGATGAATAATGTGCACTTTCTCAAGTATAAGACTAATGCAATCAAAATCATTCTATAAGGGTTTTAATACAATACTCACATTTTTTTGAAGAGTTAACAATTTGGACCAAACCAATGTTATCCATCATCATAGCACACTATTTCAAGATACTCATTTTCATTTTTGAATCATTGGCATTTTGGACTAAACCAATGATGACCATTATCAAGAGAATCTACATGAGTTAATGCCTTGCTTGACTAGTGCATAATGTACTATAAGTAAAGTGTCTCCAAAATGACACTCTACTCATTTAATATTATAGAGCTTCAAGTGATCATTGGTCTTAACACATGGTAGATTGAGCAATATTACAGCATTGGGAAATATGTTGGCCCCATGCAAGGATATCGAAGTTCCCCAAGTTATATAAGTCTTAATTGTCCCTCTGGACAAATATAAATTATATAAACCCAAAGGAATCATGTAGAGAAATGATAGATGGAAGATCGATGAGCTTTGAAGCTTGCAAATGTGGTTGAGGTCACTTTGATCTCTTCATTGACATATCTTGGAAAGATGGAGATTTTTTAATTCTAGAATAAGGAATCTCTACTTATTTAACAACTTATGATAATGACATTGACACTTTACTAGGTCAACTTTAGTGTCTGCTTTAGTAGACCTCTTCTCTAGTCATGCAAGGTCTTCTTCCACTTTTCTAACAAGCTCTTCCTCTGTCTGAGGATACAGAGAGAATGATTCATTTAGGAATTATTATGTTTCAACTTTCAACTAGAAAATTCCAAAGATTTTATGTCAAACCATCATTTCTTTGAAGGCCATGTCTTATAAATGGAGAGACATCATCCATCTCCTTTACTCGAGCTGTGTTTTAAAACCTAGCCCAGATGAGTTTCAAAATTGCTTCGAAAAAAAAAATCCTTTACAAGGTGGAGAGGATGTAAAATACCTCCAAACGAGTGGTCACATATCCAATCTCAATGTAAATTTTGCAATACTCATAATTTATAAAGTGCAACTTATCTTCTTGGCAATAAATTCATACTGTAATTTTTTCATAATTGTGATTTCTAGAATTGAATTCTAATGGTAGAATTGAGTTTTCAATCATTGAAAACCTATATATAACCTACTTCAGAGTTGAAAACATCATGTCTGATAGAGAGAGACATTAATTATGCGACATAGACTGTGCATCCATATGTTCTACATATAACATATACCATTGATCTTATTTACCTGAGTTATGTTTTAAACTTGGGTCGGACGAGTTTTAAAATTGTTAAAAAAAAACCATGGGATACCTTTTGCAAGGTGTAGATGACGGAAAACACTTCCAAAAAAGTGGTCAGATGTTCAGTTCCAATGTAAATTTTTCAATACACGTAATTCATAAAGTACAACTTATCTTCTTGGCAATAAATTCAAACTGTAATTTTTCATAGTTGTGATGGTTAGAGTTGGCTTCTAAGAGTTGCATTGGGTTTGCAATCACTCAAAATCTACATATAACATACTTTAGAGTTCAAAACATCATATTTTATTGAGAGTGACATTAACCATGTGACATAGACTATGCATCCATATTGTCTATAAATAACCTACTTCAGATGACTATGCAAATTTGATTTGGAAAAAATAGTTAGCCTTGTGATGTAAAATATGCATCCATCGGACAAAGGTGAAATGATGCATGAGACTAGCGATTTTAAGAGGAGTATTTAACGTTAGATGAAGTGGGACAAATATTTTTAGGGAGTGACACATCTTGATGGGTGTGTGGATATAAAACATGTTTGATTGGATGGAAATCACAAGGATACAAGAAGGTATGTTAACATGAGTGGGAGTTTAAATATCTTTTTGTTGCAAGGAAAATAATTTATAGAAGCCCAAACCATCCCTTCAACAAATGAACTTTTATAATATGAAAAATACAGCCGACAATAATTACATTCCTATCTTCAAGTTAGGAAAGCCTTATCTAGATGCATATACTTACCTTGATACCCAATTTCAGCTTCTCAAAGAGTTATTGATGGCACCTTACAAAGAAACCTTTTAGAAAAAATTAAGTAATTATGATTACAAAATAGAAAATATTATTTGCTATCCAATTACACACATCCAATGTATATGTTGGCATAAGAGAAAATTTCATTGGTGTTCATTATGGTGTTTTGTTTAATGTATAAAGTGGTTCCCAAGTGAATTGTGAGAATTCAAAACTTTGGATGAATAATTCCATTATCTACCTATCTAGCAATGGATTCAAGAAACTACATATCTAGTAGGGATTCAAGACATTCTTTGAGAATTGGTTTCCAACTAGGATCCCATAAATCTTCATGAAAGAAATATGTAGGTGTGATATCAACCACGGATGGGTATGAACTAATTGAGCAGCATCTAATATCTTTTCTTATCTCTCTCAGATTAATTATTTTACACCAGAAGTAAGCAATGTGAAAAATGATAGTTTTAATGGACTCATTTTGCAATGTCCATGATGCAATACAAATAAAAAACATGGAATTAATCACCAACATAATCAATGGCCCTTGTAGAGACACGAAGGATGGTTTTGACCAATACAAGGAAAGTTAGAGCATGGTCATCTTGCACCATAAATCATTCATGCATGTTTAATGACATTCATAATCCCTCCAATATACTCTGCCAAGTCACATTCATTTGCAAGAGTATATTGGAGGGATTATGAATGCCATTAATCATGGTATGGTGAATTTATGTTGCAAACGATTGATTCTCTCTCTATGTATAGAGTAATTATTTTGCATTAAAGTGATTTGACTTTTAATTAATCTTAAATAATAGAAATATATTCTCTAAGGTATAACTTTGGTAAGGAGAAAAATCATATTTTCAATTTAAAAAGTTATTTTTATGAACCAAATTCCCAAAATATCGTAAAATTGATTTCCAAAACTAGGTCTCATTGATATAATGATGGTAGAAATAGGTACAATTACAATTAACATCACGAATAAAAATGCAATGCCAGAATATCTAAGGTTTAACATGGACCCATTCAAATATGTGTTTTCCTCAACACATGATTTAACTGGGGATGTTTATAAATGCAGAATTCATGTTCCCATGCAGTGTCTTCTATTGGAAAGTGTTTCTACTTGATAAGGTACTCAATAATTACTAGAGTTTACAATTTCTTAATCCATGTTTCGAAGATGGTTTTAGTTTTTAGTATGATTTGTTATAAACTATCTTGTAGAATCACTTTGGACCAACCCAAAGTGTAAACCTGCATCCTCAATCTAGTGGACATTCAACTCAATCACATAGTTTATATTACTAGTGTTAACTTGTGCTTGAGTTTGTAAAACCTCAGAGTTCATTTCAAATTCAGTTTTGTAATCTTATCAATATTATTTGATTTCAATCATAATTCAGATAATAAATATTGGAAGTGACTTTCTCCCATCATATTTTTCAAAATAATAACCAAATTAGAAAAATTTACACAAATTTTGTCAAACGAGATGCACCAATGTGGCTGCTAGGATTAGTCCCAAGTATCCACGACCTCAAGATGGAATTCTCATGACTAAAATATGACCACTGAGTGATTCAAAGGAATAAAGTGATAACTTGGCTTTCTTAATTGGTACATCAAACCTTACATTCGTGGAATTATGGTTATAAGTCCCACGGTGAGGGATTTGTCTTGCTTGATTTTTAAGACAGCTAAAATAATCTTCTTGGCAATAAATTCAAACTATAATTTTTCATAGTTGTGATGGTTAGAGTTGGCTTCTAAGAGTTGCATTGGGTTTGCAATCACTCAAAATCTACATATAACCTACTTTAGAGTTCAAAACATCATATTTTATTGAGAGTGACATTAACCATGTGACATAGACTATGCATCCATATTGTCTATAAATAACCTACTTCAGATGACTATGCAAATTTGATTTGGAAAAAACAGTTAGCCTTGTGACGTAAAATATGCATCCATCAGACAAAGGTGAAATGATGCATGAGACTAGCGATTTTAAGAGGAGTATTTAATGTCAGATGAAGTGGGACAAATATTTTTAGGGAGTGACACATCTTGATGGGTGTGTGGATATAAAACATGTTTGATTGGATGGAAATCACAAGGATACAAGAAGGTATGTTAACATGAGTGGGAGTTTAAGTATCTTTTTGTTGCAAGGAAAATAACTTATAGAAGCCCAAACCATCCCTTCAACAAATGAACTTTTATAATATGAAAAATATAGCCGACAATAATTACATTCCTATCTTCAAGTTAGGAAAGCCTTATCTAGATGCATATACTTACCTTGATACCCAATTTCAGCTTCTCAAAGAGTTATTGATGGCACCTTACAAAGAAACCTTTTAGAAAAAATTAAGTAATTATGATTGCAAAATAGAAAATATTATTTGCTATCCAATTACACACATCCAATGTATATGTTGGCATAAGATAAAATTGCATTGGTGTTCATTATGGTGTTTTGTTTAATGTATAAAGTGGTTCCCAAGTGAATTGTGAGAATTCAAAACTTTGGATGAATAATTCCATTATCTACCTATCTAGCAATGGATTCAAGAAACTACATATCTAGTAGGGATTCAAGACATTCTTTGAGAATTGGTTTCCAACTAGGATCCCATAATTCTTCATGAAATAAATATGCAGGTGTGATATCAACCATGGATGGGTATGAGCTAATTGAGCAGCATCTAATATCTTTTCTTATCTCTCTCAGATTAATCATTTTACACCAAAAGTAAGCAATGTGAAAAATGATAGTTTTAATCGACTCATTTTGCAATGTCCATTATGCAATACAAATAAAAAACATGGAATTAATCACCAACATAATCAATGGCCCTTGTAGAGACACGAAGGATGGTTTTGACCAATACAAGGAAAATTAGAGCATGGTCATCTTGCACCATAAATCATTCATGCATGTTTAATGACATTCATAATCCCTCCAATATACTCTGCCAAGTCACATTCATTTGCAAGAGTATATTGGAGGGATTATGAATGCCATTAATCATGGTATGGTGAATTTATGTTGCAAATGATTGATTCTCTCTCTATGTATAGAGTAATTATTTTGCATTAAAGTGATTTGACTTTTAATTAATCTTAAATAATAGAAATATTTTCTCTAAGGTATAACTTTGGTAAGGATAAAAATCATATTTTCAATTTAAAAAGTTATTTTTATGAACCAAATTCCCAAAATATTGTAAAATTGATTTCCAAAACTAGGTCTCATTGATATAATGATGGTAGAAATAGGTACAATTACAATTAACATCACGAATAAAAATGCAATGCCAGAATATCTAAGGTTTAACATGGACCCATTCAAATATTTGTTTTCCTCAACACATGATTTAACTGGGGATGTTTATAAATGCAGAATTCATGTTCCCATGCAGTGTCTTCTATTGGAAAGTGTTTCTACTTGATAAGGTACTCAATAATTACTAGAGTTTACAATTGCTTAATCCATGTTTCGAATATGGTTTTAGTTTTTAGTATGATTTGTTATAAACTATCTTGTAGAATCACTTTGGACCAACCCAAAGTGTAAACCTGCATCCTCAATCTAGTGGACATTCAACTCAATCACATAGTTTATATTACTAGTGTTAACTTGTGCTTGATTTTGTAAAACCTCAGAGTTCATTTCAAATTCAGTTTTGTAATCTTATCAATATTATTTGATTTCAATCATAATTCAGATAATAAATATTGGAAGTAACTTTCTCCCATCATATTTTTCAAAATAATAACCAAATTAGAAAAATTTACACAAATTTTGTCAAAAGAGATGCACCAATGTGGCTGCTGGGATTAGTCCCAAGTATCCACGACCTCAAGATGGAATTCTCATGACAAAAATATGACCACTGAGTGATTCAAAGGAATAAAGTGATAACTTGGCTTTCTCAATTGGTACATCAAACCTTACATTCATGGAACTATGGTTATAAGTCCCACGGTGAGGGATTTGTCTTGCTTGATTTTTAAGACAGCTAAAATATTCTTCCTTAATAGAAATTTTTGTTGTAGTGTGTAATATCCGATATTTGAGTTATATATAAGTAGTGATTTGTATTTTATGAGTCAATTATTAGCTGTTGATAGGACAAGAATCAAGAAGTAGTTAGTGATTGTGAATCCCAAGATTGACACATTCAAAATCAATATATTGAATCTAGACTATTTGGTAGTGTTTTTGGGTCCACTTAGCTACGGTTGTAATCCTAGAAATTCAAAGTTAATGAATAAGAGCATATACATAAATGCTTCATAGTTTTTTGTTGTCTTTCCATTCTTCCTTTGCTTCTAAAATTTAACATGGTATCAGAGTGACATGATTAAGCCTCTTCACATAGTGGAGAGAATATTGATTAAAGTAATCAAAACATGAATAATTCTCTTTATAGAGTGGAGAGCACATCTATCATAAAAATATAGATCACTTGGAGCAAATCATGCAACTCATAAGTTCTGCACCTAACCAAGGATATTTGATAACATGAGAGTACTTGCTATTGACAAATTGAGCCAAAGTATTTATCTATGTAGTAGAACAATTTGTGTGTTGGATTGTAAAACTCAAATATGCATTTTTAAAATAATTTGTCAAACCTTAGAGTGAATCATTGGTTGATATCGATGGTTCCTTCAATATCGACAGTTGGAAATCACTAAGAGGTACCGAAGTTGTATCAGCAAGAGATTATCAGAGGAAGTTTCAATAGATCACCGGAGGAAGTCCCACCCACTCATTGATGATAGATCACTGGAGGAAGTGTTGACCATCCATCTACAATAGATCATCCTAGGAAGTTCTAATAGATCATTGGAATACATTATGACCACTTATAGACAATATATAATCGAATTAATTTTGAACAAATGATTGGAAGAAGTCTTGATCACCCATCATTAATAGATCATTGGAGGAAGTTTCGACAGATCAATGAAAGAAGTCCTGACCAATCATTGGAGGCATATCAACAGAGGAAGTTATGAAAGATCACTGGAAGATGTATCAACCACCCATCAACAACAGACCATTTGGTAAATTTCCAATATATCACTAGAATAATTTCCGACCAACAATTAGTGAAAGTTTTGATAGATCATTCAAGGAAGTATCGACAACCCATTCATAGAAAGTTTTTATCTCACATTGGTGATAGTATAGATTTCCCATTAGTAGAACTATTGATCTCACATCAATGCTAGTCATAATTTCTTATCAATGGAAATCCAAACTATTTATTGGTTACATATCATCGCTATATATTTTGATCACCCATCGAAGTAAGTCTCGATCTCACATCGATAGTAGTCCATATTTACCTTTGGAAGAAATCCTAATCTCACATTGAATCTAGTACTGATTGCTCATTAGTGGAATTATTGACCACCCATAGGTGACATATCATCAATATTTTATCATCCATCAAAGTAAATCTTGATAACCCATTGATCTGCAATTTCCCTACTTGGAATTTTGGAGAAAAGTATAAATTGGGAAAAATTCGAGCTTAACTAGTCATGAATTTAGAGGGTTCCAACTTTCACCAAATGGTATAAATTTGAAAGGAAATTGCATGGTGAGTTATAATACATCCCAATATGGTTTATGGAAACTTTATATATTAATTTATACCTTTACAACCTTGTTTGGGGTTAAGGAGAAACAATGTGAATTTACTAGGAAAATGCGGTCAACCAGTCCTTCTTGGTTTGCTTCCAAAAACCACCGAAACTTTCCAAAATTATTATGGAGGTATCCTATGGGATTTAAAATATACTAAAATACCTTATACACTCAATTTTCGTATCAGAAATTCATTTTGACGTGTTACTCAAGTTTGCACAACTTTGACTAATTTATAATTTTAGACTAGTGAAACCCACGTTGACCCAAATGCACCCAAATGACTTCAAATTATGTATAAAATATATTGAGGGATATTATTACATAGTAATGAATAATATTAATTCTCATACACTTTCCAATTGCTTTGGAAACTTTCTTTTGGCCATAGGGAAAGAAGGAAAAAAACACTAGGAAATAGATGTTAAAACCCCTAGGGGTAGACGACACTTTTGGCTCTCCAAATGAAATACATTACTCCCAAATTGGATAAAAGAGTATGAGGATGAATATAATACATCAGGGTATTTAACTAATAATGGTTATTATCTCTGTAAATGGATTATAAAGTGAAACATTCACATGACCACTTTCAGGGAAATTGCTTATGGGGAAATTGCATAACTAGCTCAATTTTGACATATGAAAGGTAGAGTTAAAGGTTCAGATGAGGATGTGAAATATAGATACCATATACAACATAAAAATTTATTCCCAAATAGTATTAAACATAATTTAAATCCCTTCATACAAGTCAAGTATACAACTTATTTAGTGTGGGAGTCAAATACATGAAAACTGGTGGTTTAATATCATGGAGTTGCAAGTGTTTCACATATGGATTTCTTGTATTTCAACCCACAGAGAATAGGGAAATGAAATTAAATATTAATACATCATATATTTTTTTCAAAATATCATAAAAATCATAGAATATACCTCATACACATATGATATAAAACTACTTCAAGATTGAAGCCAAATCCATGAAAACTAGTTATTCAAGAGCATGGGAATGCAAGCATTTCATACATGTATTTATGGTATTTCAACATAAATAGCATATGGAAATAATATTATAGAGCCATAAATCATATATAAAATTTTGGGCATCAAATATACTCAGCAAAGTTCAAGCACCACCCCAACAAGTGTGCCCTCAACATGAGAGTGTGAGGGAATGTAGAAGAAGGAATGTGAGAATAGGGAGATAGATGATAATTCAAAATGTATGGAAATTAAAACTGAAAATAAAAATAATCCATTAATCATAAATGAGAGGTGTGAATTTCCTCTCCATCAACCAACCTAGAAAGGAATCCAACTCCCTCGAAATTGGTTCACAAGCACGGAGAGTGAACACTCACTATGTAATGGACAAGCAAAAGCTCTCAAAAATACTAAAGGAAAATTAATAAATGATACAAATACATTCTCCTTCCTCATGAAATAATTTCATTAACTTCACGATGAATCCTAGGGTCAAATTTTCCTCCATTGGATTCCTCCAACTCATCTTAGTGGTTTAGTAACTATCATGACACTTGTCTTCCTCTTCATGCTCCAATTCTTTCCCATTAGAGGAATTTTGGGGTCTAAAATGGGCCTCCTAAGGAAAATAATAAAATAATAGTTAAAATAATAAAATAATAGTTAAAATAATAAAATAATATTGATTAATTTTGGAGGAAGAAAGAAAAAAACTACTTTTTGTGTTCGTATTTTCGACATATCTCCCTGTGTTTTTACTCAAATTTCGATCGAGAGAGCTCATTGGATGTGGAATTTGATTCCTCATCCAAGGAGTACCCACACTACACACTTTTGATGGACCTTGCTACCCCAAAAACAAGAAATACGTGAAAAAATGTGATGATGATGTCATCATCACATTTTTTCAGGTATTTCTTGTTTTTGGGGTAGAGGGGTCCATCAAAAGTATGCAGTGTGGGTACTCGTTGGATGCAGAATCAAATTCCACATCCAACAAGCTCTCCCGATCGAAATTTGAGTAAAAACACAGGGAGATATGTCGAAAATACGAACAAAAAAGTAGTTTTTTTTAATGACAAATATGTCAATTCAACCATTTTGGTTGACTTATTTTATTGAAATTCTATTGGTTCTTGAATTCCAACTCACAAAAACTTATTTTGGCATGTTTTCTTATAAGGCCATTTTAGACCCCAAATTTCCTCTAATGCCAATTCGAACAACTGCCTATAAATCCCAAATTCGACCTCTTGGTGTCTCTTTTTATCCCTTCCATGTCATATTTTTCATGTCTGCAATTGGGTCTGAATTTGTCATAATTTTCATAGAATATTTCATCATTTGTTGTCATAGAGTGCATGAAATCTCCTTCTAAGTGGCACACATTGTCTTCTAGTTTGTTCCTCTTCCATGGAAGTTACTCCCATTTAATAATTAAAATTCCTTGACTCATTATATTCTATTTGACACCACATCACCCTCCAATAATGTTACATTACCTATGTGTTCGAATTTGGATGAAGATCATGCCAAGCTGTGTGTGGGGAATCTACTCACCCAAAGGCTCCACAAGCTTCCAAGTGGCTTCACGAACCCATTCCACCTTATTTTATTAGAATTTATCATTTATGTGGCCCATTTAAATGTGAATATGGTAAAATAAAGTCCTTTTGTGTCCCATATCCCATTATTACAAAATTTATGTCTCCATCTCAGCCTAGGGAACTAGTAGGTTGGTGAAACATTATTTGTAAGTAGTATTATTTGGAGATTATTTAATTGGGGACATGACATAATGGAAGTCTCTATTTCACATTGGTGTAAGTATCAATATCTCATTGAAGTAAGTCCCAAAAACCCGTCAAAGGAAGTACTGATATCCCATTATAAGCCATAAATTGTTTAGGCACCATTGTTTGTAGAGCTTCCAAGAATTCAGCTAGACTAAAATTTGACAATTTTTTGGTTATGGATTTGTGCAACCAAGGTTATGGACAAATTCCAATTCCCCTTCTTAATGGGAAAAATTACGAGATCTGGTTAATCAAGATGATGACTTTATTGAAGGTATGAGATGTCTGGGAACTGATATTTCATGGGTAGAGAGAGCCAACAGATGAAGCAGTCGAACCAGCCCTAACTAATAATCATAAAATTCCACTGAAAGAAAATGGAACCGAGGATGCAAAGGATTTTCATCGCATTTATATTGGTGTGCATGAAACCATATTTCCTAAGGTTTCTATTGCACAAAACCCTAAAACTGCGTGGGATATCTTGCATAGCATCTATCATGGTCTCACTAAAGTGAAGAAAATGAAGTAAAAAACCCTCAGAAGGGATTTTGAAAGTTTAGAGATGAAGGGGTATGAATCAATAAAACAATACATGAATCACGTTATGGCCACAATAAGTGACTTGAAGTTGTATGGCGAAGAAATGATGGATAAAAAATTAGTAGAGAAGGTTCTCAAAACCCTCACCAAAATATTTTAATATGTCATTACAACAATTGAGGAAGTGAATGACTTGAGTCATCTTTCAATAGATTAGCTGATGGGATCCCTTTTATCCCATGAATTAAATACTAATGGGAATAAAAAATCCTCATTCAAGAAGGCATTACAAACCCAAGCCTTCATTAGCATAGGTAGAGGATGTGGTTGAGGATCTAGAAGTAGAGGCAGTCAAGGAATAACTCCTAAAATAGGAGAAATATTTGCCCCACATGAAGAGAAAGATCATGAATAGTCTCATAATTAAAGAGGGACATACACAAATTTCAAGGACAAGTCACATATCCAATGTTATTATTTCAATAATTATGGACATTATGAGAGTGAATGTAGAAAGCAGAAAGCATATCTGAACAAAGGCATTACTCATGTAACTAATATTGATGAAGGAACATTAGAAACAATTTTCCTCTCTTGCCAGATCACTAAAGAAACCGTTAACAACACAAATTTATGGTTGTTGGATAGTGGTTTCAAAAATCATGTGACAAGTAACTATTGGGATATATTATATTCCTTGGAAGTTAATAATGTTTTCTTATTATGTTGAAAGTTTTCCACAATCTTATGTAAAAGAGTATAAAACAAATATCTCATATTTTTGATGGAATAGTTTACTCTTGGTAGAAATATTATATAAAGAGATGATAAAAATGAGAATTATATTATTCCACATGCAATATGTGAGAGTAATTTCCCCATATATTTTGGTATATAATAATGTTAGGAGTGCCTCTTAAGGCATAACATGTGATCTTAATATTTTGATATCAAGCATTGTTCTGTATGGGGTAATTATGGAGTTTCTCTCTTGTAAGATTGAAAGATATTTCTGGAGATAATAGAAGACAACCTTCCCGGAGACATAACCCAATTGGGTGAACCACGTATATTTGGTATATTCTTTTTCCTTTTCTCTTTATGTTCTCCTTATGTTTGATATGTTGTTGGATTCATAGATAGGAGGCTAGGTTAGTTATCTTTCTATACCTGTGATTTTTCACATGGTATCAGAGCTTGGTGGCTATGATCTACCACCTTCTATAGTTTTGTCCAACATGGTTATCTTCATGTTTTTGACAAAGTATCCAAATTTATTTTTGACTTGTGTTGGTGGATGCAAAATGACTGTGCCATTTCCAGAAACAAGCTATAATAGAAATTCTGAGTCATATTGACCGTGTTATGGTCATTTCAAAATTTTGGCTAAAAACCCTTGATCTAGTTTATAATTTTTTTTTTGGTAAGATCTTTTCAGTTTACTCAGTGTTTTTCCTAGCTTGTTTATCATTTGCATTAGGGTTTATCTCTTATTTATTTTTTCATCATAATGAATCCAGAAGTATTTTTTGTTCCTGGCCTTATTGGTTCTAACTATCTTGCATGGAAGATAAAATTTATTGATGTTCTTAGGAGCAAGAATCTATGTGGGTTGGTTAATGGTGAACACATGAAGCCCACTGGTGCTAAAGATTTAGATATTTAGGAAGAAAGATGTGATCAAGCAAGAGGGCTCATTGGACAAACAATATGAGATAATAATTAGGTAAGCATTGGGGTATAAGGAAACCTAGTTGAGGTATGGAAAACTCTTGCTTTTATATTTGATAAATCTAATGATGTATCTACTTATTACCTAGAAAAGAAAATCCATGAGCTAAATCCTAATAATTTTGATATCATAGAACTCTATTTTGCTGAACTGAAAACATTAAATGGGAAATTAATTAATGGTGGTAAATATTACAAGAAAACTAATACTACATTAATCATTCTTGTAGAACATAAATTTCCATCTTGTTTTTACATGTTCACCCAAACAAGGAATATAACTATTGAAATATCTAAAGGTACCATGAAACCTACCTCTGATGAATTTTGTAAAGGGTTGATAAATGATCAAGAAAGGTTTATTTCTTCAAGTCAATTAACTCCTAATAAATATATATTGGCACATAATAATAAGAATCCTAAGAAAAAAATTTCAGCCTAATACTAAAGGTCTTGTTCACACTCTTCCACTAATGCTAATAATTGTTGGGTGAAACATTGTCGTATTAATTGAATTGCAATACTTTCCCAACCATTTAATTTGTCAATTTGAGGTTCATGGGATTACAAATCACACACACTATATTGTTATATTTTTATCATTCAATCTAGCATTATCTTAAGATCTTTAACCAAGAGAATAACAAGCACATCAATCAAACATAAGAGACAATGAACACAAAATTTTTCCGTGGGGAAACCATAAAGGAGAAAACCCCACAAATTCCTCTGAGAGAGAATCAACACCAAAAGAAAAACCCCAAAAATAGTAAGATGATCTCCCGACAGCAGTAATCTCTCTCTCTCTTGTTCCAACAACTTCTTCTCTCTCATTTATGTGTTACAACTAAGTGTGAGTGAATGTATGATAAATAGAGAGGCTCACTTTCTATTTATACTAATTCTCGACTTGACAATAACTCACTAGGGTCGACCTCTCTAGGAGAGTCTAATAACCCTAGGGCCCCAAAACTGTGGGGACTTTAACCCTTGATCAATAGGAGGTTTACCCAAAATGACTTTACATGACTTGTTTACATTATTGAATCTCCCAATAGGAACATTGGGGCATGACATGACTCAAATACATTATAGACACTTCCGGAAATAAACATAGGGGTACAATACATAATATATACAAGTGAATACATTCCAAAGTTAAAATTACATCAACACTCCTTGTTAAGTAGGAAAGTATTCTTGTGACGTAATTTATCAGCACAAGTCTTCTTCTCTTTATCATCTGGATCATCATCGAGTTCTCGTCATCTTCATCTTCAAGTCATCATCATCTTCAAGTCATCTTCATCTGGATCTGGATAATCACTGGATTTGAATCATCACCACTGGATCTGGATCATCACTCGATCTAGATCATCACTACTGGATCATCATCACTGGATCTGGATCATCACTAGATCTGGATCATCACTGGGTCATCATCACTGGTGCTATCTCTTGATTCTTCTGATCATAGAAATTTCTACAGATCCAACCCTTTTTCATGCTGGTTGTAGGCCTATCCTCCATGTAGGTCTTATTCAGCACTTATATCTAACCCTAAGACAGAATGGCCTGCCCAACACTTACATCTGACCATGAGAGGAACACATCCAACACCATGTCAGAAAGGCATGCCCAACACTCACATCTGACCATGGGAGGGACACATCCAAAACCATGTGAGAAAGGCCCAGCACTTACATTCACCAACATGATAGGACACACCTACTATCATCTATGAAAAGGAACTACACTTACAATCACCAGCATGGTAGGACACACCTACTACCATCTGTGAAAACTAACAGCACTTGCAAACACCAGCATGATAGGACAGACCTACTATCATTTGTGGAAAGGCTCAACACTTACAATCAACAGCATGATAGGACACACCTAATATCATCTATGGAAAGGCACAGCACTTACAATCACCAACATGGAAGGACACACCTACTACCATCTGTGAAAAGGCTCAGCACTTACAATCACTAGAATGATATGACACGCCTACTATCATATGTGAAAAGGCTCTGCACTTACATTTGATCATGTGGGAACCAATCCCATAGTCACATCAGAATGGTTCTCAGCCCTAGGCTGAGGATTCCTGGTAACTGACCAGGTGCCTCCATTCTCCAAAAGAATGGTCTTCAACACTTATATCAAATCATGTGGTAACACATCTCTATATCATATCAAAATGGCCCTCAGCTCTAGGCTGAGTATTCCTGGTAACTAACTAGGTGCCTCCATTTAGAGAATGACATTCAGTGCTTATATCTGATCATGTGGGAAAACATCCCTCAATCGCATCAGAATGGCTCTCAACTCTAGGCTGAGTATTCCTGGTAAATAACCAGGTGCCTCCATTAAGAGAATGGCATTCAGCGCTTATATCTGATCATGTGGGAACAAATCCCTCAATCACATCAGAATGGCTCAGCACTCACATATGACCATGGAAGGAACCAATCCTCTCACCATGATAGAATGGCTTAGCCCTTACATCTAACCGTGGAAGGAACCAATCCTCTCACCATGTCAAAATGGCTCACAGACTCATCACTTCCCTTTGGAGGGAACCTCGATCTGGAGAACACCAAGCTTCTCCCAGAAGTACTCAAACTTCACTTTGGATAATGGCTTAGTCATCATATCATCTATCTGTTCATCCATCGCAACATACTAGAGTTTCACTACTCCCCTCTGCACCATATCCTTGATATAGTGATATTTGATCTCGATATGCTTCAACTTGTCATGGAACACCGGGTTCTCAGACAACTTCACACAACTCTGGTTGTCACAATATGTACAAGTAGCATCCCACTGGAGATCAAATAAATTAGATAGTAGCTTTCTTAGCCATACTGCCTCACAACTAGTTGAACAAGCTGTGACATACTCTACTTGAACTGTAATCAGTGCCACGCAAGACTATTTCCTGCTAAACCAAGAGATCACACATGATCCCATACTAAAGCAACACCCTAAAGTGCTCTTCCTATCGATGGAACTACCTGCCCAATATGAATCAACATAACATTCCAGGTTAATCTTTTGATTCGCCTCATACTTGAGCCCATAATCAACTATACCCCTTAGGTACCTGTTGAGGCCTGGAAATTCGCAGGCGACAACAGAAAGGGATTCTCCCCAATCAGCGTTCCCAACTAGCCCGCTGACTGTTTGATATAGGGAATCCATCCGGTTCGTGGTCCGGCTACCGTGAGTCAAGTAACAAAAAACAAAGTTTTACCGGTTGCGGCCCGGTCCACCGATTTTTTGTATTTTAACTTAAGATATGAAATGCACATGCCTAACTAAGTGCAAGGTGATTAGGCTGTGAGGGGCGGTCACGATGTGATGCGCAGGTTCTTACCTCTTGTCTTAGACCCGTAGGCAACTAAATCATATACAATGAGAAACAAACTAATTATCTAATCTATCCCTATGGAGCAAGCCATCAATTTTAAGCCAGTAATTCATTTTTTGCACATGCAGTAAGAAAGGTTACAGTTAGCTGATACTCCTTTCAAAGACATGGACAATCACAAATATTTAACAACCAGGTAGCCAATTGCTGTATGAATACCAATATTACTCACATGGAAAGATCATGAAAATACCAAAGAACATTCAATAAGAACGTAGGTTCAGGAGATTAAACATTCTCACAGTAAATAAAAAGCAGCTGAAAACGAAATAATTCCTTTTCAACATCATTCATTGAAACGCATTGATACATTCCATTTTACTTTCTCCAACCAGGTAAATTTGCAGTTTCCTTTCGCAAAACGAAGTAGTTCCTCTTACAAGCAAACATTACAATTTTTTCCAGGGGAAAAAGGCCCTGTTCAGTCAGGCTTCCCCTTATTTAAACTACAACTCCTGCCTTCTGGGTTGCCCTCAGCATGTGACCTTTTAGAATCCTTGATGATTCAGTTTCTTCTCTGGTCATTGCATTCTCCCAATCATTTTCCATAGGCGTTTACCTTCTGACCGTAACTGCTGAAACTGCCTCCTCGTTGTCTCTGTAATTTGTTTGTTTTGTCCTTTTCCTCGCTCTGAATTGCTTCAGCGATCTATGGATTTCTCCCTGCAGACAACATTGGTGTATTATCCACTAAACTGAAATATTGGGCATTGAAAATTTCTAACCATAATAATAAATTCACAAGGGGCTAGCCTGGTTCATCCGGGCGAGAACTCGCGGCAACACTAAATCGGCGGTCGGGCGATACTTGGATTGGGCGGGAACAGACTTCTGCATCGGATGGGGAAAGGCTTCAGGAGCCGCAACGGCGGAGGAGCATAAGAACCAGGTAAGTGACAACACGGGCGATAAAAGCAACAGGACGTCGGAGAGGAGGGTATCAGAGGCTAGATTTCTCTACCACCTGCAACGGCGGATGATGCAAAGGTTGAGTGACGCGGATGGGAGAAAAGAGCAGTGAGTCAGACATCGGGTGAAACTCTAATCAGGAGATGACTCTATCCTCCCGGCCGCAATGGCGGGCAATCAGAAACTTAGGAGCAAGCGATCGAAACAAACGAATCGGGCGTCGGACGAAACTCCAATTGGGCGGAAGTTTGATCCGGGAGCCGCAACGGCGGGTGAGTTGAGGTTCAACATCTTCCGAAAGAGGTCCGATCCAAAGTGAAAACCAACAGAGTTAAGGATCAATTACAACCAAAAACATGTTTTCTTTGCTAAGGAAACATTTTCATGTTCTATGAGTATTAAACAGACCACACGACCCGAACTAAACTGAACGAGGCAGACAAAATAGCGGGTATTCAACCTCAAGACGAACAGATATGTTCAAGGGGCCAAGCCTTTAACAATCAATCCAAGCAAAATGATGAGGAGGGGTCCCAGAGTTTAAGTGAAAAATCGGGGAGGAAAAGTTGCGGCAGCAACAACTGGCGATTTCCTGGTGAACCTAGATCTCTGGGTGATTTCTTTCTTGAATGGCAGACTGTTCCATAACAAATGTATCCATTGAACTCTTCCAGCTGTATAGATTTCTCAATAACAGAAGTGTGTACCTTAATCATTGATATCAGTCTAGTTTGGGCAATGAAAGTCAAGATTTTAGAGTCCGGATAACTCTGCTGAGGCCAAAATATGAGTTCATTATTAATTTTTCTTTCAGGTAGCTGACGACATTGGACACCACAGGATTGTAGCAGGTGATGAACATAAACATTCATTTGTTCCTCACTCCCATGCCATTTTAGCAACTTTTGTGCTTTTTGGATTTTGTCCCCTTATGATGCAAGTCTTCGTGCGTGCCTTTCTTACTGAATTTCAATTCAGGATCCTCTATCCCATAGTGCCCTTTTGTGTGAGCGATGTGCTTAAAGTTTCAACTCACGGACGGAGAGGATCATTGGAAAATTAGTACTTATGCTTTAGATTTAGCTTTGAAGCATGATGTTTTCATAGGAATTCTGACTCTTATCTGCTTTTCGACATTCATTTCCTGGCATGGGATCATTTATATTAACACTCTGTTCATCTTTCTCTTCTCCGTGGGTCCCCTGTCATCGCCCCTTAGACTTTTAAGTGTAAAGTGCGTGGAGCCTCAGCATAGTATTCCAGACTTTTGAATCTGATTGACCTACAGGGGTTCAAGCTAGACCTCAATGCACACGAATGGTTTCGAGAGACTATTTGGTGGAATGAATTCATATGGAACCCATAGTCTAACTATTCAACAAATGTTTACCATTTCCAGAAATTTGGGGTTCCCCACATAACCACAAGTTAACCACCTTTATTGAAAACAAAGACTCAACTTAAAACAAATGAAAGCATAACTCAACACATCTTATTTATGTACAAGTCAGAAAGCTCAAAAACAACCTAAGAAAAATAAGGTTTGAGAACCAGACCATTAACTGGCAGGTTCTCCTCGCATCCTTGTAAATCCTGTAACATATAAGTAGCAGGGCCAAGCTTAGCGGTGATTTGAAACGGACCTACCCATAACTGTTGGAACTTAGTGTGCTTACCTTTCTCATCATGGGGGTGATCCCATTTGAGAACAAGGTCTCCTACTTCCAGGTCCTTTTTTCCAGCTTTATGTTTGTCAAACCATCTCTTCACTACCTCCTGCTGCTGTTGGAAACGCTCTCTAGCTTTGGATCGGGCCTCCTCTGCTTTCAGGAGATTGTATATTCTTATTTGGAGAACCTCATCATCCGACCCCATAGACTCCTGAGCTAGTATGGAAGATGGGAGCATGATGTTGGGGGGCAAGATGGCTTCCTTACCGTATACAAGGGTAAAGGGTGACACTCCTATTGCATACTTGGGGTTGAATCTATCAGCCCACAGGGCATTGGGTAAGGCTGAGTGCCAACTTCGCTGGTTTTCTATGACGGTCTTTTTCAGGATTCTAATGAGGTTTTTATTTGAGGATTCAGCTAGGCCATTCCCTTGCGGATAATAGTTAGCAGGATAATGTAATTTTATACCTTTCTCATGAGCAAATGCAGTGATTTTAATGGATGAAAAGTATTTAGCATTATCAAAAACTAATGAACTTGGAACCCCAAACCTGGTCATGATATGGTCTTGCAGAAAACTGATGACTTCGTCTTCGTTTATCTTGCGCAATAATCAGTTGCAGTAAGAATATACTTATGCAGCATGGAGGAATTTGGCTTTATTTCTCCAATGACGTCTATTCCCCATTGCTCAAAAGGCTCTGTGATCATTACAGGATTTAGAGGTGCTGCTGCTCTAGGTTGTCTTCCACCACATCTCTGGCAAGTATCACATTTTCTGACTTGCGCATGTGCATCCCTAAAGAGTGTTGACCAATAGTAACCAGCCCTAAGGATTTTGTGGGCTGTAGTGTCTCCTGAATAATGTCTATCGGCCGGACCATCATGCAATTCAGACATTACTTTCTTAGCGTCTTCTCTTTCCAGGCATCTTAGGAGGACCCCATCATAGTTTCTTCTGAATAATATGCCCTCTATGAGTTGGTAGGAAGCTGACTTTAGACGCAAAGCTCTTCTTTGTTTGGAACTCCAATGTTCAGGCAACACCCCTGACTGCAGGTAATGTACAAGGTCTCTATACCAAGATTCAGGAGCTGTGAATAAAGGACAAACATCCCTTACATGCAAATCAGCTTCATCATCCCATGCTTGCTCTTCATCATTACTGCTTCCAGTCATCAGTCTACATAACCCCTGACCTTTCACTATAGTGGCTAGTTTGAATTCCAAGTCGTATTCTTGAAGGGCTGTTACCCAGTTGCCCCTTCTTTCTCCCAATTCCTTTTGAATGAGAAGGGATCTTACGGCTGGGTAAGGGACTATTACCTTGGTTCGATTTTTTAGTATATAAGGCCTGAATTGCTTGATTGCTTTAAATAATGCGTATGCCTGTTTGTCAATGGCTGGGTAGTTTAATTCAGCTCCTTGCAGCCCAGTACTCATAAAAGAAATTGGGCATTCATCACCCCCGTCTTCCTTTTATGTAAGTACGGCTGCCAATGAATCATCGGACGCAAATGTATATATAATAAAATCCTTGTCAAAATCTGTACTTTTCAGAGAGGGCGCATGTGCAACAGCAGTATTGATTTTACTGAAAGCATTCTTTTCTGTTTCAGTCCACTTAAATTGTGTATTTTGCCTAACCATCTGCTGCAATGGTTTAACAGTCTGGGAAAAATCAGGAACAAACCTACGCACAAAATTTATCGTTCCCATGAAGGATTGCATCTCTTTTTTGTTATGAGGCATAGGGATTTGCTCAATAGCCTTAATTCTTTCTGGATCTATGGATATACCCCTCTTTGAAACTATATGCCCCAGTAACTTGCCTTCGGTAGCCGCGAACACGCACTTCTTAGGATTGAGGGAAATACCATATTTCCTATAGCATTCAAATATTTGCTTTAAGTGGAACGCGTGCTCCCCTCTTTTCTTTGAAAAAATCGTGATGTCATCTAGGTAGACCACCACACTTCGCCCAATCAGTTCGCGAAAAGCTATGTCCGCTCTTTGAAATGTTGCGCCAGCATTAATCAGTCCAAAGGGCATTCTTCTATATGCAAAAGTTCCCCATTTAGTTCTGAATGTCGTCTTCAATCGATCTTCTTCGGATACCAATACTTGGTTGTAGCCAGAGAAACCATCTAACAATGAAAACATTTCAGAACCGGAAACCATCTGAAGCAATTGCTCCATGGGAGGTACCGGGTAGTTGCCTTTATCCGAGGCGCGGTTTAAGTTTCTGAAATCCACGCAAAGTCTGATTTCTCCCGACTTTTTCCTGACAGGCACCAGGTTTGACACCCATTCAGAATGCCTGACTTTAAAGATGATCCTAGCATCCAGCAATTTCTTCACCTCACTTTGAATCAGCGGCTCCAGCTTGGGGTGCATTTTTCTTAACGGCTGTTGATATGGCTTGACGCCAGCTTTAATAGGAATGATATGCTTAATAATACTGACGTCGTAAGTTTTCAAATCTGCATACGTCCAGGCGAAGACATCCTTGTACTGCTTAAAGATACTGAGAAACTTGTCCCTTTCCGCGGGTGAACAACTTTTGCCGAGGATCACGAACTTAGGATCCGTTTCAGTCGCTAAGTTAATTAGCTCGAACTGTAGAGTTGAGCTATGTGTCTTCACATTAGCGGGTCTTCTAAATTTCTCATTCAAGTCAAACATTTTTTCCAACATCCTGACTTCTTTGGGAATGAAATTGTTATATTTCATTGCAGCCTGATGTTCCTCATCATCTATGATAGCCCCTTTAAAGACTTCATTGTTTGTCAAGCATTCAATTATCTACTGATCATCGTCAAATACTCGCAGGTTGGTGATCATATCCGGTACTGAAGGCCTGAAAAGTAATTCAATAGAGCATTTGTTATTAGTGGGAACCAGCCTGGCAGCTGATGTAGCTAAAAGATCAGCAGCTGCGTTTTTTATCCTTGGGATTGAAATAATGTTAAATGCATGAAATTGTCTAAGCAAATCCCATACCTCGTTTTGGTAAGCTTTCAAGTGAGGGGAGACACAATGTATTTGATTTCTTATTTGTTTCACAACTATTTCTGAGTCCCCAAAAACTTTTAAATTACTAACCTCTAGCTCGATCGCTTTCTTGAGTCCCTGCAATAATGCTTCATATTCGGCTGTATTGTTAGTACACTCAAACTCTAATATACAAGAAAGGAAGTTTCTATTTTCATGTGGATCAATAAGGACGCTGCCGGCCCCTGACCCCTCTAACGTCTTCGAGCCATCAAAGTATAAAGTCCAGAAAACATTATCTACCGAAAGTGAATTTACTCCTACGGCTAAATCTACTATTTTACAGTCAAGCTCATCAGCCTGAGAAAAACAAAGGAGATCAGGCTGAGTGTCAGATGTGCTGCTAGCTTCTTCCGCTTGATAATTCCCTGGTTCTAGTTCAAGAAAGTAGTTTCCCAATACAGATTCAACTGGTACATTCTTCTCATCCAATTTAGTGATGTTATACTTCATGTAAGGTTCTCTCAAAACTTTGATTTGATTGGGACTTCCTTTGTATGGTAACCAAAGATGTGACCAATCTGAAGTGAAATACCCATTCAATTTAGCTGACCAATCCCTACTCAGGACCAGGCCGTAAGCATCTGGTATGTCAGCCACTACGATGTTAATAACTTGGCTAACTCTGCTATTAGATGCTAGGCGAATTAGGATGTCCTCCATTTCACCAATCACCTTAACGTCCGTCCTATCCAATTGCACCACCCTCCACGTGGATGGCTTAGGCTGCCCATTTATTTTATTGCACACCAATATGGGCATGACATTAATTGACGCCCCTGAGTCTACTAGACAATTGTGCACGTTATGATTGAAAACTTCAAATGTCAGGAGGAAAGGTGGATGTTTAGTTTTAGACATACCTCCGGTGCTGGCTTCTCTGATTTCCTCTTCATCCCGGGGCTGATTTTCAGTGGGCAGTTTCTCTTCAGACGTTTCAAGTGCTTTCAACAGTTTTTCTTTCTGTTGAGGTACTTTGCACATTTCGAACAATGGGACGTTTGCTTTCACCTTCTTCAAATCTTCAACAATGTCATATTCAATTTGTGATCTAGTGGGCTGAGATTTACCAGCACTTACGTTCTCTTGATTTGACTTAGGCGATGTTCTGTTCTGTCTAGGGTCTTGGCTGGTAATAGTGGATTCCGGTATCTACTCAGCCAAGGACTTGTCCTGAAACTTCTTCCTGACATTCCTTTGAAGCCTCCTGATTTTTGGGAGTAAAAAACTGTCATCACTAACCGTCCCTTTACTTCTAGTTGTCGCATTAGCTTCCCTGACCTCCTTGCTTCCTTGAGTATTTTCCTCTTCAGCGTCGAGCACGGAGACAGAACTCCATAATGCCATAGTCTCTTCCTCCTATTGTTTTGTAGAAGTGGAACCAGCATTTTCTTTTCTCTCCTCATCATCTTCTTCGGTCAGTCTGGAATCCAACATCTGATTCATGACCAATGTCATTGAATTTATCCATTGCGAACAATTCTTTTCGGAGTGAGGTTGCTGATGAAAAGTACAGAAGTTTTCCATACCTATGTCTGTCAAATTCATGGATGCATTCCTTTGAGGAGGAGGTTGGGTCTGATTGTTGTCTTCTCTTTTCTTATAGTATGGCCTGTAGAACTTTTGTGCTTCTTTTTATTTCTCTAAATCTATGGTCTTGTTAGAGAGCTTTTGCACCATTTCGGCCATACCTTCATAGTCTGGTGCTTTCTCCTCCTTGGGCTTAGTAAACAGTAAGGTTTTCCTTTTCTCCTTCGACTGTTCAGGATAATATTCGACGCTCTCTCTTTCAGGCTCCACCACTTCTGCCTCTTCATAAGTCTCCGTCAAAGTAGGCTTGACCCTACCTTTTGCAAACATGGCTAAATCAGGACCCAAAGCTGAAGTATAGTATTCAATCAGTACTTTGTCTGAAGGCTTATCTATTTCAGAGAAATTTTTTAGATATGCTGCAAACCTTTGCGTAAAGCTATGCACCTTTTCTCTTTTCTCTTTCTTCAATGCACACAGTCCTTTCATGAGGGCAGCGTGAGTCTTTTGGATGGCATACTTACTTTTGAATATTCTCTCAAAAGTATCCCATTCTGGGATAGAATTGGCAGGAAATCCAAAATACCACGAGGCCGCGGCTCCTTTGAGGGTATGCGGGAATAGTCTAAAAACCACATCTTCATGCTCCCCAGCCCTCAGACCTTCTAATGCCAAGTAGAAACTCTGTAGATGATCATCCACCAGGATTTTTTCGTTTGGGTCAAATTTGGGCAGTAGCTTCTCAAAGGCTTGGAGTAGGTCGTGCAAAGTTGGGGTCAGATTCAAAGGCGATCTGGATTTCCATGCGGGTGGTGGAGGATTAGGTGGGGGTTGATTGGCGTTAACACCGGCCATGAGTCTGGGTGGAGAGTGAGGGGGTGAAACAGTAGGGGTGTGAGGATGTGAACAAGAGAGCTGTAAGGAGTGTCTGGTCCTATTTGGTTCAAAGGCAATTCGACCTCCTGTAAGGCAGTTTCCACAAGCTCTTCCCAATCTTCAACCAACACTGAATCTTCAATTAGAGGACAGTCTTTCTTCTTGTACTCTCTTCTAGGCACTTCGGGAATAATTGGCAACCCTCCAATCTTCTTTACATAAGCACGGGTATGTATTCTTAGATCATTTACAATCTCGTTGCGAACAGGATATAGATGTTCTCTGTTTTCTTCTTCTGGAAATGGATTACGTGGTCCACTACTTTCAGAACTGTAACCAGCGGAATGTTCTCTGTAAAACGGATTTCCTCGGCCAGCCATGCACTGGAGGCCCTCCTTCTAGCGCGAAAACTGTTGAGGCCTGGAAATTCGCAGGCGACAATAGAAAGGGATTCTCCCCAATCAGCGTTCCCAACTAGCCTGCTGACTGTTTGATATAGGGAATCCATCCGGTTCGCGGTCCGGCTACCATGAGTCAAGTAACAAAAAACAAAGTTTTACCGGTTGCGGCCCGGTCCACCGAGTTTTTGTATTTTAACTTAAGATATGAAATGCACATGCCTAACTAAGTGCAAGGTGATTAGGCTGCGAGGGGAGGTCACGATGTGATGCGCAGGTTCTTACCTCTCGTCTTAGACCCGCAGACAACTAAATCATATACAATGAGAAACAAACTAATTATCTAATCTATCCCTATGGAGCAAGTCATCAATTTTAAGCGAGTAATTCATTTTTTACACATGCAGTAAGAAAGGTTACAATTAGATGATACTCCTTTCAAACACATGGACAATCACAAATATTTAACAACCAGGTAGCCAATTGCTGTATGAATACCAATATTACTCACATGGAAAGATCATGAAAATACCAAAGAACATTCAATAAGAACGTAGGTTCAGGAAATTAAACATTATCACAGTAAATGAAAAGCAGCTGAAAACGAAATAGTTCCTTTTCAACATCATTCATTGAAACGCATTGATACATTCCATTTTACTTTCTCCAACCAGGTAAATTTGCAGTTTCCTTTCGCAAAACGAAGTAGTTCCTCTTACAAGAAAACATTACAATTTTTTCCAGGGGAAAAAGCCCCTGTTCAGTCAGGCTTCCCCTTATTTAAACTACAACTCCTGCCTTCTGGGTTGCCCTCAGCGTGTGACCTTTTAGCGTCCTTGACGATTCAGTTTCTTCTCTGGTCGTTGCGTTCTCCCAATCATTTTCCATAGGCGTTTACCTTCTGACCGTAACTGCTGAAACTGCCTCCTCGTTGTCTCTGTCATTTGTTTGTTTTGTCCTTTTCCTCGCTCTGAATTGCTTCAGCGATCTATGGAATTCTCCCTGCAGACAACATTGGTGTATTATCCACTAAACTGAAATATTGGGCATTGAAAATTTCTAACCATAATAATAAATTCAGAAGGGGCTAGCCTGGTTCATCCGGGAGAGAACTCGTGGCAACACTAAATCGGCGGTCAGGCGATACTTGCATCGGGTGGGAACAGACTTCTGCATCGGATGGGGAAAGGCTTCAGGAGATGTAACGGCGGAGGAGCATAAGAACCAGGTAAGTGACAACACGGGCGATAAAAGCAACCGGACACTAGAGAGGAGGGTATCGGAGGCTAGATTTCTCTACCACCCGCAACGGCGGATGATGCAAAGGTTGAGTGACGCGGATGGGAGAAAAGAGCAGTGAGTTAGACGTCGAGTGAAACTCTAATTGGGAGCTGACTCTATCCTCCCGGCCGCAACGACGTGCAATCATAAACTTAGGAGCAAGCGATCGAAACAAACGAATCGTGTGTCGGACGAAACTCCAATCGGGCGAAAGTTTGATCCGGGAGCCGAAACGGCGGGTGAGTTGAGGTTCAGCATCTTCCGAAAGAGGTCCAATCCAAATTGAAAACCAACAGCGTTAAGGATCAATTACAGCCAAAATTTTTTTTTCTTTGCTAAGGCAACATTTTCATGTTCTATGAGTATTAAACAGACCACACGACCCGAACTAAACTGAACGAGGCAGACAAAATAGCGGGTATTCAACCTCAAGACGAACAAATATGTTCGAGGGGCCAAGCCTTTAACAATAAATCCAAGCAAAATGATGAGGAGGGGTCCGAGAGTTTAAGTGAAAAATCAGGGAGGAAAAGTTGTGGCAGCAACAGTACCTTAGAATATGCTTTACATCAATCAAGTGAACATGTCTTGGATTTGTCAGGAATTGGCTCAAGGTGTTCACAGCAAAGCAAATATCTAGTCTCCTATTCATTAGGTACATGAAATACCCAATCATCTGACGATACATCATAGCATCATTTGCTTCTGATTAAGCATCACTCAATAGCTTCAGGTTTAATTCCATAGGTGTGGTCATGGCCTTGCAATCCATCATCTCGAATCTCTTGAGAATATCTACCGCATACTTCCCTTGTCCCAGGGAAATTCCATCTGCATTCTGCCACACCTCTATGCCTAGAAAATAGTGCATCATGACCAAGTCCTTCATTTTGAACTCGGTAGCAAGCTTCCTCTTTGTATCAGCAATCAACCCATCCATACATGTTACAAATAGATCATCTGCATATAGTAGGAGTATCACTAGGTTACCATCTTCAACCTTGTAGTAAAGGTTGGAATGTGCTTTACTCTTGGTAAATCCCAAATTGGATAGGAAACTATCAATTCTGCCATACCATGTCTTGGGTGTCTGTTTCAAACTGTACAGGGATTTCTTTAATTTACACACATGAGTCTCCCTATCATGTGTCTCAAAACTGAGTGCCTACTCCACATACACTTCCTCTTCCACTACACCATTCAAGAAAGCAATCTTGACATCCATCTAGTGTATCTTTCATTTCATCACTGTAGCTAGAGCAAGTACTGATCTGATGGAAGTGTATCTGGATATAGGTGCAAAAGTTTCTTCATAATCTATTCCTTCTTTCTTGGAGAATCCACGAGCCATAAATATTGCTTTATATTTTTCTATGCTGCCATCTGCAACATGCTTGATCTTGTAGATTCATTTGGAAGTCACGACAGACTTCCCTTTTGGTCTTGGGACAATATCCTAGTCATCATTATTCATGATCGATTGATACTCTTCGATCATAGCATCCTTCCATTCTTTCCTTTCTGCCGCTTCTTCATAGTTGGAATGTTCTTTATCGATGAAGTCACATAATAAGGCTACATAACTGGAGCAGGAACTGGTTCTTTTCCTTTCTCTATGATTTTCTTATGGAGCCCCATATCTTTTTGCACCTTGGATATCTTCTCGTACCCATGAAGGTTTCCTCTTGTGAGGATTCTTCTCATGAGGTGGATCTACACGTTTTGGAGGTTCTTCTAATTCTCGATCTTCTTCTTGAGTTTCTTCATTCATGGTTTTGTCATGAATTCTGGGTACTTCTATTTCTTTAGGTTATTCAGCAGGTCTCTTTCTCGATTTGTTGTAAGCTGAGTCTTCGACAAATGTTACATCCCTACTGATGTCGATCTTCTTGAATCCTGGGAAGTATATTATGTAATCCTTCGAGCTTTCTGAGTATCCCACAAATATACCCTTCCTTCTTGAAGGATCTAACTTTTTCCTCTTTTCTTTCGGAATATGTATGTACACTGGACATCCGAATATTCTAAGATGGCTGAATTCTAGTTTCTTGCCTGAAAATAATTGTTCAGGTGTCTTGTTCTTGAGTACTCTGTGTGGAGTACGGTTTTGTACATACACCACAGTTCTAGAAGCTTCTACCCATAGATGCATGGGAATATCTTGATCATGAAGCATGGCCCTTGTAGCTTCCATGATCGTTCTATTCTTCCTCTCTACAACCCCATTCTATTGTGTATTATATGGAGTAGTTAATCCCTCTTAATCCCAAAATATTTGCATAATGCTTTGAATTCATTTGATGTGAGTTCTCTGCCATCATCTGATCGAAAGGTATTGATCTTATTTTCTATGTGGTTCTCCATCAAGGCTTTGAATTCCTTGAACTTGTTGAAAAATTCATCTTTGTTCTTCATGAAGTAAATCCATGTCTTCCTAGAATAATCATCAGTGAAAGAAACATAGTATACATACCCACTTAGTGAACTTGATGACATTGGTCTGCATACATCGGAGTGGATGATTTCCAAGATTCATTTTTCCTTTCTCTCGCTACTTGGAAATGTCTTCTTTGTGTTCTTTCTTTTTTCACATCCTTTGCAGACATTGTCATGTTTTGACTAAATTTTTGGAAGTCCTTCAACAGCTTTGCTTGCAAGTGGTAGTGATCTATAGTGCACATGTGCAAGCATTCTATGCCAAAGTTCATTTGGATCTACTGATTCATGGACCAAAGCTTGTTCTGGTTGGCCCTTCAATTTGTATAGACTTCCTTCTTGTTCCCCAATCACTAATGCATCATCAATAGTATTTCCCTTCGGCCACATGAGAACTTCTCCATCTACAAATGAAACCCTCATGCCTTTTGTATCTAATGCATATATGGAGAGGAGGTTCTTCTTTAGTCCTGGTACAAACAATACATCATTCATCTTTGTAGACTTTCCAAAATCTAGCTTATAGGAGGATTCCCCACTACCTTTTATTGGATACTGGTAGTCATCTCCAAGTTTCACCTTGTGGGGTGATTCATGTTCTGATAGTTTCAAAAAGGATTCTTTGAATCATGTCATATGTTTGGAAGCCCCAATATCTATAAGCCAATCATTTCTTCCATGAGTGATGTTTCCCGTGAGAGTGGAAATCAAAACATATTATTCATCACTTGAAGAATCATCACTTTATTGTCTGATGATCTTTGTGGAAGGTTCATCATCCTTTGCAGAATGAGCATGATGTATTCTCTTGTTTCCCTTCTTGTTGTCAGAGACCATTTTGTTTCTAGTACATTCTCTAACATAGTGTCCCTTCTCGTCACATGTATAACATCTGATTTTAGACAAATCTATTCTAGTGTTATCTTTCTGGTGGAAGTGCTTAACTTTTGGGTGATGAGAACTTCTTCTGCTTTTCTTGGAGTGTACTATGAGAGCTTGATCTTCACTTTCCATATTTTCTTCTTGAGCTACTATCCTAGCTTCTTCTTGTGATCATTCTTCCCACAGTCTACTGAAATTGACTAGCTTTTGTCTGGCACAGATCCCATGAATAAAGGATTCCCATGATCTAGGGAGACCATTCAAGGTAGTCATCACAATTTCTACATTCTCTACTTCTTCATCTACCACTTCCAGTTGTTCCTTGATCTGAGAGAACCTTCTAAAGTAAGACTGGATGGTTTCTGCATTCTGGATCTTTACATTCTTTAATTGAGTTCTCAGAGTCATCTTCCGATTTATGTTATTTCCTTCAAAGAGTTTGGTCAGGGCATCAAACATAGATTTAGGTGTCTTTAGGGAGGACACCTGTGGTATGAGGTGATCCTTGATTGAATCTGCAATAATCCTCTTAACTGTGACCAACTTCTTTTTGTGTAAGGCATTTGCCTCATCTCCCTCTGGAATTGGAACCTATTCACTGATGTAAGAGTCCAACTCATTTTTTTCCATGACGAGGTAGATCCTATACTTCCAGGATCAGAATTTATTAGCTCCCTCAAGATTTTCATCAAGCTTGGTATGATGATACATCTTTAACTGAGGACCCCAAATGGAAATACAAAAGATTTAGATCTTACTAGGTTAAGATATCAGAATTGGATCTGGAGCTATATTTCTATAGAGTTGGTTCAGGAGTAGATTAGGGTTTGACTGTTATAGTGGATTTCACCACCCTAGGTGAATCACACTTTGCATGGCCTTCCTATGTCCTGCTGCAGACTCTTTAGACCCCATGGACCATCTTTTATCCTTTTATGTTTCCTTGATCATCCCTAAAACTATATGAAAAATGATATACGTGGCCTTTTACTCTATAACCACGTACATACACAGGTTTAACCCCGATAACCGTGTACATCGGGATGTGTGCATAATCCAAATCCTTTTGGAGTTTTCCTTGACTTGGATCCGACTCATCCGACTCCTGGCCTTCCATATGCCTTGAGATCACTCGGATTCGACCCTTCATTATCCCTTGTGAAGCTATATAAGGAACCCCTTGGTACATTGAAGGCATATAGAGAGATTGAAGCAAAGAAACTATAGTCCATTGTTGCAAGAATTTATACCTGAGTCTGCATCCCTTTGTCCCTTGGAGCACTGTTGTGTTCTTCCCAAGCTTGCCTTTTGCTAGTAAGCTTGCTATCGAGAGATGGAGGATTGAGGTGGTGGAGGCCCAAGTGGGGGATTCAGTTTCTTCAGTTCGCAGACGTGCCGTCAGAGGTTGTATCTATATTCTAATCTCTGATTTATATTAATAAGAACTATCTTTTCTTGTCCAATGATGTGTATTTGATTAATGTTGTATCCATTGGAATATGTCAAATGCTTTTACATTATTGATGATATATGCTAGAATAGATCTAACACCATGATATATAGTATGCTTGTATTGTTTACTTGTTGTTGAGGAAGTATTATATCAATTCAAGCTGAAGATTGGAAAGCTCAACGAGGATCTACTTCAACTGTCCGGAATAAGGTACGAGGTCTGATCCTTTAGTGTTAGACATTTTATTTCTATTGCATATTGGGAAAGATTGATTTCTGGAGTCAGGTCTGTCTGTTGTGGTACCCCAAGCCATAGGAATTTCTCTCCATAATAGAATTGGAGACTCCGCTGGGGAGTTCCTAGTAGTTGTCCTTTGGGGGTGATTTTCTTGGCATTCAATGTATTTGAATTGCTCTTTCTCTCTTGTTTCTGTGTCGAGTCTGGGGGCATGTATGCCTGGTAGAGTCTAATTGGAGTGAAGTTTGTCTCAGCCTGCTTGTTTGCCTTGTTTTATGCACCTTTTCTTCCTGTACGCGGGTTTTTGATTTACAGTCGCGTATACACGTGGTTTACTCTGTGATTTCCATGTATATGTTAGTTTTTCAACATTTAAGCTAGCATTATGTTAGGATCTTTTCACTGAGAGAATAAAAAGCACAGCAATAACATAAGCACATCACAAGAGACAAGAGACACAAAGCTTTTAGGAGGGGAAACCATAAATGGAGAAAACCCCTCAACTTCCTCTAAGATAGTATCACCACAAGATGTGATCCCAAAACAGTAAGATGACCTCCCTTCACAACAACAGCCTTTTGTCTTCTGTCAAGCCCAAGAATTTCCTTCTCCAAAAGTGCGCCACACTTGAGAGAGAAAGAGAGCTAAGTCACAAGTGATAAATAGAGAGACTCACCCTCTCTATTTATATTAGTCCGTTGACTTGAAGTGCACTCAACCTAATAATTACTACTAGAGCCTACACCTTAATTAGTGTATAATAACTCAAGTGCCCCTAAAATGGGGGGGACTTACCTAATGACTTGATATGACTTGTTTACATTATTAATACTCCTGATCGGAACATCGGGGCATGACCACATGACTCAAATACATAATAAAAACATCCCGGAATAAACATCGGGTTACAATATATGAAATATATAGAAGAATACATTCCGAAGTTACATATACATCAACACTCCCTCTTAACTAGGAAGGTATTCTTTCGACACAATTTTCAGCACTGGTCTTCTTCTCTGTATCACTGGATCATGTTCGTCTTCAAGTCATCTTCATCTTCAAGTCATCTTCGTCTTCAAGTCATCTGGATCTGGATCATCTCTCGATCTGGATCATCATAAAATGGCATCACTGGATCTAGATCATCACTTGATCTGGATCATCATCACTGGACTGGATCTGGATCATCACTCGATCTGGATCATCTCTCTGGACAGGATCTGGATCATCACTCGATCTGGATCATCACTGCTGGATCTCTCGAAGTCATCATAGCTAGATCTAGATCATAGCTCGATCTGGATCTCCACTGGTCATCATCAAGTGTGTACTATCTTGTCATAGGAAGTTCTACAGAGCCAGCCCTATTTCATGCTGGATGTAGGCCCACCACCTGCAGGTCTTCATCATCACTGGCCATACTGGAGAATCCTCAGGACTTATTACGTGCGTCACAAAACCTCGAAAGAGCATCCCAGGACTGATTACGGGCACACAGCCCAACCTATAGGATCTCCCAAGGCTGATTACATGTGACCTCACCACAAAACCTCGCAAGAGCATCCCAGGACTGATTATGGGCACACAGCCCAACCTATAGGATCTCCCAGGGCTGATTACATGTGGCCTCACCACAAAACCTCGCAAGAGCATCCCAGGATTGATTACGGGCACAGAGCCCAACCTATAGGATCTCCCAGGGATGATTACATGTGGTCATGGAAAAACCTCGCAAGAGCATCCCAGGACTGATTACGGGCATACATCCCAACCTATCGGATCTCCCAGGGACCGAATTACATGCCATCTGCACAACCTGACTGAGTGTTCCTGGTAACTGACC